>CM074108.1:15967301-16567301 GCA_037178635.1 Bombus dahlbomii
CTTTTCACAGTAGCAACAGAATAGTAAATTCAGAACGAACGATTTAAAGAACAATTGTTTCTTTACCATTCGAATTTTTTGCGTTTCTGGCATTGCGTATAAAGGAATACGTATAAAAAACACGTACTTTTAACCTTTTATAAGAAATAAATATTAATAATGTTATTTGATAACATTCGAAGACCACAGACGAAAAGACCCAAGTATCTCAAGCTATATCGTCGAAGGATTAAACAATTTTCGATCACGATCCTGTCTTTTTTATTCTAGTTTGCGTCATGAGCGTTTGTGAAAGAACAAGTGGATGGATGGATGGATGGATGGATGGATGGATGGTGATTGTAGAGATTCCTGGAACGGTTGTTAAAGGTAAGACGTTATTGAAAGCATGGTAGAATGGAAGTTATTAGTCGTAGAATTGAATTTTGCTGATCTACTGGGTAGCTTGGATCAGGGAATGACGTTACTGTAGCTATTCTACGTTTAGATAATCTGATTAAGAAATACACAGAAGATCGTTTGCCATAGCTACGGAAAGGTGACTGCAGGCGTTTCTAATTAAGGGAACGAGGGTAGGATCGCTTTGCGTTAAGGGGTTTGCGGTACTCTGTAACACAGTTTCCATAATACATTTCAAAGTTTCGTTATATCTCTCGACTGATAGAATGAAGCATTTGTTACGTAACTCATAAACATTGTTTAATTTCCTTTGATAAAAGGGAAAAAGGAAACATAAAATAGCAGTCATCTTCGTTAAATGGCGTTACACTAATTGCCCATGATATTTCGAAGGAACTATTTCGACTTTGCATATTCTATTAATAGAAAGTAAAAAAAAAAAAGAAAAAAAGAAAAAAATAAACAAAGAACGAACCCTCTTCGTTCGCTGGAAGAAGATCCATAAAAGGGACTCGGTTTCGAGCGTGCTTTCCTTCGAGATCAAAAGCACAAAGATTCCCAGTCGCGGGAGACCTGGGTAACAGAAAAGACCATCGGCTTTCCTTGTTCCTATCTGCATCATAAATCAAGGACACGAACGATAACGATCCATTCGGGCTTTCGCGGTTGACAGTTGCATCAATCTTCCTCTCGTGCGCGCACCAGTGGCAGTGACTGTTCGACCGACCCGTTTGCAGAACCGATCAGGATCGTTTCGTCGCCCCGTGCCACGTCGATGCTTCGATCTTTTTACGCTATTCATCGGTGCATCCTGGACGAGAATCTATACTTCGCCATGTGATAACCACAGTACCATCGATTCAGATCGAACCACGCGAATTCTAATCGATGCTACGTTATTCTAAATCAGAATTGTGTAATGGTTTCTCGGGAGGGCAGAATTATGGGCAGTGATGATGTCACGTATCTCGTGGAATAAGTTTGATAACGAAACGAATGATATTCTATAAGCAAATTTCACGAACTATAAATCGTTCGATTATCCTCTTTAACGTAAAGTTGTAAAATTATAGAAAAGATAATCTTGTACGATGTACGACCGTCGCTTCGTATCGACTCTCTAATATCAATAGCGAGTAAATTACGGTGTAAAAGGAGTTGGCGAACAGCACTCTACCCTGTGCAGCTCTGTTCTAGATCGATCGCGCGTCGCAACAACGGATGAACGCGTCAGGGATCAAGGACGGCCTGAAACGTTGCTGGAAGATTCGTCGGAACACTGTCTGTCTCACGCAAACTTTCGCTTCGTCTCGAGCCAATTAACGCTGTGACGCTCATAGTTCGCCATCCATCGATCCTCCTCGTTTATGATCTACGACGTTCGGAATACCGTTCGACGGGTGAACCTGTCGTTCGCCGAGGATCATCCTGGGAACGATATCCCGACAGGTTCACCGCGATACTGCCAGCGCGAAGAGCCTCGAATATCAGCGCAGACCAGACGCGACGCCGATCTCGGAGGGCCAACCGAGAGGTCTCTCGTTTGTTCGCGAGTCCAGCGACCTGGTCACAGGGATGGGTACATGTACGATGGTCGAGATCGCTCGCTGGCGGATGGAAGGCACGGGGTAAGGATATCAAAAAGGGATACGAAGGGTGATGACAGCTCGTTTCGATGCTTCGTGGACCGGAACTATCGGTCTTCCTCGGTCCAGTCGCTGGCTGCCCAAGCCGGAAGCGGAGTCTCATACTCCCAGCCTGGACCGCAGTAGCGCCACGCGTGCAGATACATGACCAAATCGGATGGTTTCGGGTCTCTGTACTTCACTTTGCACTCGTAGCAGTGCGGATCTACCGTCATCTTGTCGTTCGTGAAACTAGAATCCGGCGGCTCCGATCCAGTCTGCGTGCCTACCGTCACCTTCAACGATTGTTCCTGTTGCTGTTGCTGTTCCTCCTCGCCTAGGCCAGGCGTTGAGGACGGAGAGGATCCATCCTTGTCGTTGCTCAACGACACGCGTTCCTCTATGTCTAATTTTGGCTTGAACAGACTCATCTCCGAATCTCCGTCCATGCCAAGCCAATTTTCTGCGTTGTGGATGCTGATCAGATCTCTGACCAGCTCCTGATCGGTCTTCCCGATGTTACCGCCCTTTCCTTTCTCAGGACCGAATACAACGTGATTGTAGAGAGGATCGTTTACCACTGGATAGCCCAGGTATTGAAGATGAACACGGATCTGATGCATTCGTCCCGTTTGGGGCTTGCATAGCACCACGGACGACTTGCCGTTGTAGCTGAGCCGCTTGAAACGGGTTACACAGTCCTTCCCTTTCTCGGAGACTTTGCACACGCCGATCTTGTAGGATACTACCTCGATCGGCTCGGAGCAGACCACCTCCTCTTCGGGGAACTCGCCTTCCACTCTGCAGACGTATTGCTTGTGAACCTGAAATAAGAATTTACGCGTTTATCGGATATTACTAGATTATTCTAGGTTGCAATTTCTCCTATACGTTTCTCGATTTATCTTTCAGGAACAATGGAGGGTAACTTTTAATAAAAGGACTGTCAGATCGTGAGAATTTTTCTGACATCAGAATTGCGATCTATTGGAACATTCGATTCTATAGGAAATGGAACAACGTATATATCGTATCCTAAAAATCGTGCTGACCAAAGCACCGACGTCACTCTTTCAATATTAAAATTAACATTTCGTTGAGTATCCTGTAACACGGCTTTACCTAAATCTCTACTTAGTTATTTAATTAAATAATAAGTGAAACTTCTTCGTTAAGCAATTAATATAGCAGCAATATATTAATAGTATTTATGAATTATACATATACTCTACCGAAAATTATTACGAGACGGATTCGATTCTCTTTTAGTATCAAAGTTGACATTCGATCGGGATCATTGTAAATAATATCTCGTAAGAGTCGTAAATCTCTACGAAACGTGAAACGCTGTTCGACATGTCTTTTTTGTTCTTATCCGATCCGGCTGTAACGGTGTTGGGCAGAATTTATTGGAAAACCCGCGGATCTAAGCAGGTTTCCCTCGCATAACACCGTTACGAAACGAACCTGTCTGTTTCTTATTTGGTGCTCCATCTGTCTCGCTTTCTTCGGCGTTCTACCGAAAAGGAGAATACCGCTGGTCAGTCTATCCAGCCTGTGGATTGTCCTCAGATTCTTCAAATTGTACTCCTTCGCCAGAATGAAGACTACCGTGTTGTGTCGGTATCGTCCGCACGGGTGCACCTGCAATTCCAGGATCGGCTCGGTTTATTTGCCGAGAAAACAGAACGCGAAGCGGAAAAGAGGACGAGGAAGATCGAGGATTGTGCAATTGGTCGAGTTACGCGTTACGGTTAAAAATACTCGGCAAGGAGAACGAGAAAAGCGGAATGGGATTATTGTATTATTGTATTTACAGACACCAGAAGTGTTGTTTCTGCAAGAGGTGCTCCTCTCTTCCACCACCAATATTCTTCGACCATTTTAGCTTCTAAGCTAATCGTTTCCTTTTCCAACATTGTTATCTGTTTGACCGTTAGAGACTGTTCATCTTCGTTTGAAATAACTTCTCTTCCACCGATTTACAATTTCTTGGCTATAATTTTACGATCACGTACCATACAAATCGAGTCGCAATTGTACCGATATTATAATATTTCGTAGCACGTCCGAATTCTTGCGCGTAATAAATTTTCACAGAATAAAACAACGCAGCAACGATCATTCGTCCGTCATAATCGTGTGATTTTCCCTTTACGGTTACTTTCTATGTTTGATACTATGTTTGAGAATTTCAATAAAATACTGACTACGAATTAACGTAGAATACATATTATATATTCCAAGTACAAGTACAAAGACAGTCATGAAAAGAATACTCGAAACCATTTCAAAAGCAAATCTCCGCAAATCTATTCATTTATCGGTTGACCATGTTTGGCATTGAAGTAAATCATTGCTAAAGGAACATATTCTGAATAAAACGAACGATTTCTACAAATACGATTAGCATTTGAATTAATGTATTGGCAATCCCATTACTTTTCAATCGGACTGTGTACCGTAGACTATGTACATCTCTACAGTCAATAGCATTAAATTAAAAATACTTTCCACTAATCGCATCATTCGCTAGACAAGCTGACAGGACGTACAACGTGTAAGGGACGTAGAACGTCGGTGAAAAGCAGCGGTCTTGACGGTGTACGATCGAAATTCGAAGCTAAGCGCGATTGCATGACGCCATTATGGTACCGACGATGGTTAGGGCAAACGATTTGACGCGAATGCACGTTGCCTGCATGCGACGTCGACCAATTTCTCCCAATTCGAAGAGAAAAAACCGATTGACTCTATGACAAAAGGGAATGATTCGATGATCGCGTGTTCGTGTCAGCCGCAATATGGGCACAATGGTTGATCCGGAATTGTCGCGTTGAAAAATGCGATTAGAACGAATTTCTGGAATGAGCGAAACGCTTACAATGGTTGCACAAAAATTAGGTTTCGATTTTTATTTATATTAAAAATATAACAAACAGACTGTGGATCCTTGTTGTGCACTTATGGGAAATTTAAGTACATCTTTGCGTTTTAAAATCTCGTAGCCCAAAAAGTTGAAACGGAAGAATCGTTAAGTGTAATTTCACGCTTTGATTTTACGCAGAAAACAGTTTCCTAGAAAGAATTTACAGGTATTTTTATTTACCGAAACGAACGATCGAGACACAAAAATTGCAAGTTGGAGTTGAGACAGATTTACACGTTTGAAAGAAAATGACAGAGAAGAGGTAAGAATACGAAGAGTCGAGTAACTACCTTCGATTAAATACCTAATTTATAACTAATTTTATTAGCAATAGAGAATTCCAATGACACCGTGCATCGCTAATAATCTCCTTGCTCCACGAAAAACTTACAGCTTCTGTTAAAGAGTCCTTCGAGTATAATTTTACTTGGACTACAGTTGCAACGACGAAACTTCCGGAATCGATATACTATACTCCATCGAAGAGGCCTATAAAACGACACGTAGTTCAAGCAACACTCTTTGCCAACACTCCGATCTATTAACGCCAATCTGTCACTATACTAATCGTAGTGAAGCAATATAATAGCGAAGCACTCGACGCTCATTCAACGCTTGTTCTCGTGTTTTATTTTTCATATTACCGATATTTGTAACTTGCTGCCAGCGGCGTTTGCGAAGTACAAATAAAATTCTAAAATCTCGATGCTATCGCAATTTTTAGACATGGACGTAAGTTCGTTATACCGAACACGAAAAAGAACACGATACATAAATTATGCATCCTTAAACTATGTAAACGGCGAATGACATTTGAACATTATTCTTTACACATACGTAAAACATATTTAAAACGAAAAACTAGTGGAAGAATAAACATCTACGTTGTCTAAGTTGTCTATAAATATTTAAAATAACACACACATATTAGTATTTCATACGACCACGACAAAGAACAAAGGCAAGCGAGCGCGAACGCGAGAAGAAACACTTGCGATTCGCGGACGCAACGATAAATTCGAAGGAGTTGTTCGAGCAATTCTGCGGAAAATGTCGATAGGTTGATAGGCGAGGGATCGTTAGAGGCGTAAATAGTACGTAAACAGGAAGTAGCAGGTCGTAAAGACGCGCTGACAGCCGAGCGACAACGAGAACCACTCGATTTACCCGATAATCCTGCTCTTCATCTCGCTGCTCGTCAACTAACCCCCTTTTCTATGTTTCTGTCACCCTTTCCTTTCTCCTTTGTCGCTATCGTATTGTCCGACCCACTCACTGGAAGCATCGGATGCGCTTCATGCGGATATATATCGCGAAAACCTCGCCTCCTCCTCTGTCCTTACTCCTATTCTTCAGGTCAAACCATTTTCTATCGCGATAAGAGGCTTTCGCGGCGGACTTAATTTTTCAAGACGATTGCCGATGATGAACGTCGGTTGCTCGACTTCGCGTCTCGTCCCTTTCCTTTTTCCTGTGCGATCTAAATACGCGAAATCTGAGAGCCGTCGCGATAGAAATTTTATCGTTTCAATTTCTCAGACGATCCGTATTTGCACGATTATCTGTGACGATTTGGTGTTACATAGCACGAAATCGTTTCGATACGCGCTTCTCTAATTTTTTGGTTTAATCGTTACCTCTCAATCCTCGATATAATAATCTTTGGTTTACTTCTGAATTTTAAATGCGTGAGACTCTGTGAATTTTTAAATAATAAATTGCTTCGATTTTCACATTTTTCATTTGATCTCTACTTTTAGATATCTCCCCGATTCTTTTCTTTCGCACTTGCTCTTGCTCTTCTGACAGAAACCGCTATTAAGTATTTTCGGTATTTCTATAACGTTACGCTCGATACCATCTTATTCTACACCTTCGTTAAATTCAATCCAATTAAATATCTCCGATCGAAACTTTACAAGTAAATGGTATTGATTCTGCTTTTATTTTTTAAACGCCTAACAACGTTACGCGTGTTCATTGAATTTCAAGTGTATATCAATGTAACGTTTACAGGATATAAAGCGTACGCATACACGCACACAGAGGGAACGTGAAACGAGTTGAATTCGTAAACTGTTTGGCGTAGTTTGGCGTAGTTTGGCGTAGTCTGGCGAGGGTGGCGATCGAATGGACTCGTAAAATCTAACGCGCGGAACAAAAGCTTGGAAAATAAAACTGATCCGGTCTGTTGTTCCCGGGCGTAATTAAATGATCATTCCGCGGTCGCAAAAATGTTTTTGCGGCAATTAACCGAACGCGCGGAATAGTAATTAAGCGTCGCTTAATGTTTCTCTTTGGCTTTGATCCACGTACGAGCGAGGACCGCAAATTAAACGGGGAAACAAAAGCGGGACACGTCGAACCTGAAAGCCATCGTGACGAACCGAGAAACTCTGTTATAAGTTTCAATTTCGCGGCAGTTACCTGAAAATCGACGAAACTGGTTATCGAATTGAATTATTTTCCTTTCCGTTTACACCTTTCATGAATATCAACGAAACGACAGCTTCTTGAATGTAAAGAATCCTTTCGACGCGAACAAGTTTTAAGAAATTTTTCATTTAACGACATTAACAAGCTTCAATTTTGCTTGTGACAATTAAAATCACCGATGCTTATTAATTATAAGATTCTAACTTTGAAATTTATCTTTGAAGAATGTCGATTATCCAAAGTCCCAGAGGTTATCCAATTGCTTAAAGATTTCATAACGTTTGACAGAATTACCTATTTCGATATAATTACATTAAGTACAGAGTCTTTTTGCCTCGTCACGCGATCGCGTCATAATTGAAAATTACACGGTCGTATAATACTCGCTGTAAATTATTATCCCTCGTTAAGATACAATCGAGGATGTACGGTTAGAGCTATACGATTATAAGATCACTGGAATTCTGTGCTTGGTCGTTGGAAACATCACGGCAGAAGCATCAGCGAGATAAATCATTCGTCCGCTGAGAATCGGTGAAAATGTCATCGAGAGATCATCAAGGATTTCGCAAACTGCCACGTGATCGATGCAAGAATAATTCGAAAAGAACAATTGCCTCGGCACGCTGACTTTCTATTTCTGTAAAACGCTATAGTACGTAAGCGAGTAAATACCCGCTATATTAGGTTGTCGGAAAAGCGTCTTTCTTTCACAGACACGTCTTTTGCAACGATGCATCTTTATACAAACGCGTCGAGCGTTGTAATCTTCAGTTCGATAAGTAGTACCATTATTTCCTTATAAAACGAAAGAAACTTTTCGAACGGCCGAATACCTTGTTCGAAACATATTGTATGTATCTTTTAACCGCGATAAAAATCCGAAATTTTAATCGTAGAGAAACACTTTACATTCGAAAATTCGATGAATTTACATTTGGACGACACGCAACAAACCGCAATTGCGCTTTTATCGTATTAATTACAAAAATGAGTCACGAGCAAACGTTTGCAAGAAAATATTTTTCGCGAAAGGAAGACGAAACTGTAAGGTGTTTTTTTTTTTTATAATCGTTAAAAAAGAAATACGCGCCGAGGCACTTAAAAAGATTAATACGGCAAAGCAACATTCACGGCGGGAATTTGGTGGGAAAACAAGAGAATCTAAAGAGGTAAACACGAGGAAGGATCGCAAATAAGACGACTGGCGAGAAGCGAGGAGAGACGAGCCGGGCAAAATGAAAAGCAGTCAGCGTGTACAAACGCATTACAAAATTGCCGCGTGATTATTCATAATTGTTTTGCCGCGTCGAAGGCCGTCGAGTCACAGACGATGAGCAAAGCCCACCGGCGCGTCAAACTGCAGGTAGAAAACATTAATAGGAAAAATACAGCTACACGATGGACGTGCGATTAATCACAAGCCAACGAAATGCATAGAAACTTACCATGACACGATAAGAAAGGAAAAAGAAAGATAGAAAAAGAATACAAGGAAAAATGAAACATGCTGCAAGTATGAGAATATGAACGACGATTGAACGCTTCTTTCTTATTATATATTTATATTCGACTCTCTTTTCTATTTTTTTCTTCTTTTCTTTTTTTTTTCTTTTTTTTTTTTCTTTTTTTTTGTAATTAATAAACGACGAAACGTAGTTTCACGTTCTCGAGACTGGAATACCTTCGATTTAGGAATAGTAAGTTCCGTTTCCTTCACAATTTTCGTTACGATAAATTGAAGGAATCGCGGTGTATAGAAGCTAACAAATTCAGTGAACCAATTTGGTGAATTGTATTACTTTCCACAGAAGATACTAAATGCTACCATTAGAAGAAAGACGAAAAAAGAACATTCCTCTCCATCGTCGATAAATCTTTCATTCAGATTCCGACTACGTTACGCAAGGATTCGACCAACTTCCGCAGAATTGGATACAATGAAGATCGAAGGTATTCCAGCGAGTGAATAATTTGGGTTAGTACAACCATGGGATCTCGAACAGCAAACAAACACGGATTCGTTCGGATTGATCGCGCGGCCGAGGCTTCGGGCCAAAAATAATCGGCCTGGGCCGCAGAAAGCGAAAGGCCGAGCGAACAATCGTCGTAGTCGCGCGGACAATTGGCCGCGATAGCAAAAACAGATAGAAACAGGCGAAACTACAGCGACCGAGTGGATGCTCCCATCTGTTTCTTTTGCTCTTTCTATTTTATTTTAATTATTTTTTTTCTTTTTTTTATTTTTTATTTTTTTTTTCTTTTTTCTTTTTTTTTTTTTATTTTTATTTTTTTTTTGGCAGTACAGTCCTGGCAGTACACCACTTACAGGGATGGAGGCGGGCTTGTTGACCACGACGACGTCCTCGTCCATGTGTATCACCGTGATCGGCTCCGAGGTGACAGGCACCTCGTGTCTGCAACACACCAATCGCAAACCAGCTTAACGTGGCTTTGTTCCTCTTGCGCGTACTCTCATTCATTCCCTCTTTCTCTTTCTCACACGCACGCATACCACAGAATGGAGCTTCGTTTATTCGTGTGGGATTTACAACGAAATGGTGTGTTGTGTCTTTGATGGTCGATGGATGGGTTTCGCACAAGATTTCTTGCTGCGTTTCGATCTCGGTTATGAATGTTAATAATATTGACTCTCAAGGATCGATACTCTTATTTGGATTGATTTCGTTTGTGTGGAAAATTTGACGTAGAAAACTGTAACGTAAGAAACCGGTCGTACTTACATTTTCCAGGACACTTCGCATAGTATGGATGTCATATAAAGCGTTTTAAGGGTATATAATATTCATACTATGCGAAGGGAAAACTCCGACTTTCTTTTTCTTCCAATCTTTTAAGAAAAACTCGAAATTGCTAATTATTTTCAATTTGATTACGATGCATTCCTTCGATGGCGAATGTCCGGATAAACGAAGCTCGTACATGTAGAAATGACGACAGAGAAGTGCACATTGACGATTCGCGGGAAAGGAGTCGGATCTCGAAACACGAGGGAAAGTGTTCGAACATGTCTGTTCTTTCCAGTCCATAAAGTGTTGAACGTGCATGATTCTCTTTGGAACTGTTAACTCGTAACACGTGCTCATGCGGTTTCGAGGATTTCTGAATGACCTGTATATCTCTCCAAAAAAAAGTCCTACATTTTAATATTATTGAAAAAGAGAAAAAACACGATGGAAAATGTTTCGCTCGTCGAGTGTCATAGTTTCATCAAATGTTCGATTTATATCACTCAAACAGACACGACAGAAAATGTCCTTTGTTAAATACTTTACCTTCCATGGTATCCAACATTCTCTTCGCTCCAATTTCTTTTGTACTTCGAACGTTTAGAGAAACACGGTCGACAAGTGAATTTTCAATTTTCAATCACTTTGTAACCGTTCCGTTTCAAATTTTTTAATTGATCCTCGCTTGCTAACCTCATAAAACACCGCGATACTTTTATTTTTTCTTTTCGTTAAAAATACCAGTTGATCTTGGGCGAACTTTCGAGCGAAGTATTCGTTTTCTATTTGAATTCCACATCTTACACGATAAATTCCGGCAGTTTCTGTTATACGTTACAAAATGAAGAGTACAAATTAGGATAAAATATTCCAAAGTTAAGTAACTAACTTATCGTTAATCCAAAACGTCACTCGCGATCCAAGCAAAAACGTCGCGTAAGTGTAAATTAAGGATCGATAACCAATATCGATAATATTCTAAAACCCTCCCATCTGCCAAATCCTCCGAAAACTCCGCTTCTTCCTCTCCTTCCTTATTCGATCCTCTTAAGGATCGTCGAACTAATCCAAAATTTACTCCGACCCCGTTCCTAACGCTTTAAATTTCAAAACTCTCCGAAGAGCTTATAGTATCTGTATCCTTATCTTCAAGTTCCTCATTGTCCTCGGGCAAGTCGATCAGACCCTTTACGCTCCCGCAGAGCGTGAGTTAAACAGATTAATGGCGACACGGGGAGAAAAACGATCGTGAAAACGGGACAAAAAGGATACCAGGGAGGGTTCGGAAGAACGAGAAGGCGCAACGACGACAGGTGGCCGGTCTTTGCCCGTATAAGCTCGTGTACGTTCTCGGCGAGTTCAATTACACGTTCCATCTACCTAATGCATTCCTTGAAACTGCGCTGGTCGTCGCGTTGGCGTCGGTACTCTTTCGCTTTCGAAGACAATAGGAAGAACACCGCGAAGCCTTCTTCTTCTGCCTTTCTGCCACGTCCTTTTTTCCAATGCTCTCTGCGCTTCATCCTCCGTTTCGTCGTTCCTCTGTTTCACCGTACTTTCGCGCTTTCTCTATACTCTTCCTTCTCCGTTTTTCCTTCGTTCTCGTGTCTTGGCTCTTCTTCCGTATTCTCTTTCTTTTTTTCACTCTATCACCCAGCGTGTGATAGCCAGCGTTTCCTTCTGTTTGTCGGCGAAGCAAAGTATCGTTGGGGGGGGGGGCGGGGGAAAAACGCTTCCCTCTTCTTTTCGAGACGTCCCTTTGAATAATTCAATTCGCGTCTGGGTAATTTCTAAGGGTTGTCTTTCGGTCGATTCGAGCGCAAGATGATTCTACTCTGTTTTCGAAACGGCGCGTGGCGACTGGATTTTTGGAGGAACGACGGTCGTCGAATTGAATTTCATACGGAGTGTTTTTATACAAAGTGTTAGAGAAAACGGGACACTCGTAAGCTGTGATCTTAGTATCTAATTACGAAATCGTCGTTCGAAGCTTACTCCTTGAGTTGCAAACAGTTTATTTTTACGTTAGAAATACGCTAGTAGTCGGACGAGTCGGCGAATCGGCTGACTGATCGGAGAGATTATCGAATTACGATGACTTTTCAGAAGGTATTCAATTCAATTTCTTTTCCCATGATGTATCGTCGTCCGATAAAATGGATTCCAGAGCAAGTTTCTTACTTGTAATCCAATAATTACCTCGGTCGAAATAAGACACCATTATGATTGAACAACGAAGAAGCTCGAGCATCGACGGTGGAAAGGAATTTCTTCCAAAGTTTCGGATCGTTCGACGATGAGGCATCAGCATTACAATTAAAAGTTGAACAGCATCTTGCCAGCGCGATCGATTCGTCGCTTCCCTTCTTTGTTTAGAATGTCGTCGGATAAAAAGACCCTTGGGAACTGCTCGTTTCGATCGAAACTTCCGCGTGTTTCGTCCGATAGATGCATTTCGAAACTTAATTTAGCTGATATATTTTCATAGTCTTTTAACAGTTTCATGAAAGCACGGTCTCTTTCGTTTTGTTCTGTCTTTGAATTATGAGCTTCTCTATGCAAGATACGGCAGATCTAAGGTACAATTTGGCGTTTAAAAAGAAAAAAAAAAAAAAAAAAAAAAAAGAGAGAGAGAAATAGATCAGCTACAGACCGACTGTATATACTTCGTTATGTTCAATTAATAATTATCTGACGTAAATTTACTCCGAATAAATATCTTTCGAATCGCAGAAATTACTTTAAACACTTTCGCGTGTTCTCGCGAACTCCACTTCTTCCGCAAACAAACGTGGTCTATTTCGAAACTATTGTTTCTTCTTTCAATAAATCGCGAGAACTCTTCACGCCTGGTCGAGGAAGAAGTCGTTGGGACTCCGTTTCGCGCGTTTGGCCCGATCGACTTTTGGCAGCGAATCGATCTCGGAAGGCGGAGATCGACATATTTATTATCCTTCGTTGCTTAATTTAGCGTTCTAGGGGATACGCGTGACGGAAATTGACGGCTATTAAGCAAACGTTGCAGGATAATGTCCGTACCGAATGGAATCTTCGCGCATCAGTCCGTTACATAATACCGGATTAAATCGACGGCATTTTGTTGTAAATAATTTCAGGATTTCTCGCCGTGAAACTACAACGCAAAACCAAAGGAGCGAGTTCTCGCGAGAAAATGGGCTGACGTGTCTTAAAAATATTTCCTCTTCGGAATAAGGAGAAATATTTATCTTCCATTCTCTTCCGTTATGGTGCATCCAGCATGCTATTCTTTATTTCGCGAAATGCGTGGAGGATGTAACACGCAAAGTACACACTGTAACTACTCCGTTAATGTCTTTCCTCTTTCTCGAAGATTAACGCGCCAACGGTTACGCGATACCGAAATAAACTTTCAATTACTTTCAGTTGTGTAATTATCCTCTTCGTAAATTTCATTACAGCACGCTGCATTTTAACGCTAGAACTACCGATAGTTAACGCGAAGCTATTTCTTATTTCTACCAAGACCAGTGAAAATGGCTTTAAAAAAGTCATTAAAAAATACGTAATAATAGAATATTTGTATACTTATCGATTAATAAATATTGATTGATAAATTGATTAATAAATTAAGAAAGTAATAACTTTCTTACAGAAAGAACTCCATGTTATGCAGTACATTTTTCGTATTATTAATCCATCTGGCACCATAATCCCTAAACGAGGGTCGACACATTTATAAAATTGTAGAATTAGTCATTCTCATTGGTGTGGTATTTCCAGTATCGGCATCTAAGAGATCTACCGATCGATCCGGATTTTTTCCTGACAACTGATGATATCGTCGTATCGAACGATACGCGGTAAAAATTTGAAAAACGTGTGACAAGTTGCACAAAACGAGGAAACTGGTTCGCAGGACCCTTTTACGCTTTGACAAGTACCGGTCATTTTCACTGGTATTGGTATAAGTAACCTTGATGCAAAATTATTTTCAGTTGGAATATATAGAAAAGAAAAGAAAATTCATTATATTATTCTTTTAGTTGTCGTTGCATGTAACTCGTTACATGATGGCGGAAAAAAATATAAAGTAAAGCGGGAATTTGAAAATAAAACTGTAAAACCAGTCGATTCGACTGGCGCGGTAGTTCCAGCGTTAATAACGCGAAATTCAATCGTACGGCAACGTTATTACGAGGAAATTTAGGATAGATGTGTATTTGGATGAAATTAATCAATGTTTAAATAGCAAAACAAATACGAGAACACGAACGGTTGTTTGAAGAAAAAGGAGAAACGCGCGAATATACTTCTAGATATTGTAGCAAAACGTTTCTCATCAAGCCTGATTGGCAGAGGTTTCCTCGCTCCGTCTGCTTCCTCTGTGAAACCGTGGCTGATAGAACTCGGGAAAATTTCATGCATCGGTATTACGCGGATATTTCGAACTAACCACAGAAACTAAAACATTTACGCTGGAACACAGTCGATCGCGTTTAATATCGAGTACACGCGATATTGTACTTTAACGTACTAGTAAATTAAACGTTAAGAAATTAACCGACAGATGTAGTTGTTTTTGATCGAATTAATCTTAAATTTGGCTGCTTTATATCTTCTCTGCCACAACATTGGGAAATTTGTATTTCCATTATCGCTAATTCCTACCAATGAAATTGTACGACGCGTGAAAAAAATTTCAGTCTTGAAAGAGTTAATAAACTTCTCCCTATTAGAATTTGATCGCGCACTCTTGCTTCTATTAAAAAAAAAAAAAAAAAAAAAAAAAATGAAAAATATTGAGAGCTCTAAGCGATTGTAAACGAAGATTTTCAAAATATTGCGAAAGATAGGAGTTAGTTGATGGTTCGAACGGTGACAGATTGATCTTTGTTGAAATTAACACGTTTCTTCCAGCTTGGGACGAAGCGATTCAAAGTTTAGAGGGAAGGAGGACACGATTTCTGGGTGACAAACGACGTCCCGACCTTTCGATTCGCCACCTCGCCAGATAACCGCGCAGGAATCGACCACGAGTATCCCTTATCTCGGCAAGTTTGCCCCGCGGTTATCGGGGTCGAACCGGGGACGAAGGTCCTTTGGCTGTGCGATTCGCAATTGCTCAAGTTATGATGGAACTAATCGAACTCGGTGGCCCGTTTACAGGGCCGCCGTCAAGGAACGAGTTTGAGATCGATGAATTGTTAAAAATTTAGCCGAAGTAGCGTGAAAGGAAAGGAATAATATAAATCGAGCGAAAATGCAACGAATAAACGGAACAAACGGAATAATACAAAAGCTGGCAACTCGTAGAGAATATGGAAATGTTGTGAGATAACAGTTGTTTGAAATTTTAATTCTTCCAGCGATAGTTTTGCAGCCTGTGGAAAGATGTAGCGTACAAATTGAAACGAAACAAACTATTTCGAAACGAAGCAAGATATTTCGTAATTAGTACGAAATTTCTTTCGACGATTTTCGAATGGAAAGCTAACGGCAATTAATTCAGGACTCAAAGGAAACTAACGTCGGAGAAAATCCAGTGTCGGAGAGTATAATTCTCGGAGGGATTCCATTTTGTATCCGTCCTATCGTGGACGACCGGTCCGTTTCCACCACGAACAACCAGTATCTGGATTTATTTCGGGAGTCAGGCCGGACAACGCGGAATTACGAAAACGCTTTTCGAGCTCAGGGACGAGGTTCGACGTCGGTCTAGCCGTGATCTAATAATTAGACGCGACTGCTTTTCGAGATTGCGAATAATTGGCCGACGATAGCTCACGACACCACGGAAAGATTTACAGAATACCGTCGTCAGCTTATACTTGTGAGCGACTCGTTCAAACGCTACACCGACTGTCTACGCTTTATTGTCGTCGTGAATTTAGATATTCGTACGTAAGAAATGTTTCCACGACTCTACGTGATACTTGAAAATTCTCAGTGAAACGACGCTCGGTTTGTAATTCATATTTTCACACGTTGTTTATGATTCGCTCATTGGAGTCATTGAATTTTGACGAGTGATTAGTGTTTCGTTTCGTAGAAATTCTACACGAGAGGACGAGTTTTAATTCATCGATGACCATTAAAACGATGAAATACCAACTTGTAAGAAATCATACAAATGAGGCAATTTGTATCAAATCGATCATAATTTAGCCGATCAAAAACAATGTTGAAGGATAAACGAGCACCGTATTACGAGTTGCGGATAGTGCCGAATAATATTTTTACGATACCTTATCTGGCGTAGAAGAATGAAGAATCGAAGAACGTCAATTTAATACTCGTGCGATTTATCGACGTTTCGTGAGCGACCGTTTCACCGATGTACCGACTAAACCCGTGTGAAACAGCCGTGCATATTTCATTGGAGATGCATGTCACGTCGGTATGCGACCCGCGTTAAATTTGGAAGGCGTCGTAGTTGTAACACGGTGAGTGTTGCACTTTTCAAATGTCAGCCGATGCGACACGGCGACGCGTCTAGATCGTCTAACGCGACGCTACTCCATAGAAATTCTATACTTCTATCGAGTCTAACACGACCTTTTAATTCGGTTGCCGATCCTCTATCCAATTAATAGTCGCCTCATGGACGCGCGACTAACGACAAAAAGAATTTTATTTTATTATCACGACGGCGAGGTAAAATTTTCAGGAAAAATTTAATTAAACCGCGAAATTTTCTGCACGAGATAAGATAGCAGCGACTTTCCTCGTCTCGAATAAATGTTACGGATAATCAAGGAAATAAGCGGAAGACTTTGAACGTTAATCCTTTGCACTCCTATGTCGAGCGTGACTCGGCATCGGTTTTTATCTCAGTAGTTTCTTTGTTAAGTGCCACTTTTTTTTTTTTTTTTTGTGAAACGGGCGAGAGAAAACTAGCATTGCGTCTTGGAAATTGTTTCAAGATCTACCATACACTTAAAAATTACAAAATACAACAATAGCGTGGATAAAACTGGTATTTAAGCGAATACGTTTCTTCCTTCTTTCTTTATTTAAATTGTCTTATTTTCTAGTCAAAGAAAATGTCAAATAGAACATCTAAAAGCGTCGGGAGCTGCTGCTAACGAAATTGAAATAAAATTCGGTGTGCAAAGAGTCAACGATCGTCTCGCGAAGCATGAAATGCTCTTACGATCGATGGAACGTATAAAGTTTCCCTCGCAACAGGAACGAGTCTGATCCAGGCGCGAACGCTTAGTCATTAACGTATAATTTTACTAAAATATTTTATATCAAACGCGATTAAAAAGTGCGAGGCAAGATGTACGTGCGATCCACGCTACGGAAAATATAAAAAATCCAAGAATATAAGAAGAAAAGGGCAAGGTTTTCGGTGCTTTTAGCTACGTCAAACGCTATACGCGAAAACCTAGAGAGGACGCGATCAGAAGCGTTAATTCCGCCCTCGTTCGCAGGGAGACTGATCCTACGACAACCGCCCTCATGCATGTCCCTGGCGACACGGAAAATTGGGTAGGATAATTCAATTAGCCAGAAGCGGTTCCGTGGTCGAACGATCCGCTTCCGTCGGACACGTCGTGCAATTTCGCACGAGAGTAGCCTTTAGCAATGAATTAGAAACGCATTTAACCAGCTAAACGGAAGACAACCCATCCCCGTTCCGTTCTCAATTTATGCTGTTTCGCGTTCACGAGTGTTTCATTCGAGAACAAAGGTCTCGGCTCTCGTGTTTCGCGAATAAAAAACACAGATACCTTTCGTGTCTACGAACGTTTTCATTAATTCCGTCGATCGAACGCCGATTCGAAAGCGCTCGAAGCGTAAGAGATCAGCTGGCTGCGATTACTTATTCCAGCGGATGGATTATTTAAGGAACAAGAGAAGAATGGAAAGAGAGAGGAAAGAAGAGGATACGCAGAATAGTAGAATAAGAGCTTTTCCGATTGTTCGCTTCCTTCCTATCGACGTTTCGTTATGTTCGTGGCAAATTCGAGTAGCGTCTAACAAGACCAATCTTCCTTTGGACGCTCCGAAAAGCCCGCAGAGGCTGCGGCGTAACGAATAATTGGACGAACGACGGGTCCTTCCGTAATGCAGGAAGATAAAGAATCTTTGGTTGGAATCTGTGGTTAAACGCACACCAGGAATGATCCGTGAAAGGACAAAGCTTGGTAGTCGATTACTTTGATCGGGTAAAATGAGAAATCGAGAATGAGATTATTAGCAGTTTCAATGGTTGCAGTTGTTCCCGACAGATACAGAAAACTCCGCGTCAAGATCGTCTTTGGCTGTCGATACTCCTTTAGACGCGACTTTTAGACGTTGGATGAAAGAAAGTTTGAAATTGCTACTTTTATATTACAGCGATTTATATTTTTCTGCCATGTCGGTAATTTATACCCACGAAGCTAATTAATCTTTTCATTAACGCGTGTTCCGCGATATCTCGAACCTGTTTAAGAATGAAACGTTACAGAGTGGTTTTACGGCTACGAGATGCAGCGTATATTAATAAAACTTCCGTACGCTAAATGTTTATACTTTCACGGACATCGCTGTACGCCTATTCGTTGATTTTATCAAATGCAATTCCATCGCACGAAATTACGATCCTACATTCTCTCTGGTTTACATTTCTTCCGTCCGACGTAGCTGCTGCCTTATCGGTACCCCATTTGGAACACGTTATTTTTATTCGTATAGCTGCATAAAGATTCGCCGACTTGTTAAGCGGCGTTTAATCCACGCAGCGGAATAAGAATCGCGGTCTCGCGATAAGAGTATATCCCAGCTCGCTGGGTAAGTGGTCTGCAAAAGCGTTATCGCGAAACGCGAGGTCGAGTGCCAAGGCGACCGGTTAGAATAACGGCGAGAGCCGGGGGAAGGTTGTGTGCACGGAAAGTTAAACGGAAACTGTACTTGTTGCTTGAAATTGACGTAGGTTCGGTGACAATGTTTGGCGGAGGTGGTTGCCAAGAAATACAACCGTCCATCGGCGCTTCTCCTCTGTCAGAAGCTGGAGGAGAAGGAAGAGGAGGAGGAGGAGGAGGACTTGGTCGTAGCCACGACATCTCCTGTACACCGCCCCGTTACGGAAGCGAACTTGTTGCTGAATTTGGCAGCCAGCTCTGCAACTTGCGGAAGAGGAGCACGGCTGGTGACTGCGGAGTTGTTGCCTCGTGCGCCGATCCAACCCTTGAATTTATGCCTTTGCCTCGTAATTCCCTCCACTGTCTGGAAATTCCATCTCTCGCTAGAAAATGTTCCACCGGTAACCACCCACGGTAAAATATCCCAGTGAGTTTCGTCGAATTACTGGCGTTTTCACTGGCTTTGACCGTTTCGCGGATATACCTGCATCGTCAACTTTCGTTCGTTATCTCATTTAAGGCACGGCTTTTAGGCGTGTTTTTACACGCCTCCTCCGGTTCTTCCTCCGTCGAGTACTTTTCCACGCGAGGGATGTGTCGATTCTTTTTAGAATTTTATTTTTACAAAGTTTCATTCTCCCTAATCTTTTCGGATTACCATGCGGATTTTTATTTTCTCCTCTGTAGATCCTTCGTTTTCCATTTTTACGGACGTCTCTGTACCGCGTGTTAATCCCAATAATTATACGTAATGATTAGAATATCGTACGTTATCAGATGATATTGAGATATCGATAATAGTCAATATTAGTTGGTATAAATAAAGAGGAATGTAATCGAAGATGCGTGAAAATTGATCGCGTAAATACGCTCGAGTAACGTTACGAAAGTACCAAGCTTTTCATCCAATTGCACCTTCGACGACTTACACAAATTGTTACGCCGCGAGGCTCGGTATAGGCCGTATTTCTAACCGTCGTTCGCGGTCCTACAGCGTCGCAGACGGATCGTCTTATCTGCCAGACGGAAAATATACGATGTATGACGAGCGCATAGTTGTCACCAAGCAGCGAGTTTCAGAAACGTCGATTTCGGTCCGTTGTTTCATGCACACAAAGAACGGTGGCATGAGCCGAGCATAGCGAGGGTCGTCTCCCACAGAAGACGAACAATTGATCCAAGGGCAATCAGTCTCACTTGAAGATTCGAACGACATACATCGAGAGGTCTGATGATTGAAATTAAAGTCGCTTAGTCTAACGGATTCGTATCGTAAAGTCGGATCGAATTTCTGTAACGCATTAACTGTATTCATCGCTAAATAATTTCTGACGCTTTTATCATTATATAATTTATTGTTAATATTAACCTGCTAATACAGTGTTAAATTCGTTGAACCACCTCTGTTATCTTAACCGAAACAGGGGAACGACTAATTCGCGGTGTCGATTATGCGTAGAGAGAATTTACGCCTCTCGTTGACGCGTTTTCCTCGCGACCGCGGTCTCTCCGCGAACGGTCGTTACACAAATGATAGATAATTGTATAGTTTGAGGCAATAATATCGTATATACGATAAGAAAGAAAGCCACTAATTGTTATTGTTGAAAATTGCGGATCATCGAAGCCGAAATAATGTTATAGGAACGCTAAATTTATACCGAGGATTGATATTAAAATAATAATATATTTATTTCATGGACGATTCCTCGCATATTCACCGATACACACTTGCACGCGTCTCGGCACTTTCTTCTATACCCGACTGTTAAACGACTGAACAGTTTACGTTCATCTGTTTTCGAGGCGCCCCCACACACTGATACTCGCATACAAGTATCTCTACTACGCATTTAACCCGGTCCAGCGCAGAAAATTATACATATCTCAACAGTTATCAATCCGGACAGCAATATATATTTACAGGCATCAGCGAATCCGAAGCCATTCTTTCGACGCTTGTCGGGCAAACAATGACCGTTTTAAAAAATCGTCACGGGACAAACGACCCTCGGCGAACAAAACGCGCAATTTTGAAACAAGTGGGGAGGAAAGGGGGCCGATTCGAAGCAAAATCCGCGATTTCATTCTTCCCAATCCGTCCTTTCTCGGTCATTTCCTTTTGTAGTGCCGATGGAGGCACGATACATCGAGTCCGCGCGCGCTCGTTCCTCCATTTTCGCGGCGTACAGCGAACAGAGAAACGTAGATCGGACAATGAGGCAGGAGTTCCCACGGAATACTCTGCAAATCGAAGGAACATGGCACAAAAGCGACTTGACCGGAACGGACGCGGGGAAACCGTTACGGAACAAGCACGAAACGAGCTTTGGGATATTTTTTAACGTTTGAAAAAGAAAAAAAAAAGAAAAAGAAAAAGAAAAAGAAAGAAAAGGGAAGAAGAAAGGAAGAGAAGAAAGGAGACAGAAAAGCAGCGAAAGGACGGAAAAGAAAAGAAGAAACTCTTCGTCTTTCTCTGTGTCGAGTCCCTTTGTGAACGGCGTATCTGTTCTCGTTCGTTGATTTTCTCCTGTTCGTCGAGGAATCGCGAACGTACCGTGGAAGGATCAATCTTTGTGCGACAATGACGCGATCAACTACTTCCTTGCTTTATGACAGCGCGTGAATGAGAAAATACGAGACACGCTCGTGATATGTAACGTGGTACCCGAGTTAATACAGAGAACACACTAGCGATCGTAATATAATCGACGAGCAATAATTCTTTTATATTTCCCTCAAATTTAAGAAGCTTTTCTTTCACCGATAGAATAATACGATTCGATCGACGATGATTACGAAGAACGTAGTAAACTCGACGTAGCTGTTCAACGCTCACCCATAAAACTGGAAAAAAAATTCCACTATACAAAACCTTCGACATTTTTCTAATTTTGTCGTTGCTTAAATTTCCTATCGGAAGTATCGAAGCAGGAAAATTACACGGAAGCCTGTGAACCCTTGGCGCTTCCGTTATTAGGAAAATTTCAATTCCAACGTTAAATACATCCGGGGGGGGGGGGGGTTTAACTCGATTCAGGACGAGAGCGGCAAGCTACTAGAACGAAGATCGATCCCGTAGACGAGTGTGATGCGTGAACGGCTGCGTGTGCAAAAGGTCGAAACTCAGAAGGGTTGTTATCTACGATCTCGCACCAGGCCTACCTATCAGGCTCTTGCTTCTTCGCGAGTAACAGATACCGTGTAGCTCGAAGAACAAGCGACTTGCGATCCTCGCAGATATCATCGTGCACCCGGTCCGAGCTAATAAATCAACCTGTCACCGAGCTTCAGCTTCGACCTCGACCCGCAACACGCTCAACCCATCCCTTGTCACTCAGTTCGACTTACCGGCGGACCAACGACGCCAGTGCATGCCGGTAACCCTCTATCTTTGAGGATTAACCAACGCCAACCAGCTTCGTTAAGCAAGCTGTTACGTCACCTCTCTCTCTCGCGCGCGCGTCCTTTTGCATCCAAGATTTTGTTGTAATCTGAAGACTAAAGGAATTCAGCTCCGAGGAGGAACAAGTTTTGAAACAAGTTTCGGCAGGAGTTTCGAAACGGTAACTCGTAAACTGGAATAATCGAATAATTGCGGTGAATTCAAGGGGAGATAATTTTAGGTAGAATATTGATCACGGTTTGAGAGGTTTCCAAGGTCTTGCAGGTTCTCGAATTTTGCAATTGCGCGTTTAACGATAGAATGGAGGCAAGGTAATTATTCGGGACATTTCAAATTGCGAATTGATTGGATCGTAATGTTTAATAATCGAGCAGAGAAACGGAAAAACGGATAAATTCGACGAGAGGAGGGGAAAATATGATACGAGAAATTTAAGAACCGTCTGGCGAGATAATAATGGATGTTAAATATTGGACCAACGCAGAAGCTTGTATACGCATACAAAAAATAGGTAAAAAAAAAAAAAAAAAAAAGAAAAATGAATTTGAAGTTGACATGGATCGATAGCCACGAGACCATGAAAAAACTTCCGAAAAATCGTCGATTCGACCAACCGGTGCGAATCAGCTGTCGCGTCGTCCCATAAAATGCACGCTCCAAAGAGGATTTTGAAACAGAAACGTTCAATCACTGGTCCCGACATAATTTCACTTTTACCGCGTGTTTTTTATTTTCTATGCCAACTACTTGTCCCTTCGTACCGTCCATTTTCAAACGATACACGGTATGCATATGCCGGAGGCGTTCGATTAAAACACGCAGTAATTAAAACGGAAGGTCGTTCAAGTATCTGATGAAATAAAGCACAAAAATGGTAATAAAAAATATTCATAAAAATGTAAGAAACCATTGAAACGCTTTTTCAAAGCGTTTCAAAGAAATTTCTTTTGTACTATTATTAATTGGTAGGAAAATAATTTTTAGAACGTCAGTTTCTAGAGCGATTAAATTTATCGTATATTTTATTTCAAATTTTCCGTTATTCCACGGAACGAACACGAGATTGAAAAATATTTTAATACGACCGACGGAAATAATTGGCCATTCTACCTTGGAATTATGCTTCAATGAAATATAGATTAGGCGTACACGCACGTACGAACGGAAAGATGTTAAAACAGACTTTTTAGAAAGCGAAGCCCGCCATCGAAATATTCTGGTTTATGCTTTTCACTCGTTTCTTCGCGTAGAACCGCCGCCGTCTTTTCGATCGTACACGTATATACGTACGCGTGCGTACGCGTGTAAATTATGAAAGCCATTCGAACGAAATCGCACGATCCGTATTGGAAAAGCGTCGCCCCGTTATAAACTGGGAATTCCAACTTCGATGGATCCGCAAATATTACGTCGGAATCCATCGATATTTCTGGCGCTAGTCGATTTCGTCGAATCGCACTTCGCACAAGATTAAAGGCTCGACATTTAATTTTATTATCAACGAACGTGTCGGCCATCTGAAATCCTATTGACTGTGAATCGAAGCGATAACGAGCAGCTTATGCCAATTTTTAATCGTTCTATCCCGATGTTTCCATCAATTTTTACCGTCAACATCTGTCAACTTTTACGCAAAAGTTTTCTATAGAATTTTCAGTTTTCGCTTGTTACAGCGTATCAACGCACACGGAGGGTATAGCATACACTCTCCTCGTCTTCGATCTGACTACACATGGAACAATCGTTGATATTGCGTGCAAATTGTACTCTAATCTTTCACTGTCACCCGTTAGATCAATAAATTATATTAAATTAAATATAGCCTTCGTTGCCATAAAAACTCTGCTAAATATTTCTCAACGACAAATCGAGATGTCTTTGAAAAGAATCTCTAGCGGGACAAGCGACAGGAACAATTTATCATCGGGACGAGCATAAATAAATTCGGTCAACGAACAATTAATCTTTCTGCAATTTTCGAGCTGATCCTTCAGGGCTTCTGGCTCGTGTCTCGTCTTACAATATCGTGTGTCCGTCCAATAGCCGACTAATGCATGCGGAAACTAATTCGGTGTCCTCATGAAATGCAAATTCTCTGTGAATACAGGCAGACAGCAGCATCTCGGGATCCTCGCTGTTTTTAATCGAGTCTGCGACAACATGAGAGGACATCGTTGAGGGGTTCACGTACACTTTTTGCGACCGTTTAAACGACAGGAAAACGCCAATGATCGTTTGGAAAATTTAGAGAATTGGAAAATTTAGAGAATTCGAGATTTAGAAAATGTTGAAAGATACGAAAATTAAAAAGCTCGACGGTAGAGCATATTCGAATGTTGAAAAATTGGGGGAAGAAGAAGGAAAAATTCGGTAAAAGAACGCGCAAGTCTGGTGCAAGTACGTGTCGATCGAAAAAAGTATAGATCGTCGATGGAATTGTTCGTTAAATGGCAAAGGACGCGTCTAGTCGAACGAAACTGATTCCGTTCCGAGCAATAGATTCTGATAAAAGCATGCAAATGTAGAGAGTAGGGGCACGTTTATGGGGTCAATGCAATTTACGAGTCGCGGGATAGTAAATTCGAGTCACTGTTATCCCGGTATCTAGTCGGAAAACATTTATACGCCACGCATCGAATTATGTTTATACCGTTTTATGAACGTCTCTTTCTTTAAAAGAAATTCGAAGAAAATTTTCGGACAATTTCAAAAATTTATCTGCCATACGTTTGATCTGTACATGTTAAGTACGTTGATTTTATCGTTGACGTTATCGAGCTAACCATAATCCCTTTTTCGAAAAACGACAAGCGTATTCAAGGATAAACGAGTTTCGTATAAAAGTCAGTCGATATTAACCCAGATATCCTTGAGTATTTTTTTACGATACCTTTCACGACACTTTTTAAAATATCGTTATTTTCCTTCGTTTTAATGGTTGAATCAAATATATTGACCATATTCGTACGTTATTTGTTTATCGTTCATCCATTATTTTAATCATCCAAATAAAAAAGATAACGTTATTATTAATTTACTATATTCGACTATCTCGAGTAATAATATGAAATCGAAAGCTTTATGAAAAACCGTTGAACACAAGAGAATGTAAAAATAGTAAAATACGATAACCTTGCGATTATTCATCCAGCAGCGTCATAGTTATATGCATTTAAATGAAAAATATGTATTCCAACGTAGTCATCCGCCATTAAAAAGTACTTTGTCGTTGATACAGTCGGAACGCGAGTGGAAGACAGAGCTGAAACGCTCGCTCGTTAAACATCGTACGGAATAATAAGCGTCGAAAAGCCGAGCTCTAATAAACTGCTCGAGGAACACTCGAAACGTGATTAAAGCGCAGTTGACGTTCCGCCTGATCTTGCACCTGTAGCTCGCTCTGTTCCTTTGCCTCCGGGGGAGCGAACGAAATTCGTCCGTAAATGGACGGAATTAACGCCACTCTCTTGGTACGCGATCCACGAAACTTTGGTCCTCGATCTCATGTTTGACTATTCCTTATACGAACTGGCTTCTACTTGAAATTCACGATACAATTGCGAATATTTATCGCGATGATAAATTCCAAGTTACGGGCAGCGTGGCTAGAACGAGGGGGAAAAATGCAGTCAAGAATAAAAGAATATTTAGATACATTTTGCGCAAAGATACGCGCAGGTAGTTGATTTTCGCATCTTCACGGATTGACGCTTCGGTGATTAAAATTCGCCTGCTTTCGAGTCCGATTAATCGCACGATTTCACACTACAGTCCTTCTAACGAAAATTCTACCATGTTCCATCTGCAGCTCTCGTACGACGTCGTTCCTTCACCACCAAATCCATCCACAAAGAAAACCTGTTAAACTCTTTGACGACTTTTTCTTCGCTTGCGAAAGTGACGAGCGAAATTAGAAGTTGCCTCGTTGCACGAGGATTTTGAAACGACCAAGTTACCGAACGGAGATTAAGCGACCAGATAGCATTAACTCGTCGAGCAATATCAAGTTTCTGCAAGCGTCGAGCAAAGAGCATTAACTGGAGGAGAACGTTGAGTCGCGAGTTTCGCGAATCGGTCGCTACAGCGTAGCGTTCTTCAAAAATTCAGCATCGGTAAAACGTATCTGCTCGATCGTTGGCAAATTTATCAGAGAGGAGACTTTCGATTTTGACGCTTTAGCGACTCTTGCTACCGACAAACGTGAAACCGACAAACGTAAATCATTGCAAATACGAACGATCGCGATTCAAAGAAAATCACTTTTAAAATCAAACGATGTCAGACGAAACAGATGAATTCTAAATAGAAACATGGAAACATCCGGACGACAATATCGAGACTTTTTTCAAAGAATCTTGCACGAAGTAACAGAGAATGGCGGCCTCGGTATCGGGCAATTAATTCAAGAATGCCACGGCAATTAAACAGTGCTTATCGTTCGAAAACGATCTTTCCATCGAGAGTGACGTCAGTATCCGCGTCTTATTGTCCGCGACGAGTAACAGGCTGACCCGAATCATCTATTCTCGAGACCTTCACCCGCGAGGAACGGCTTTCCTGTTGATCGAGGAGGCCTTTTGTGCAATTGCGAGAAGCAGTCGCGATTTCTACGCCGCCGGGCGTACCATGTGGCTTCTTGCCTGGCGATTAAAATGGCAGGCGTTGCGCTCACACGAGGCAGCGAACGCGCTCGGTTTCGCGCCACTGGCCTGAATATTATGCGTGACCGAGGAAAGGAATCCACGTAGTCGATGAAATAAATTCAATGTCACGCGATTTACATGCAAATCAGATGGTTAATAAAAGAACGAAGGTTAATATTCTAAATGGAAGAATGAAACACGAGGCGACCTCGAGGGAACTTTTTTATTCGACGGACGAGTTAATTAGCCGCGTTTCCGTTCGCCAAGAAAATGATATGGCGCAACGAGGATAGAAACGACAAACAAATACCATAAGCTGGTAAATTCTTCAAACGTCGAAACTATTTTCCGAATTATTTCGTTCGTCATATGAAAATTCGTTGACTCCAAGAAAACGGATGGATCCTAATGAACGAGAAGAACGATTTTACATAAGAGCCGTTTTCAGAGCAATTCTCTCGTTATTCGATTTATCGCTATTTAATTTTTGCTAATCGATCTGATCGGCGTATCGAATGAATTTGCACGTACAAGGAATGCTATTTGCATATTCGAGCATGTTCAAGCATATTCTTGCAGTGTCGGATGAAAAGAAAATTGGACATGTTCCAAGAATAATAAGCAGATAATATTGTACTTACGAAACTGGAATCGATTAACATTTACGTAGAAACTTTGTAGATAACATTTAAAAGAGGTAAAAATGCACCAACCTCGAATGTTCGAAATTGAACAAACTTTTATCAACAAAATGATTTCTTCTAGTTCGCTCTGTTCAGATCGTACTTTAAAGATCATTTAAAGATCAAGCAGCGAAACAATATGTAAGAATTGTATAAACGTAACATTTTCTTCGTTCGTTAGAACGAGAAGGTTATTTTCACGGAAAATTTTTTAATACGTTTGTAAGTCGGTCAGCAAGCCGGGTAATTAGCGGCAACGCGCTTCAAAATTGATATTCAAGACCGAAGAGATGTATCATTAAAAGCATCATTAAAGACCTCTATGGAAACGAGTCCAACATGGAAGCAGGTCGATGTGTAGAACGTCTATTCAAAATCGGGACACTTATCGAATACAATTATCTTCGCAACGAAACAGCTCGCGATCTCCATCCAATTTCTCACTTTCTCTTTCTTCTCGATCGTCACTCAAACTCGAATCGCTATTTTTAATCGACCATAGATAGACCGCGAACGTTTCTGCAAATAAAGTAAGATAGGATTATTCGAGTCGGAAGGATCTTTAAATCGAGCTAAGGTAATTTGCCATAATTTCTATAATCGTACAAAGTCTATCTTTTCCTCGTGATCGGCCATATGTCCTAAACATGGATTCTATGTATTTCTTCGAAGTATGTATATTTGTTGTTTTATTTTTCCAAGCTTTCCCATATGACTTCTGTGTATCGCTTAAATCATTCAGTTGTCCAATTGCTTCGCTTCTTCTGCATAAATAAAACGATGAATAGCGGCACTTTTATTTGGAACGATATTTCTCTTGCTGTTTGTCGTGGATTATCCTTAATCGATGTCTCTTGAAACGTCGCCGTTGGCGAGATTTCGTGATCCTTCTCTCGGTTCGTTTTACAATAAAAAAATCCTCAGCCTTGAATTTCGCGCTGTCACGTACGATTGACTTAATATAATCGTATAATCTTCCTCAAACATCAAATTAATTTTCCAACGGATTTACGGATTTTACACGCAGCGCGTAATTTCGTAATTGAATCGTATCTTGTCGAAAATAATCAATGGTCTCAATATCTTGTCGTATCCGGTATTAGAAACGTTGTTATAAAATTTTACAGGCAAACAATATACAAATTTTACGCATAATCTCATAATTCAATTATATCTTTTGCCAAAATTAACCGACTGTTCTCGATATTTTTTTTTTTTTTTTTTTTTTTTTACATAGCCGTGTATGTAAAAACTCGTCCACCGAATCTTTCTTCTCTCTACTGTTTTTCTTCCTCGCGGTTGTCCTTGAAATTCAAACGCCGCTGCAAGAATCGCAATCTCGTGGCACACGATAACCGTGCTGATAATAGGAACCTGGTTGAGCGATGGCGCGTTTAACAGCGAGGCACAGATTCCTTTATATCCGTGCCAAGGATATCGCGGGACACTCCACCCTGCGGTTCCACCGTGAACGCGAGGATAACGCGCCGGTTTCTTGTTATTCGTACTTGGGAACACTTGTGCCAGCGATTTCCGTTCTTGTTCTTTCATCCGGTGACGGTCTGCCACCGATTTCAGTCAAGATAGGATAATACCTTCTTTCGGGATTATTGGCTGGGAGGATCGTTCGACTTTCGGTTATTAGGAGGAGCAGAGAGATCTTGGAATTTTGAGACGGCAGGAACTGGAAATGAAATGTAAAGATATTTCCGCGTAATTCTGATTTTCTCCCGATCGTTGGAAGAACCAGGCAGCGGATGAGGTCTGTCAATGGAGATGGGAAGGAATTTATCTTTGATTTCAGAGCTGAAGACCGAAGCTTTTTCTTCGTGCTGAGTTACAGATTATATCGATACGAATCATTGATAGAATTCTTTACGCGGCGATCGATCTTGACTACGATAGAATAAAGAATATTTCCCATCTCTGGATATAAAATATTTCAGAGTTTCGATCTATGACAAGATCAATCTGTGAACTTTTTATTACTTTTGATATGATTTGCGTGAAAGATTCCTACGTTTCTAATGAAAATAAAATGTCTCGGAGCTTTGAATCTCCGATGAAAGTAAAACGTGCCAGACTTTCGTATCTTTAACGAAAATGAAACTGGTCGTCGGACGTTTGATAAACCGTATTTTTGTATTTTTGTATTTTCTTACGAACTTCTCCGAATACGTCGTTATCGCTTTCGCGAACTATTCAACAGCTTGTAGAATAACGAGGGGATGCCATTAAAAGGGATTCATTAAGGGATACATAATATCACGCAAGAAAAAAAAAAAAAGACGACGAAGAAGAAAAGGAACGTGCGAGTTGCATTCGAGAAAAGTCTGGAAGCATAGAAAAATAGTGCTCGTTAAGCCATTCAATCCCCCCCTCTCCTGTTCCGCTCGGAAAAGAGTTTTATCTCGTCCCAGTTTACAGAATCGTCCTGTACAATTGCCGCGTTTCAAACGACGAGTAACGTAAGTCACTTCGGACAGGGATCCCTACTTTTTGTTATCTTTCCTCTGCGTTTCTTTCGATCGATCATCCTCCATTAAATAGAATTTAACGCGAACGTTTTTTCTTCTTCTATTCAACAACGACGATGTCTCGATGAAATCACATCGAACAGCATATGCTAGTAGCAACGAATTATGATCGACTATTTTATCGTTTAGAGAGAAATTCGTATCCGAGGATACTGTCGTGTTTGATCGCCATTCAGAAATTGCAAGCTTACGAGCGATAATAAAATAATTCCCGATAATTCGATACTATTTTTAACGATCAATTTTCCAATCGACGGGCAACAAAGTGGAAGGTATAAAGTTCTTTTACCTATGGACGACGTTGGCCAGCAGATCGTTGTGCCGTAATCTGTAATCGACGTCCACTTTTTGATAGTTCACCGTCAAAGTGCCTGCACGAATGCAACGTTCGTATTCTTCTGCCGGATGTGCTCGAAATTCCCTGGCGAACACCTCGAGGATCTTCTCACCCACCCATCTTCCTTTCGTAAACGTGGTGAAGGTGAAGTAATAAGGGTACACTTTCCGCAGTCCTGTAAATAAGCAAGCATCGTCTTCTAATTATGTTCGCCTTTATTGAAAGTTCTGTTTAAATTACGACAATGCGTTGTACATAGATCGCGCAGCTAATCCACGATTAAATAAATCCACGAATTAATTGATTCCGTCGATCTAACAGTTTCGGGAACCGAAATTATTTTGCTCGAAAGATTTCGATTTATTACGTAACATACGTCGAGATATTCCTTAGTCTTGGTATCGTGCGAAGCGTGGAAAGTCTAAATAATAATAAGTCGAGTCGAAATAAAAATGTTCAATTCACGAAATGATCGAATTCACGCAATTAAAATAATATTGCGACACGCGACAGACGATTTGCGCGTAAGTTTCAGTAGAGCGATAATGGCATTCGTTTAAAAATAATTCTATGCCGATCGATCGACAGGCTGTGGTAGAAAGCAACTTGGACTCTGTCTCGATCCTTATATCCTGATTAATCGATCCGCTCGTTAATTCATCGTCGAGTCTACACATTGTCATTCGACACACCTCTTTACCGTGATCAAACGATCGTTCACCTTCTCACAACAACGATAAATCACGTCCCTTCAGCCTTGTATATTCCTTGCAACCTGAATCAACGACCCTCGCTATGTAAATCCAAACTTGCGCAGAAATAAACCAACTTCGTCTCACCAAGCGACCAACCACGTAATTCTCCACAATTCGCCGAAGCTCAAGTTGATCTCGCAGTATGATTCATAGCTAGCGGAATGTTCGAGGAGATCGAATTGAATCGTCGAACAACGATCAGAACGCGGTTACGTCTGAGGAAGTTTCGTTACGGCACGTGCGAAGCGTGCAACGACAGGTACAACGTACGTTTACGCGTGAGACAGCTCGATGAGCTTTTGTTTTAAACTAACGATACGTTTTCGTTGGGATTTTTTGCACCAGCATTCATGGACGTTAGAAAGCTATTTAACTATTCAGGAAACTATTTAGAAAAATGATAGAAAATAAGAAATATCAAGAATATATGTATTGTACGCGTCTCGTATTTCGAATTCTATTCTCTAATTCTCCATATCTATGGATATCATATATACAAAATCCGATAGCAACATCCCACATCCGATCTTCTCTATTTCGTTCCATTACTTCGTTCCTTAGATTTGCCACCCATTATCTTCAGTCCCACGTCCCGTTTTTCACATACCGGTTCAATAATTCCGTGTCGGACGTAAAGACGAGTATACGATGCGAAGGTAAGGACGAAAGATATTTTCTAGGGATACTGGATGTGGGTTATAAAATATGAGAAAGAGAATATGAATTGAGCATGAGATATGAAATGGAGAGACGAAGTGTGGGAAGTAAGATAAAATACGTACACGAGTTAGCAATACTAGTTATGGGGTACAGGCTATGAGATAAGGTGTATAAAATGCGGAATGTGGGATGGAACGTCGTGAACCGTGCAACGGGCCTGAAATAATGCATATGGAATAATGGGTATTAGATTCTGGATATTGGATGTAGGATAGGCGAATAGCGTGGGATGGAGATGGTGAGGTGTAACGCGCAACTTTTGAATACGTTTGCCTTGGTAGTTACAGAAAATGGAGTATTGGTTTTGGGATACACGATGCTGGATACGACGTAGAACGTAGAAGATGCGATATATGGTACAGCGTTTGAGACGCGTGATCCAAATAACCGTGTACGTATGAAATCGTGTATCGCGATAGAAAATCACAACGACAGAAATAGAAGTGATAAGGGATGCGCGGCGCGTTCCAACTCTGTTTGCCGCGATCCCGTCATTGTAATCTTTAAATAGTAACGCGATTGTTTCGTAATTAATTACAAATTGGCACAGCGGCCAGGGTACTACCGATGGTGGCTGACCGACCGAAAATAAAGCCGGTCGGTATCGCGCCAATCGCGTAAATCACAATAAAAGCCGGACAGTCGGCCATGATATTATCCTCTCCGTGCCGTGACAGAGACGCGACGGCACTTCACGTCGCGTCGGATGGAAACGCCTCGAGCGTTCTCGTCGGACAGCGGTCCATCCTCTTGGCCCCGCTTCAAAACCGAAGTCTGGATTTTCAAGGATTATATTTCACTTGGTAAAACGTTGAAGAGCTACGCGACCGCAGTTTCAGCGTGTTACGAGAGAGGGGAATTGAATTGATTCTAGCAACAGGGCAGGTCAAAACGTGGCTTTCGATGTATTTATTTAACTCTGTCGAAGTAACTACTTCGAGAAAAACTCTACATCTTTATTTATGTATATTCGTGAACTGGAGACTGCTGTTACGCAGAAATATTCTAAATAAGAAAAGGTGTATATTATCGTACCCTTGAATATACATTATGTTTTGGATTGCAAGGTCTAGCAACAAAGGAACTAACAAACAAATTTCTATTTGTGTTCCCTGTAGCATCTAGCCGAAGCTATCGAGTTAACATTTTTCGTAATGTTCCTTTGCTGTAAATTTGCTATGAACGTGCTCCCTATCGGTTGCATCGTCTGGTAACACTAAGGGAGAGTCAGTATCTGAATCAGCATAAATTTATACATTATGCTTATACCTTCAGTCGTTTCAATATACTTTTCTATTATAAATTCATTCAACAAATCGTTCTTCAAACTGGACACAGTTGTAAGATTGTTCTATATTTTTCTTACTTCTTTTCTTTCGTTTTGTTCCTTTATGTCTATTAGTTTTATTCGTTTATTTAAATCTGTTATTTCGTTCGTTCCTCCTATAGTTTATTCTATTTGTCTTTGTTCGCTTATCGTATATCTGTTCTTTTCTGGCATGTTTATTTAACTTGTTAAATTTTATTTATCCCTATCTTATTCCGTTATATCTATTTCCTTCATTCGCTGTATTTATCTTCCGTTCGTTTTATTTTTCTCGTTTCATTTCTCTTCTCTTTGACGGGGAGTTGCGAATACTTGAAATTAACAATTAAAGAAAATAATGAAAACGAACGAATGGCGACTAGAATCTCGAATGTTTCATTCGATTCGAGGACGGACTTTCGGTAGAATTTTATTTTCTATGGAATTTTAAGTATTTTTTATATCTACCTACGATATGCTGTGCGATACGTTTGTATAGAATATGGAAATTTCAGTAGGTCGACGAGAAATACAAACGCGTCACCTTTTAACTCCAAATTACCATATTAATATTATCGTTTATCATCGTTTCAATCGTTTAAACGAACAACCATCCTCCCGTAACGAAAGTTATGACAAATTTTAAACGATTATGCATACACTGTGTTATAATTGCACGCGTAAACCCAACGAATTAATCGTTCCACCTACCATTGAATGCATTTGTAATCTGACGCTTCGGACGAATTAATATAAACTAGATGCAACGATGGACCATTTTACACAGAACGAAATAAATAACAAAAAGGAAAGCGTGATAATTTCCTTTATAAATATTTTTCAACCTAATCTTTTCTCCTTTGAACGTACGTTTTCAAGATTTTATTAACGACTTGCAATTTCCTTTTACTTTTTTACAACCCACTGCCGGGTAGAAATTAATCCAACGTTTCCATCGATCGTTCCTTTCTTTCCTTTACCTCCACTCGTACACGAAACACTCGTGCATTCGTATTGGATTGCTTCTCGACGGCTTGTCGAATCGAACAAACCTCGCTCGGTTAATTTAGAACTTCTTACTTTTTTCGTACACTCGAGCAATTGTACGAACTCTTTACCGCTTCATTTTCTGTACGGTTGTGAAGTACTTAGACGATAAAACGACGAATTGAACTAGCTATAAGTTACGATAACCTTAACCTACTTTACTTTCCACAAGAAATAAGTATTTACAATATACGAAATAAAGCGAGGAATTTCTTCTACAGGCAAAAAGAGATTCGCTTCTAAAAGCGTTTACGGATTGGACAAATATAGAAAATATTTCGCTTCGTTAAAGACAACGGACGGTTAATTAGATATTAACAAATCTTGCGGACCGAAAGCTCATTAAACGTATTTTGCTTCGAGGCGTACTTGTTTATTTCTCTATTGGAAATGGTTACAGAGAAAATGAACCCTTTCTTGTACATCGTAAAAAGAAAAAAAAAAAAAAAAAAGAAAAAGGAAAAAAAAAGAAAAATAAAAAGCGAAGAAGGATTTCATTTCATTAAAGCACGTAAACGAAATTAGGTCTGCCTTTCGGTGGCTGTTCGTCTGGAAAAAGCACGATCTTGTCTCCACTGGTCGGCCAAAAATTAATCCGACGCTTCAAACGGCCTCCAGTCGGAACTCGCCATTCGTAACACGCAATTTCCGTCACGTCGATTTCCGCCGACAAGAAAAAAAGACCGACGAGATAAACACGCCAGCGCGTTGATTAACGTTCCCGTTCAATCGACTCAAAGGATACTTTTTTCTTTGCTATTTACTTGTCCGCCGTTTTTCTTTTTATTTCACCAGAACTGTCCGGATATCTTCTCGAAGTTTGAAAGAAGCAAGATCATCGGAATTATCCACTCGAAAATTACTACGTCGCGGAAGATAGGTCGATGCCTTTATATTTCCGTGTTTCATATTTGCAAAATATAGATACAACGTAAAAGAACTTCAGAGTTCGAAGGAAAATTTAATTATTCGACCGGTTACAACGTCCGTGTTTTATTTTCTAGACTTTGATCGTTGTTTCGGACGAGTTGGCATCGAATAATAAATTAATAAAAGTTGCAATTTCTAATTTAAGCCTTAACGATCGAGATCTAAGTACATTAGATATTTGAAATTCCAGTTCTTTCCCCCCAAGACGTAAAATTTTCAGATTATAAAACGCGCGTAGCAGCGCAACGCCATTGAAGCATCAGAAGCGCTATAAAATGGATTCTTTTAATCGCCTCATTATCACCGAGGGCCCGTCCAAGGTGTAGTTTCAAAGGAAAGCACCATTCCCGCTCCATTCTCGCAATTAAAATGATTTTAATTAAACAGCTGGAAGCTGTTCGATCGGCTCGTCGAACCGGAACAGGCAGCAAGAAAGCCGCCTGTCGCGGATAAAAGCACAGGGCTTTTCCTTTTCACCGAAGGGAAAGATTACCCTGCAATTTATGGAGCGGTTTGAAGAGGGTGTGTCATCGAAGCGAAACCCATCCCCTCGATTCTCCACCCCTTTGCCTAGAAAAACGGAATCTTCCCTTAAAGTAAACCTTGTTTGTAGTTGGACGCTCTAATTAATTGATACGCGGTTGATTAACGATCACTGCTGATAAAATCGACGAATATACAACACATATAATATTTCCATTAATCTTGTCCGATGTAAAACATCGAGATGTTATCAAAAATACGATGAATCGCGCCTAACGTTCGAATATTTCATAGCATCTAAAAACTTTATTCGACTTTCTCTTCCTTAATCGGCAAAATTACATGCATTAAATTAATAAAATACCTGGATGTATCTACCAATTGCGATATTTATTTCGTTACGTTAAAAGACAGTCGAGCAATTGGATATTATAAACGAATGTATACGATGATGAGAAGCGAAATAAAGTATAATGGATAGACGACAAAGTTGTCCAAGCTGTCCAAAGTTGTTGTTATAATCACAAGCTAATATTTGAAAATTAGAATAAATTATGATAAAAGTTGCTACGCTATTTACACTCGATTTATCCTTTTACGCCTCGAGTCCTTTCTCTAGAAAACTGTTCGATTTCATATAATTTTATGACATACGACGTCGTATGATATTTAATATTTCCATAAATTTCTTCCACTGATACAAAATATTTTCATAAGTGGAACGCAAGACGACGACAGCGGTGTTTAAAGATCGGAAATGGAAGGTTTTTAGAGAAGGCAGGAAGGTTTCAGAGAAATTTGTTGCCTTCTAGATGCTATCGAATGGGATACAGGGACGAGAGGGAAACGAAATCGATGGATGAATCGAAGAAACAGCGGAAAAATCAAGGGAAAAGAAGCCTCCTCTGAATTCCAGACCAATCGTCCGCGGAATTGCAGCGATCTGCGCGACCAGGGATTACTCGTGGAAACCAATCGGCTCCTTTCAAGCGATTGAATCGGTCGACAGAACGGTTCTCCCGGTGAATTAAACGGAAATCCTAACCAAGAATTTGGCTGGCCGAAGGGAAAACCGGATGAGAACGATCGTAAATATCGCGCGACGACGAAGAAACCATTGGTAAGACAATTCGGTGTTAATTCGCTTTCTTCCTCGATTTGTTTCTCAAACGGAGAAAACGAAGGTCGAAATTAAAACCTGGAACTATCATCGGTCATAATCGGTAACTTCGCCATATCGTCTTTTAATTACTACAGCCGCCTGACTCTCGTTAAGATTAACACATCTCCGGACTAACGTAAATTCTCTTGTATTGGTTTTATTAAAAAGGAATTATAATTTATACTACAAATGTCACACGAAACGTCGTACGAAAAACGATTGGCGAGTGTTTGATATACGTTTCACAATTGTCTCTGCCAATTCTTGAGAGCTGGATGCCGAAAACAATACGTTCGTTTGTAAATTTTTTTTCATCCTCGATGTACCCTAGATACCACCGAACGTTCGCACGGCACAATTTCCGCGTCGAACCGGAAGCCATGCCGGCGTTCGCGCAGAAACACGGCAAATCAAGGAAAGAATGCGGTAGCGTTGACAAAGAGCGACGAAAACGACCAGCAAGAAACCCATCCGTTTTCTGAAAAGCTCCTCGTCAAAGGAATTCCTCCTGCCTAAACTAGAGAACCAGAACGCTTCTCAAAAGTTCGTCGAAACTTTTTGAAACCAAGAACAATGCTCTTCGCGATCGTACCAGTCGCTGTGCTCTATCCAAATAATACTTAAATATACCTCTGTTGCGGCACAGGATGACGATAAACCGTGTAAAAAATCTTCGAACCGAACTATTTATTCTACGAATAAATTGCTCCAAATCCAAATGAGAGGAACGAAAGCAGTTTCTAAAGAAGCGATTTTGTACTTGAGCGTGTCATAAGCCTGGTTTACGCTTTAGCCCTCTTTCGAACGATATAACGTTATAAGCCTCGACCATCGTCTATACAGTTCGCAGTTTGATTCGCGATTCCTTCGACCAGCGAATCCAGAATAAGAGAGAACAAAACCGAGAGAGAGACAAAAAGAGCGAAAGAAAGGGCAAGACAGAAGGATAGAAGAGGATGGCTACGAAATCGAGCACGATTCGCGTGTTAAGAAACACTCACACGGTCACTCTTGACGAAATAAAGAAGCAGGTGGTGGTGAGCGACGAAGGGGAAAGAGGAAAGAGGAGAACAGGCTTTAGCGGGGCCAGAGCTCTCCAGCACGAGGGTCTGGATTACGCGGCGAGCGTGAAACGTGCCAAGAGGCGCGAAAACCGTCGTCACCGTTAGCGTGGGGAGAGGAGAGGAGAGAGAGAGAGAGAGAGAGAGAGATAGACAGACAGAGAGAGAGAGGGGGGAGAGGGAGAGAGAGAGAGAGAAGGGGATTCCGAAGCTCTTCTACTCCTGGAGAGAGATCGTCGCTGACGATCACGACGGGGAAGAACCTTTCGTCGCGGTAGTCGGAAACAGGAGGGAAAAGTGGGATAGAGAAGAGATCGTCGAGGAGACAATGCATCGTCCTCCATTGCGACGCGAGTTGAGCCTCCACTCTTCGAGGAAACTGGCGAAGTTTCCGAGCAGCTACGGAGGGAAACGCTTTTCGTCGTCCGACAGCCAATCCTCTATTTCTCTCTCACCTTCACCTTTGTCAAATAATAGAAGACTCAAGACCTATCCTACCATGCACATTCACGAAATTCATTAGAGCGAACGTGAGATACATGCTACTTTTCGAGCTGTAATTACCGAAACTGTTACTAATCGACGCGATCCATGGGACAGACACGTACGTATACCGCTATGTCCTCGTTGTTCGATGGTTGGTAATATGTTGGATAGCGGAAGATATATCTAACGTTTGGGAGACCAATGTTTTACGGGCCTGCGGATATTTACTGGTCGATTGTAGAGCTGGTTTCTAGGGCTGGCCTGGCTTGCTGGCCGAATTGCTCTGTGGGGGTTTGGACGTTCGACGCTGCAGGGGAGTAAATGTTCCAGTGATATCGAAGTTTGATGGATGTTTGGAGAGTTGGATGATTTTAAAACGATGGGTATCTTCGTAAGTGAAATATAAATAGAAAAATCTGAATGGTCCTGCTATCTATTTCAGTAATGGTTAAGTTCCTATCGGTGTCGTTGGACCATAGGCGAACCATAACGGATCTAAATTATCTAATTTTACAGCTACTGAAATCTGTTGAATGTGTCTATATATGCTATGCAGAGATAGTTACGTTAAGATGGTATTCTAGTTGAAGACCTAAGATACCTCGAACTACTAAAAAAAACTTTCGCGCAAAGTAATTTTCCAACTTTGCAAATTTTAGAAGAAGACTTCGACGACTATCGACTTTACCCGCCTACATTCTGACCTCGAACGTAATCGATTACAGTCCGAATAAACAGACTTACATCGTTCAAGGATCTCATCTGGTCAACCAACGAGAACCGTCTGCCGTTACTTTCCACGAAGATTCACCAACTGTCCAACAATTGCAGCGTATCCTCCGATCAGGCCAGATAATTGTTCTTCATCCTCTGATCTAACCATTCGCTTTTCTTCTTTCCTTCTGTTTCGCTCGTGGTTCGTCGACAAGCCCTTTCTGAAAAATTCTTCTGGAAAATATTCTTTCCAATAACGAATTCCTTCGAATAGCTGTTACAAACGTCTAGATTATCTTATCTCCTGTCTATGTTTTTCGAATCTGTTTTGCAAAGACGACAATAAACAACGATAAAATTATACTACGTTCGACGAGCAAGACAGACGAAGCGAACGTTCCAGCTACGATTCGAAACTTCTTGGACACACGATATTCCGAACGATCGTCTCTCATCGCGATGCTAATGAAATTCTAAAATACTTTGTATAACACATACGCTATTTACACGAGAGTTTTCTATGGTAACTGTTCCAATACTCTTGCGAGCCACTATAAGTGCGTTCCACTTGTCAGTTTTCTTTTACAATATTTTTACGGTACTTTTCTTCGTACGTCCCACGGATAACGAAACGCGAGTCCCTTGGCGATATTTCTGTCGAGTCACGAGAAATTCGCTCGGTGGATGGGTCCTTTTTTTTTTATCAGGGATCATCGGTGTATAATTCAGAGCGGAATGCACGGGGGTAGTCGGGGTGGATCTCCCCGAAACAATGCGGCGTGCGTAGTCGAGTGTGCGATTGCACATCGTCAGGCGTATTTCATCGATCAGGCACGGCCAGTGAATTTGTATCGAACGGCCAGTTGTCGCGATGCAAATTTTATCGCCACTCGCCGTTGTATCTCTTGTTTTATAATCCCTTGTTGGGAATTTTGTAATGTTGTAAATCGTAATTTCGGGCCAATCAACGCGAATACTCCGATACGTTCGATCGACGGCGAGGAAATTTCGAATGGCGCCTGCTAACTTCGTTGCGTTACTTGTGCATTACCTGTATGGTAAAATAAAAACAGAATAAGTTGTTGATCGAGTCGAGGAAAGATTTTTAAGCCTTTGGCGATCGCAGTGATCGCGTTCGTTCATGAGCACTGGGGCATTTATAACAAATTCAACGAGTAAACAATTATTAAAGCCTTTAAGCTCACTTTATCTCACTTTAAATCGTACATTACAAAGAATTCGTCTGTATATTCGCGAATATAATAACCTTACCGATTACGCATATAAATAAATTAAATTCTTCGTTCATATATATCTAGAAACGAGTTTTAAGTAGAACGATGGATGGGAATTTTCAGTCCGTAAACTTAAAGCGAGCAAGCAAGCAAGTTTTATGTAAATTGACTTTAAATAAAAATAGAATGGAATAGATAAATAAATGTTTGGATAGAGTAATATCAATAGGTGGTATCGAACAGAGCGCGGAACGTGGATGCACTAAGCACGAATTTACCGAGCAGCGTGAAGCGTGCAAATTCACGGACGACCCATTGACCATCCAAATTGTTGATCGATAATGTCGCACGGCAAGATGTACGCAATAAGGGACAACAAAGACTCGAGTATCTGGGACTGGAATTTACTCTCCTCTAAAGCGGCTATGCAATTAACACCCTTCCAGAGGGACATTGTTAACACGCCTATCTAGATAGTTTGGGGATGATAAATGCTGAAACGTCTGAAACATCATACGCCGAACAATTTCGATGTGCCCAGTGGAGATTTACGAGGGAATTCTACATGCTCCGAGATTCGGATAATATTAATAGATAAATTGCTATCGTAGAAATACGATTGTTCGATCAGTTCTATTTGAAGAAATTGTGCTTCGTTGCGATACTTATTTTTGTAAACACGATCGAAGAAGCGGATACCAAATATGGACGTTCGTTTTATCATCTAAATGCAATAACGAATATCATAAAACGTCGGTACTCGTTTCACAAAGGAGAAAAGTGATTCTTTAAACGGTTAAACGGCAATTAATCAAAGCTGGAAAACGTAATAGCGAGCTCTGTTTACCGATCGATCATAAATCTTCGTGTAGATCGCGGTCGATGTAGCTAACGACACTCTTTCGAATTATACTTCCGGAAAGGCAGTCAGCGTTTCCTGGTACCAATCAGAAATATACGCTGTTCCGTGTATCGGTTATCAGCGATCTATTCGCGGTAGTGGCAAATCGAACCCAAGAGGTGTGCGTGAGACCGCCGCGATTTTTTCCATCCTGTTCATGCAAATGCCAGTCGTGCTTTACGACTTCTAACGAACCTCATTGCCCACTGCCTTCAATTTTATTCCCGATCTATCCTATCGACACTTTTATTCCTTTCGCAAACGAGAAATAAAAAAAGAACAGAAAGGAAAAACAAGCGTTGCCATGATGAAGCGAAAAAAGAAGAGGAAAAGGTATAGTACGTTATTCGATTTTGTCTTATTTCGCGTGAAAATAAATTTTCTCTCGCGTACATGACTTCGCGACAAAAGAAAACGCAAAAATTTAACTCTTTCAGCCAGGCGATGCGTTCTTATTAATTAACCAATTAATTAATTTAAGTCGCTAATAACGTATTAGAACTATTCAGTTTCTCGTATTGAAAATCGAAGTACACATTGCTGTAACTGGCGATGCTATTCGATTGCACCGACTAATGGAAAATTTTCCGACCCGGTTGCAAGAATGTATTACGCGAGGTCACTTGGAAAATGTCGCGTTTGGAAATAATCGAACAATTAGGAAATTGCATCAGGTAATTATTCTTTAAGCAACTACGTGTTTCCGGATAGATCTTTACACGTTGATAAAATCTATTCGATCGGTTATTGTAAATAACGTATAAAGAACGTTGGCATTTCCATCTCTTAGAGATACTCAAATTTTTTCGCACTCTAGAAGATTGGTGTCTCGGAACCGTTTGATTTAGAGAAAAATTCAAGCGAATGTCTGCGATCGTTTCTGGGGAAACAATTTGTAACGTTTCGCGTGTATAAAATTCTACGGAAGAAGTACTTGTAAATATTAGGTTGTGTCGGAGAAGTGTCTTTCTTTCGTAAACGTGTTTTTCACAACAGTTCAAGCTTCATACAGACGTGAAACCAAGTTTGCCAAATGTCGCGATGTTCATCTCAACAGAACAAGATGGATCGTACGTAATTCGACGAAATAATATAAAACAAAAAACATTGTGCGTCTATTATTTCCTCGTAAAACGGAAGAAACTTTTCGAACAATCTAATATCGTCCAAGTTCCAATTATGTTTTATATATAGTAGATTCTAACGAAAATGACATTTTAAAACATCTTCAAGATTAAGGAATAGAATATACTCTGAGTGGAACGAAGGAATATCGAATGGTTGAGGGACTTTTCACGAGTCGATCCATCGAGCACCGATAATCAAACGATCGTCCAAATAATATGCGTCGCAAACAAGTTTGCAGGGATATTCGACTACGGTGGAATATTCAACCTCTCGACCAAACGAGAATAATCGTCCACGTCTGCGAAATTCATGGACCGACCGCGAGAGATATCGTTAAATATTTGTGTCGGTCGTTATCGAGACGCCGGCGAATGCACCTTCGCCTGACCCTCCAATCATGCCTCGTGGATATGGAAATTCGGTATTTTTCGTTTACCCGTTAACTCTCTCTCTCTCTCTCTCTCTCCCTCTCCCTCTTTCGTTCCTGTAACACGAACGATCGTAGTTTGCTTGGAGGGTGAGGCTGAAACGCAACGTCATTTGCATTTCGCGTAAATAACACGGACACGCCGTATGAAATCTCCATCCTTGCGGATGTTTCGAATTTTCAATTTGTTCTGATTTTTCCCTTCCTTGCATGTTTAATGCAAGGTTAATTGCAAAATGGTCGAATGGTCGAGGATGTAAAATGCAGAATAAATTTTTGTTTTACCGATCTAAATTATTTCTCTCGAGCGAAAACGATATTTATCAAACTAGGATTTTTATCGAGGTTATTAGATGTATGTGAATACAAAGGAACGCGTGGATAAATTGTAAGGTAGAAAATACAAATCGGAATATAATTGAGCTGATCCAGAATCGCACGCTAACAGCGTTAACCCATGACCGAAAACCCCGAAGACAACGTCGCTTATCTACCTCTTACGGTTTGCCTTCGACGCAGTCTTTTATCTATGCGCTGTCGATGGCTTCGGTGCTTGAGAAAACTAAAAGACCAGATGTAGAATTTTCTTAGAAATGATGACCATTTAAACAATTTTTACATTTACCGAAGCAATATTTTCAATTTTGAAGAAACTCGGTGACAAAACTGTTCGTGAATAATCCAGCATTGATTTTAAAAATAATTCTTTTCCCTCGCTCCCCTATGAAATGTCCACTCCGAAACGCATTCTTTCCTACGTTCACACCAATCCACTCAACTTCACTGTCTCTCGTACTGTATTATCCGTCTCGTTGTCTGCTTAAATATCTCGAATCGTACAACGGTATAAACGCTATCGCGCGAGAGAACACAGAGGAGAGAGCGCGGAAGCATCTTTATCGGATCGCCACCGCCGACCAGATGATATCTGCTAAACTGAACTTGGAGGCAATTCTTCGTGCATTCATGCGCCGTATCTAGTCGAGTGACGAGGAGCTCGATCCTGTCGTAAAACTCACGGACAAACGAGCATTCGCGAAATTAAGCTGCGGGCAAAGTGAATTTGAGGGTATACGTGTTTCTTTCTTTTTCTATCTTCAAGCATTGCTAGATAGATCGCACTATTTTGTAACTTTGTGCGTTTAGCGCAAAAGAGTTTTACGGGTTTACACGGGTCTCTTACGAAACAATCTTGCAAAACGAAGGCAATTGTTCGTAGGATGCTGTGTTGATTATTTTCAGTCAGATTTTAAACGTATTTCGCGAATATACGCGGAAATTTATTTTCTAGATTAAAATTTTAATTAATAGTTTTGGAAATTAGTATACAATCGTTAAAAGGTAAAGATATAATCGATGGGAAATATTGATAGTAGAAATATTTCGAAATAAACACAAGGAAATTGAATTATATTGATATTGATTTAACAGAGTGGCTCTTAAGTAGAAAATCCCAGTATGCGATCAGACAGAATCACCGGTGGTTTTCAATAGAGAGTATCGATTATTCAACGCAATTTGTTCAACCAATATTCTCGCAGAAAATACAAGTAGCTCGTGAAAACCGTTATCATTTTCAAATCATAAACTTATACTATTTCGAACGAGTACACATTTACCATGCGCCGTATTTCCCCAGTTGAAATACCAAAAAAGCCAAACGATTGGTCGAACACGATGGAATTTAAACACGTGCGGGCGGATTTGGCTAGTGAAATTACGCGCATTTATCCGCTGTACACTCGAAATTTCGAAAAATAAAAATATTCAAAAAAAAAAAAAAAAAAAAAAAAAAATGAAAAACTCGAATAAAAGTAGGAGAATAATAAAGACGATAAAACAGCAGAATCGCATTAGGAACACACGCATATACGTAAAATGAAAAATCATCGCAGCAATGTTTCGTTATCTATCGTCGAGCTAGAGGACGAGAAACGATCAAATAAAGTTACTTACAACGAGAAATATTTCAGAAATGAATCTAGTTCGCGTTTAAATAACTACACCAAGTTTGAACAACGTTTCGCTGACCGATCAGGAAACAAAAAAATGACAACGTAAAACGATTTAAAAGTAAATACAAGAAAATGAAGGTGCAATCATCCAGCGTATTTCAACGTTGAATTACCAGTCACGAGTCAGTGAGAATCAGTAGATACGTTGGCGAATCAGGCGAGCATCATTAATATTCTCACGCGTTATCGAGGAATCGCGAGGAAGAGCGGAGAGAACGCTTTCTCGCAACGTATCATTACTAGCACGCTAAATCGCGGCTCTGTATCTATCTACGGTGTCTTGCACACCCCCTGCCACCCTCCGCAACCCGTAATCTTATCTCACTGCGAATTATACACGGCAGACAGAAGCCTCGAATTTACTGGCGGACGTGGATAGATCGAGATTACAGGCGAACTCGCGTGCATCTCGGCGATGATCCGCGTGACAGCGCGATGGGCCCACCCGGGGAATCCCTGTTAATGAGACATTTTCTCAAGATCTAATGGAAGATCGAAATGGCGTAGATACGTCTCTCGCTACGTCTCTCCACTAAAAATTTCAACGTTATCGTCAAACTGTTCCGAATAATTTTAGCCACAATTTCTGTCTAGTGAAATTTTTATTGTAACAGAACAAAAAGAGAAGGAAGAAAAATAGAAGCGAACACGCGAGAAGAAGGAACAAGTTTCGACACAGTAATTTTGCTTTGCAAGCGAGACGAGTCGAGTCACGTCAAAGGGAAGAAGTAAGAAATCGTCTGGGATGTAAAACCAGGCCGCAAAGTCGCGGATCGTCTCCGGTCGCCCGAGGAGAACTTGATTCGCCGAACGAAGAAGACGATAATGATCGTCGCGATAGTCAGAGTTCCCGGCAGTACAGTAACAACCGGAGAGAGAGAGAGAGAGAGAAAGAGATTAAGGAACGACGGGGGTGGTTGGAGAAATATTTTTCCTCGATTCGAAAGTCAGTTTGAGACGCAAAGCCGACCAAGGAAAAAATATAGTCAACGGGAGAGCGGAAGCAAACACGGAAGGGGTGAAAACGTGAATTCGCGAGTTTATTCCATCGGCTGTTTCGCGAATTACCTATCGATCGATATGACGGACGAAATATTAGGAAAAAATTAATTTTTCCCTGGAAATTTTAGTTGAAAATTTCTTTCTTGTATCGAAGACGAAAAGTAATTTTAGTGAATTTAAAATAACGAAATGCAAAATATGATGACTTGACAAGCATTCGATAGTTCTAGATTTATATTTAATGGCAACGACGATAAATATTTAACAAGAAGGTTACCGTATTGAAATTTTATGGCTGATATTTTTCGTGTTAGAGACGAAAATTGATTTTGATAAGTTTAAAATTATAAGATAAAAAGTGTGTGTCGGCCGTATTCGTTAAGAGGATGGATGTTTCAAAATTTTAGTTCCTGAAATATACGTCGTCTTTACAAAGTGTGTACTTTGGCTAGGGTTGTATGTACAACTGAACCAAGCTTCGAGAGATATGTATATCTACAATCAGGAGCTTCTTGTCACAGTTTTTTACGATGTGCGACAGGCCCTCGCCTACCTGTCCTACTTTAATAACAAGAAAAGGTTGAAAGAAAGAGTTTCTCTACATCATTGTAGTCCAGCGACAGAGCCAGTAATAATGGCTAGGGGTTCTTCCCACAGAACAGGCGAAAAGATACTTTAAAGTCACGGTTTTCAGACACCACTGCGTACAGTAATATATCAAGTGCATCGAGCGTGTTTGATCGGTATACCGATCGCTTGCTTGATAAAACTAAAAACTTTGTAAAAAGCTTTGTCGACGAGTCCCGCTTCCGAGGGTCTTCGTTAATACGATAACAATAAATAAGAAACGCTTAAAAGCGAAAGAGAATAACATCCTTAGGAAGACACAGCTTCTAAGCACCTCGAAGCACCTTACAAAACAATCCACGAAATAATTTATCCCACGTCGGAAACGATCAACATCACCGTAATACGTGTTACGTATAAATACCATAACCACGATGAAGGCGAATCTGTTCTCTAGCGGCTTTCCAACGTGAGGAAAAAAAAAAAAAAGAAAGAAGAGAAACAAAAACGAGAAGAGAAACGGGTCTTAAGACGGCGAGATCTTCGCGAGCCGATAAAACCGTTTTGCCACTCAGCTTCTCAAGATTCTGAAAACAGCCTATGAGAAAAAAGAATAGCATTTCTGTAACCGGTATGTACGAAGATAGAAGAACGAAAGAAGATCCGGTACATTCACAGAGACACAAAGATACAGCGTTCTGCAGCCACCTGCTAACTCGAAACCTTCTTCGATCTTGCGGGAATGAAAAAGACTTCGTTGAACGAAGAAGACTTCGTTGAACGAAGAAGATTTTGTAAAAGGAGCGGAGAGGCCAAAAAGGCAGGGTGGAAGGGAAGAAACAGAGTAGAGGGGAAGAGAAGGAGTTATAGAGGGTGGAGAGGAAGAGAAAGATAGTCGAGGTATACCGTGAGCCAAGGATTCCTCTAGCCAATAGCGTACTCTTGGCTCCTCCAACCGAGAGATAGGATCGGATCTAGATTTGAATCACGTAGAAGCTCCACCCCTCTATCTTCGTTGTATACACGGGTATCAGCGATGTCGGGCTGATCGTTTCGCTATGACCCCCGAGTGGCGTGAACGTTGCATCAACGTAGCTCGGGTAACGCTCCCTTCGATGCGATCCAGCTCCGAAGATTCGATACGACCCAGGGGTCGATTTAATTGCCGCGAGAATCTTGCTTGGCGAGCTCCGTGGTCTCGTAGTTTGTTTGCTTGGTTTATCAGTGTTTTAGAAATGCGGAGACGAGTCTGTTCGTTCGTTCGTCGGAAAATTGAGACGGATTATCGGAGACGACAGGATTAATGGAGAAACGAATAAATTCAACGATCCGAGTGTATTTGGGATCGTTTTGAGGCTAAACAGCCGGACTGATATTCGACGCGAGGATGGAAATTAAGATGGATTGTTTAGAAAAACAAGATGAATTCGATAAACCGAATACGACGATATTGCGAGTTATTTTAGAATGGGAGACTCGTGTTTCGGCTTGATTTGGCTATCGACGAATCGAAACTCCGTAGCCAAGAGTATACGGAGCGCAACGAAAGCGTATACAGGGAAGACAGGGACAGAGACAGAGACAGAGAGAGAGAGAGAGAGAGAGAGAGAGACGGAACGGAATACTCGTTGGGAATATTGGTTGGTAGCCGTGTCACAAGTCTCCGGTAATGGAATGCGTTTCTCGCGTTAAGGGGACGTCCATCGAGAATCGAAGGAGAAGCACGCCGGTGGGCGTGTGTCTTTCGAGTGGCATTAATAGGTCTTTGTTTCGTTGGAGGAGGAACTGGAGGATGCTCCGGCAGCACGTCGTCAGCCGTGCGAGTCTATTATTCGAATGTGGAGCAGATATCGGTTGTCGATATGCCAGTAGGTCTAAATATTCGATCGATTCTCTCCTCTACCTTCTCTTCTCTTCGTTTCCCTTCGTCTTCGCGATCCTTGCCCCTCTTTCCTCTCTTTGCTCTAGTCAGCTCTCTGTGTTCTCTCAGACACTCGAATCCTTACGTGCCTTCGCGCACACCACCCTTTCCTTTCCTTTTTACTTCGCCACGACTAACGCTGTTCCCGTTATCGTGAATTCGCCACTGAAACTCGCTATAACGAACCGAACAGGCAATCGATAGACATCGAACGCGACCAACGTGGTCTCGCCACCAACTTCCACCGATTTCCCGCGGAATTGCTCGCCAAATCGCGTTCTCAGTGGCAGGAATAAGACTGAATACGTTCTACAATTATTGTTAGAATTTAATCTTAAAGATAAGATTGATAATCTGTGGAAGACTAAATGTTTATGTTAAAATAATATTCAGTGATATTTATTAAACAGAACTACAGAACCAAATATATATAAGCGAGTGATATAATTAACACGTTCGTCGCCACGACGACGCTCTTCTTGTTCGAGTTAATCAATTAAATACACGATATTATATATAGGATATACAATATGAAAATATTAAAAACACATTATACCATACTTCTTATTAATTTATATTCTAGATAATATATTACATTATCCTATATCCGTATGGTATTCGTTAAAACATTCCAAACACGTTTGGAGTGATTTTGGGTACTTCGAAAAATAGTTATAGACTCCGTCATCGCTACTCTCCTCGCTTTCAGATATATTTTCACGCTGTTCACTGAACATTTCGAGGAGGAAAAAATCACCGATGTACGTCTCACAAGTATGCTTCTCGACTAAACGAAAGATCCGAGATATCTGCCGTGAGATCCCTCGGAATACTCCAGCTTGATAGCTTATCGCTTTCTTCGTTTCAGAAATAAATAATCTTTTCTTTATAATGAATCGAAGGCGATACACGATGAATTCCTGCTTGTCGCTCTATTTACGTTCGGGGTACAGGCGTTCGGACTTGGGTCCCGCAGGAAACTTGGCCGAATCACGCTGGGCGACGAACGTGTTAACAACGTATGGAAGAATTGTTGACAGTTGACCAGTTACTCTCAGACTAGACGTAGGTAGCTACCCATGATCCCTGAAATATTTTGAACCCCACTCTCTGTACAGTAACGAGTATGACCCGTGTAATTGTTCTGTTCAAATGCCTGTGTAGGTGTCTGTGTAAGAGTATTTGTGCCTATGCGTGTAATATCGTTGTATTCCAATTATTTCATGAAAATACGCATAGTTCGGAGAAAATATATTTTTCGCTATACTTTTATTTATATAAATACAGCTTTACTTGTTTTGTTTCGTACTTAACGACAGAAAGCTTGGCCCTGAGATCCAACGTTGATACAGAAGTGGTATAACCATGGTAAAATCAGCCAGTAGTCAAATTTAAGAAAGCAAATATCGGCGGACTATTATATACGCAAACTCGGCGGCGAAAAATCGATCAGTTTTGAGATCGAGATGTAATTATTCGAGAAAAGAAAAGTTCGTTTGCTACTTTGCAATCTCTTTAATGGAAACATCGCGATGGAAACAAGTATTCTTATAGAGTCGATCGATATTGGAAAACGCAAAGATTTATCGGTCCTTTTTGAGTAAAAGACCGACAAGAAGTCTGAGAAAGTTCGTGGAACTTTGGTTCTAAGTGGTGGCACAACTTACCCTTCCAAAAGGTAGAAAGAAGATTAAAGGATTTGCCAGAAAGCAAGATAAGAGCAGGAATATTTAGATACTCGAATCCATCTTTGATGTATTTTATAACTGAAATTTGGTTGCTTCGCATGAAACTTTAAAACTCTGTTTCGTAACGTGCATTACTCGAAAACGTTCTAACGAAGAACGTTACCTATCTCCACTTAACTATACATTTTATTATCTTCGTCTAATCGTTCTTATCATTCTTTTTTTTTTTTTTTTTTTCTAATTTTCCTTGAAAAAGAATCGTGGTCGATCCAATTACTAAAGATATCCTGTATAATAGCGTAAGAACTCGTTAAACGCAAGAAAGTCTCCTCCGAACGTAAAGGTTAATACCGTTTTAATGAATAAAATATCGCAAGCTCTTCCAATATTATCTACGTTCTCCGTTACTTCTCTGATACATTGGACGTAAGATATACGTCTGTTTCAAGAGAAACAGGCAATTTAGGTTTCCCGAAGAAATCGTTGAAGAAATCACGATGTGCCTTAAACTGCTTCGTAAGAATATCCTTGCAGCTCGATTATCGTACGTATGTATATTACGGCGGTTCTATCTCTGAAAACAGATCGTTATTAACAAGAATCTTCGTCTTCGTCTCGTTTATCTTCTTTGGAGGATACGAATATCGAGAGAGATCCGGGAATCGTATTTTCTGTCGAGGTTGAGGTTGACCGATCGAAGAACGAGTGGATGAATTTGTAATAGAAAAGTATATTGAATTAACTAAAGGTATAAGTATGAGTTTATGCTGATTCAGATCCTTACTCCCTTAGTGTTACTAGACGATGCAACGACAGGGAGCACGTTCCTATATTTGTAGCAAAAGGACGACATTACCAAAAAAGTTAATCTTATGAATTTGGCTAGAGGCTACAGGGAACGTAAATAGAAATCTGTTTGTTAGTTCCTTTGTTCCTAGATCTTGCAACCCAAAACATAACGTATACTCAAAGGTACAATAATATACACCGCTCTTTATTTAGAATATTTCTGTCTCCAGATTATATATATATAAATAAATAAATAAATAAAGATGTAGAGTTTTTCTCGAAGTAGTTACTTCAACATTTTCGACGTTCCTTTCGCTCCTTCTCATAGCGTTCTTCGTTATCGACGAGTAAACGTTATTTCCACTAATGAGCATAGCCATAGCCGCCTATCAGTGTTCGCCTATCAAACGATTCCCGTGGAACGTCGATAATGCGGCACGTTGGCTGGAAACACAGAGGCAGCCATCGCCGCGAGCAACTACTTTAATTACCGAATGTACTGACACTCGATAAATCGACTTCGTCGACTCGTTCCATCGATTCCGGCTACGGATTCGTTTACAATCCACGATCCATACCTATACAGCTATTTCTGCTTAATAAACTCTCGATAAACGGCCTCGTGCGATGAAATCCATTGATTAGTCGCGTGTCTAACCGAGACAGTAGCTATAATCGGCTTTTTAATTAACGTTCGCCAGTATCGTTGAAAGAACGTCGTTGATTTCTTGCAAAGAGTTTATTGTTGCTGCCACTCGATAAGGAAAGTACACTTTCGTTTAATTGTAAAGTTCACCGACTAACGAAAGAGGAAACCTTTGTTTACCCCATGGCCATTGTTGCCCGGTTAAATGGCCACGAGTTGTCCCGATCATCTTTTACAATTGCTCGCTCCGAACGATGCTTGACATTATTTACGATTCACATTTGACGATAATCAAATTACTAACGAGTTATTAAACTTCAAATTTCCAGCGAATCGTCGAATCTTATAGACACGTTGTAAAAATGCGAGACAGCGCTCGACGAACTCCCGAACGAAGTTTTAAGAACGAATAACGATGTTATCTCACTCTCTCTCTCTCTCTCTCTCTCTCTCTCTCTCTCTCTCTCTCTCTCTCTCTGTCTCTCTCTGTCTCTCAACTTATTTACGACAAAACGAGTCGACGTAGGATAACAGCGGTTAGTTCGTACAAGTTCCTCTCTCTCTCTCTCTCTCTCCGGCTGATGGGTCCCACTTGGTTCTCAAACGGTGGGTATTTAAACGGACAATACGATAAATCGTGGAAAGGAATAAATCGCAAGCTCTAATTGCAAGCTGTCACAATGCCAGAGATTCCAGTCGCTCAAGGTCACTTAATCCTGCCATCGTCCTAAAAGTCGTCCGTACTTTCGATCACAGTCACGAGTATCGGTTTCGCTAGAGCTCCTCGTCTCTTCGTTCTTCGCGATATCGCAAAGCGAAAGGCGATAAAAATTTCTGATCGTCCTGGCGAACGGCGCATGCAAAGCTCTTTGAATTAATTCGCGTTTCCCGCTAACGACCAACGAAGAATCGCTCGAATAAACAAAACTACCGAGAATTGCTCGATAACCTGGCGTTTTAACGACGCTGTCACAACGATAGAAGATACGAAACCTGTTAAATACGATGTTATTTCGATCGTTTTTTTATCTTTCATCGGAAAAGAAAGGATTGAAAAAGCGATGAAGAAGAGGGAACGATACGCGTTAATCGGTTCATCTGCATTCCCGACGACCTTACAACGGTAACTGCAACCTTTACCGACTCCCTCTCTGTTCACCAGGTAATCGCGGATAATCCCGCGAATGGCTATGATTCGAACAACAACGATGCCGACTGCCGTCTCTCGTTTCCCGGCACCAGCGGGTTAGTCGGCGTGGTTCACAATGCCAACGAAATCGAATAGCACGAAGGGAAAAAGGGTCGAGGGGAAAAAAGCTCTTTCGATGTTTTCGTTTTCATCGACCCTGCCCGGGATCGAGCTATCTCGTGTCTGCAAGCTTCGCGACGTTACACGGCGTGGCGCTACGCGTGGAATGGTATATGTAACACGGCATAAATGTCGTTTTTAAATGTCTGACAAACGAACATCTGTCACAGCTCGCACACTGTGCTCGAAGGTGCTTATTTTGTCAATCGTCTTCGCCGACGATCGATTCAAGATCTCTTTGCAATCGTTTAAAAGAATTCGTCTCTTCTCACCGCTTGTTGGATCAAACGGCGAATTATCGAGGAACTGCCATTGTATTAGTCCGACAAACTGCTCCAATCCCCAGATACACGTCGTACAACCGATTGTATATTCTCACGATCCGTCGCACGATCGAAACGCAGATCAACGCGATATAACGGAACGTTGCGCGCGTTTACCGATAAAATAGAGTTACCGATTCACACGCATCGTCTAATTGTCAATCTATGTCTAATTGACCGCCAGCGACGCTGTTGATCGACGATCGACCGTCATAAATCCGTGCGTTAACTGTTAATTGCTGATACGTGTAACGTCTAATAGCCCCCCGAAGGGACACACTCACACACGACGCAGTTTTCACGGAGCAATTTATCGGTTAATATCGGTTCGCTCGTGAAATACGATACTTTCCAAAATAATTTAATTTTTGCTTTAATTAACTCTACATTCGATATATCGAGCAACTTTTTTATTTTTATTACTGCTAGCGGATACCCTAAAACATAATTATTCTTTTAATCTGCAACGACAGCGGTCGTCTTTTCGGAAATATCATAGCTACACTACGAAAACTTGCAACTACTTTTCCAATTGCACCTCCGTCCTTCATCTACTCATCTACTCGTCCACTCATTTTCAAAATTAACGCCGCGAATATCGACGATAATAGTCTCCTTTGCGCCGATCAAATTTTCTAAAGAAAAATCCCGAACCAAGTTCGTTTTAAAAGATAGGTTTTTCAGAATTCTTATTTGAAATTCCCGTGGAATACGTAGTACGTAATTCGAAACTTGTTAACGATAGTGTATGCCGGGGTTAAAGATAAAACGGAGGGTATACTGACCGTTCTCCACGTAATAACTGGTTTCATTGTACCGTTCGTCTGTGAATCCTGGCCTCTTCGCTTTCAAAGCTTTCGTTTCCAATTTCGCCTGCAAGAAAGAACGTAGATAAGTGAACCGTATACCTTGTGATCGGTGCCTGACACATGGCCACCGGAAACTCGAGCCAGAGAAAATGAACGAGGATCGAAGGGGCAGAGGATCGTTCGAGCTCTCGCCCAGGGATCGTTCCATCTTTTAGCAATGGTTAATTTTCGGGGCGGACTTTGGGCAAAGGTGATCATCGTGGCGTTCGTTTCTCGAAACAAGTCTTCGAGGCGATCGGTTTCAAGGTGCTGGAATAACGAATAATTTGAAGGAAATTCGATTGAATAATTTGACGTTTTAAGCATAATATCGCTGAAAAATATTCACACGCTCGCTCCTGTTTTCACGATATTTAATTACAATCGAGAAGATTAAGAAAAGTAGCAAGAGAATAATTTCATAAAATTTATCCATCGAAAGAAACTTCCTAAACTATTTCCGATCTAATTACGCTCTTTTTGAATTGACAAAATTTCCCGATATCGATAAAAATCTCCTGAATTGAGTTTTGTGCTAAAAAAAGATTTCTCTTTAAGCCGAACGAAAGCACAATTAGATCGGGCAGTTTGAAAAGTCCGTGGTCGAGTTACCAACGTATTCGCAGTCGTAAATTCTTCTATCTGGAACAAAATAAGAAGAAGAAGAAGAAGATCCGTAGAGAATGAACAAGAATTTGGAAATCGTGAGCAAAAGGGCGAAAATATTGGGGAGCGTCCATCGAAGATAAGAGACAGCGTAATAACTTGCAGCGGGTTTTATCAACCGCAGTTAGTCGTTCAGTAGATAGCGACCGATGTGGTCAGCCATTGAATCCGCGTTCCAGTGGCTTTTGGTATTTAACACGGTAAATAGAATAGAAGAGATAGAAGAGACATAAGAATATCGTAGTACGATAAAATTTACCTTTAAAAGTTAAAATACGCGACGATAAAATTAGCGTTTGAAAATTTCAAACATCGGTTTTGCCGTTTAAGAAGATTTTCTTTTTATCCACCGTTCGTTCAATTTTCGCGCTATGGATTAGGTAGAGATGAATTTTCCAAAATTCTAGTAATAATATTTAAAACCCGTGGGCGTGTTAACAAATATAATCCTGAAACGAATAATTTAAATTTTATAATTTTCTTCGGCTATTTTCACAAGAACATGACATACATGTAGATAATATTACGTGCGTGTGATAATTATTTTGCCATTAATTCGTACATTCGAATAACTTTCGACGAACGTCGTTCCGTGCATTATTAATACAAATCGCCCAAAGTGTTTACATAATTGTGAGCGGTAGTGTACGTATATTAATCATACAGTATCAATGCTAATTATCATGTTAAATTGAGGATAAAATTACAAACCGAAGGAAACCAGGTTAAGTATCGGTAGCAAACGTACGGAAGGATTTATTACGTTTAAAAAGTACGAGAACACGATACAATGGAGAAGTAAAAATGCCATAATACAAAAATAATGTAATACAATTTGAACTCGAAATGCCAAACAATCGGGCGCTATAAACGAGCGAAATGTCGCTAAAACGAAACATCTCTTCTGTCTCTACCGCTGAAAAACCAAAAAAAAAAAAAAGAAAAAAAAAGAAAAAAAAGAAAAAAAAAGAAAGAGAGAAAAAAAATCGAAAAACACGGGGAAAAAACAAACGAAGACAAACACGGAGGATCGTGACGCGTCGCGACCATTTCCGGCTCGAAGCTGCGGTCTGACAAACCCGAGCAGAACGGAACAATCTTCCCTTTGTTTCACGTGAACCAAGCAAAGCGGCGTTGTGTTCCAGCGCGCGGCCAGCCTTCAATTATAGCAGCCGAGTTGCGCCGCTCGGTCGGCCGAAATAAATTTACCCGTGGCCGACATTAATTCTCTCTCTTCGATCCCGTGCCAATAATTCTTTCTTTCTCGTTCTCTCGCGGCGAAATGCTCCTATTCGTGACGGAAGCACACGATCCAACGTGACCATACTTGTTTCTTTTTCTCTTTCTTTTAAGATTGCGCGAATCACAAAAGTTGAAGTTTAGAGGAATAATTACAGACTCAAGCACGTTTCCTTTATTTCTGCAACATTTTCTAGAAATCGTTGATCGTGCCTGGATACGTTAACCGAAATTGTTTTCGCAAAGTTGTTCACATCGATATAAAATGAACGTCACGTAAGAATAGATGTAATAACTGAATTTGTGAAAAATTCCCTCTTTCCTTTTTCCGCATTCCTTCCACGTTAGAATCACCGGAGAAATATACGTGCTGCCGTGTATATTTTTCGGGTACGATTACGCCATTTATAGGTGGAACCATTTATACCAGCGGCGAGGTCTTTTCACAAGATTCGTATCGCTGCTATGACCAAAAAAAAAAAAAAAAAAAAAAAAAAAAAAGAGGAGGAAAAGGACAGAAAGAAAAACAGGAAAGGGAGGAAAAAAAATGGACTCGAGAAGAATTGTAAGGGGTATTTTTGAAATTTACCATTCAACCAAGTCGGTGAATATCACGGAATCCATTAAACGTCCAGACGAATTAATTAAAAATTCTCCAGGGACGAATTTACTTTGGGATCATAATCCACTTAACTGGCGCTGCTTCGCTTAATAAGCATAATTAATTAACGTTTAATCGATTTCGATCTAGCTCGTGCCTCATACTTCTGGCTTTCTATTAAAAAGAAAAAAAAAAAGAAAAAAAAAAGAAAAAAAAATAGGAAGATATTTTACGATACAGTCCTGGCATATTTCATCAAATTTTCCAGCGTCTCGTTATCCGATACATTGAAATTATCGATATCGAAGCAAACTTCTCTTTACAACTAAAAACATTAGTCGATTAAAAAAGCAATTTCTGCCCCCCCCCCCCATCATATACTATAAAAAAAAAAACAAATTAATAGCGCGCGTTTTATCGACGAATAAAATTGCGCTTAATCTAAACGCGTCCCTCCCTCCTAGGTTGCGCTCCTAAATATCCATTCTATTAAAATCGTTGATCACGTCGACAGCCATTACAAGGCCCGTGAAAATCATGGCTTGGCTCGTATTAATATCTGTTAATCAGCGCGATAATTAAAGGCTCGGAACGACGTCCGGATGCGCGATTTTCGCACACCCGGAACAAACGGCGCATTACGTTAATGGATCCTAATATTCGAGAGCCTGTGTGCTCTCGACAACGAACATCTCGCTTATACGTGTTTTAATTAAGACAATAATTAGTCGAAACATCGACCCATGTAAATCCGATTGGTCGGTCGCGTAACACGAAATCGCGACGTGCAAACAATTCTGTTCGAGGACCGATCGATGCTATTACGTCGAGTGATAGAAACAACGTAATCGAAAAGCTCTTGCATATTCCACCAATTATATCGATCGATTTCCATTGTTCCTATATATATCGTTAACATTTTCGTAATCGATCATCGCCGCGTACTTTGACTGAAAAACGATTTGTTGTTCGATTAAACGACGAAAGCAACCTATGAAATTCGCAAACGTTCAAAAAATAGTAAGATTAAAAATCCTCCAAAAATTGGTCTTTTAAGCTTCGTACGCAGATAATCTCGGTCTCGTTGTCTCCAGTCATTTAGAATTCCATTAACAGGCGACGCAACTGTATGGTAATTCTTGATACGCTTGGAACATTGCGCGATATGTACATGCATGCTCCAGGTTGAAACGAATTCGGCAAAGTTCTCGTCGCGGATAAACCTTAATCGAATGCCAGCCGGGTGCAGCTCGATGTCGATGTTGATCCTATTTCTTTCTTTTTTTTTTTTTTTTTTTTTTTTCAAATTCTAGCCGCGTTCCAGTGTCCAGCAACGATGATCAAACGGCACAGCTCGGCCACTTGGTCAGCGACAAATTTAATTTAACGAGCTCGCGCGACCGTGAATTAACGTTGCTCGTTCTATTTCACAGGGAACTCGTCGTCCTGTCGCGTTAGAATCGGCCCGCCGATGGTAACGTTTAAATCGCAATTAAATTTACATTAGCGGCCGGGTAGGGGTGCGAAGTTAATCAGGGCTCTGCATAATCACAGGAAACAGCGTCGGTAGATTCGATATTGACCATGCCGATGAAACGTTCGGACCAGGTCCGTTGAACAGGGCTACGATAAACGATGCTTTAATTCTTAGCTCGTTTAATACACCCATTTATTCTTTCGGTCGGGTCGTTCCTTGACTAGAGAAACTTCTGTAATTGGAAAATTAATCGCGGAATAACGATGAGACGATTGATAAAAACGTACCAATGTCGATGCAGGTAAATTATGTAATCTATTCTTGGCAGAAAGGAAATGACGTATAGAGCAAATGGAGAATTCCTATCCAAAGAAGTTTATTACGTTCGATGGCACAAAATTCTCGGTACCGTATTCTGAAGAAATATCCTGAAGAACTTGAACCAACGTAAGAAATCCTCGACTCTCTGCTAGGAACGAACGAATACTCTCTCTTTCTCTCTCGACTTCGTTAACATTTCCCTTCGTGCGCGAGTTCTCGCCCATCAAAGGAAACAAAAGGGAACCAGAGAGAAAGAGAGAAGGTAAAAAAGAAAAAAAAAGAAAAAAAGAACAGAAAAGAGAAAACAGCAGGTTCGATCGCGGGATAAAACGTTCCGTGTTCCAAACGCGATACGATGTTAGAAGACTCGACTTGTAGAAGTTGCGGGACCGGCAAATAAACGGAAAGAAGCGGAGGTGGTAGAAAAAGGAGAGCAAGAAACAACCCTCGGCTGCGGTGCCGTTCCACACGGCCGACTTATGTTTCCATCTGCACGAATTTTCGCGCCACTCGGCCCCGTGTTCTGGACTTTCGGCTGTATCGACCGGCCCTCGAGCCACCCCTCGACCATCTCCCTGCCACCACCAGTCACGCTTTCTGTCTGCAAGTCAATGTCTCCTTTCCACATCGACCACGCCGTACTCGTTGCCTCGGGCCTTCTCTGCTTCCACCCTCGTGAATCCCGAGGCCGCTCCATTCGCCATTTAGACCTTTACCCACCTTCCACTTGATTTTCCTTCCTGCTTCGTCTTATCGTAAGAACCTTCCTTTTTTTCTTTTCCTCCTTCCTAGGTAGGCGAGACAGATAACGCGAGTGGAGAATCTTAGCATCGAGGGATCGAGTTAAAGCTGTCCTTCCTCTTTCTTTCTTCTCTTTTTTCATCCTTCTGTTTTCTCCGAAGCGTTAGAACGAGGATCGAATGTGTAAGGCAGGTGGAAACGACATAGCGCGGTCTTAAATCGAAATTTCGATTTAGATACGGTCGATTTTTATCGCAACGTTCTTCAAAATTGTGTTATTTCCACTTATTCGCGATCTAAATCGAACGTACAGACCGAATCTTTGTTTCAACCCGGTTTCGAAAGAGTTGCAACTTGTAATAAGATCGGCAGATCGTAATGAAATTTTTGTCTTCGATTCTTTTTACTTTTCCCTTTTAATTTTGTCAAAAAGCTTTCCGTAAACGATGTTTCACGGATCGCAAAAATCGATAAGAAGAGATTATGTAAAAGGTAAGTATCAAACAGCCTAAGAGGATATCAAAGTCACTGAAAGCTTCTCGAGGAATTACTCTTTTCTTTCTCTTTGGCAGGAGCTCTCTCCCTTAAAGGTTTCTCTCAAAGGTTTCCTTGGTGGCATCGAAATCTTGCGCGACATCCTGCCATTTAGGCGTGTCCTCGAACCTCCTTTCTTCCGAACTTCCTTTCAACCGTGAAAGGACAAAGTTCCTCTCCCTAACAAGCTCAAATACCACGCGCGTACCAGTTTATAAACCGCTGCGTTAAAAGGATCCTCCCACTGTCCTATAATTCACTTTGCCGTGTTTCTGACGATTACATCGATCGGCGTATGGATCGTTCGACGGAGAAACTCGATCTTTGGATGCTTCTCTATCAAACTGACCAGTTTTTTCAGTTTTCGAGTACTCGAAGTTTCAAATTATCAGATTATCGAATTTGTGAATTCTCAAATTGTTTAATCCTCAAAGTTCCAAACTTTCAAAGTCTGAAATATCTAAGGAGTAAAATCTGTTTTTTTTTTTTTTTTTTTTTTTTCTTTATCCCAACTGCAAACTCGCAACTTCAATTATATCGGATTGTTATCCTGAACCAGTAAAATATTAAAAACGTTACATCCATCGTGCTCTTTTATTTAAAACAGCGAAACAGCTTATCGTCATTAAGGCGTCGATAGAATAAAAGCGTGTAACCAGGGCGCGATCCGATATCTCGCTCGTGTTTTATTTAACGTAGTCCGATCTTCATCCTTTCTCGACGGATTACCGTATTTTTCTGCCGACGACGTCTGGGGATAGCGGCGACGTAGCCCAGCAACAGGCGGCAACAAGCTGCACCAGAGTTCCTCCACGGCCGTATACGTGCCGCATTTTCGGCGTGTTAACGGGCGCGAGCGTCCTTCGATTCCGCAAACTTCGCCTCTGACTCGTTCTTTTGCTCCTTTTTCGATAGAAAGAAAACTCTGCTGCACTTTCTCCTATATTCTTGTTTTCCAGAGAGAAAAATCGTTTCTTTAAAAATTTGCTGGGCATATTGGAAGAACATAAAGCGATAGAATAAACCATACGGAGAGTTTGAAAGGAAACTTGAAATATCTATCGAAGAATATCGAAACAAGCTGTAAGAGAAAGTTCTTAATTCTTCCTCCCCGCTTATATATTTTCTCCTATCAACGATTGAATTTTTCGAATCGCATAATCTTGATTATCCATCTCCAGGTGCGATAACAATTCGCGATACTATAAACGTATCACCTCGTTTTATACTCAAACCATGAATATGCAAATTCCCGCTTCCATGGTAAAGAAGTGGGCCGAATGTCCTTCCGTTTAACGTTAAAATTACCATACCGGTCCGATTGACAGGTTTTATAAGTTTATTTTCGAATTTTTGCTTCGTGTTATATTTTCTTCCGCGATGATGTAACCAGTTTCGCAACGATAACTAAAAGAATAATATAATGAATTTTATTTTGCTTTTTATGTATTCAAACTGAGAATAATTTTGCATCAAGGTTACTTATACCAATACCAGTGAAAATGGCTGATGCTTGTCAAAGTGTAAAAGGGTCCTGCGATCTGTTTATCGGATCCCGATTAACCAGTTTCTTCGTTCTGTACAACTTCGCGCACGTTTTTACAATTTTTACCGCGTATCGTTCGATACGACGAAATCAGTTGCCAGGAAAATTCCGGATCGATCGCTAGATCGCTAGACGCTAACGCTAGAAATACCACGCCAGTGAAAACGATTGGTTCTACGATTTTATAAATGTGTCGACCCTCGTTTAGGTATTATGGTGCCAGATGGATTAATAATACGAAAAGTGTACTACATAACATGGAATTCCTTCTGTAAAAAAGTAATAAATCAATAATAAATATACAGATATTCTATTATTACGTATTTTTTAAAGACCGCTCATTTTCACTGGTTTTGGTAGAAATAGCTTCGTGTTAATTATCGGTAGTTCTAGCGTTAAAAGAATTAATCATCGCCATACTGAATTGATTTCGACCAGCAGTTCTAAGTAATTTTCTATTCTTTCCACAAATTTCTTTAAATCTTTCCTAACACGTAACGATAAAAACTATCGGACGATATTGCGGAAATTATCGGAAACTTGGAAGAGTATTCGGCAATTTTGAGGAGATATTTTAAAATACAAAAACCTAGAAAAAGTTACATGGATTTAAACGATATCGGTAAAACTAAAGTTTCAGATGGCGAGTTAATTGGAAATTTCTATGATTTATCGAATCACAGATGCGTCGTGTCGGCATATAAAAGTGGGGGTAATATAGTACGGTATACGACGATTACGAAGATCAATCGACAACTTACGTTAAGCAAACAAACGAAGAAATTTTTCTCACAGCAGGAACAACTTCATATATCCTTTGATCACGGTGTTTTTGCTAATTTTGACGTAATTACTCCAAGGGAAAAATAGTGGCTGCGGAGTGAATAATTTACTGTCGGTTGTTTGTTTGTCTTTTTCTTTTTCTTTTTTTTTTTTTTTTTTTTCAATGTCGGAGAAGGTTTGCTACGGCGCCGGTTCGCAAGATCCACTCGAAATTAATTGCTCAAGGTAGCGCTTAGAGTCTTAACGGAGACCACTCCGTCTGCCTGGGAACACTTTGTTAATCCGTCATTAATCTACGTAGAACGCGTACGCCGAAACTCCAAATAAATTCACGTGGCTCTTGTCCAACTCCATTCCATCGTTCTCTCCTGTTTATCTCGCGCAATACATTTATGACTCGAGCGATTTAAATCAACTAACTTCCCTCAAGAAAATTTATGTATTATTTTTCCCTGTTTCTTCTTCTTTATAGGTACGAGGAACAATAACGTTACACGATACAGTATTTATTTCTTCGTTTAGATTTCTAGCAGTGCGTTACGTTAGTAAGAGAAGAGTATCCGAAGATCTTTCTAACCGGGTATATTAGCGACTGCACGTTTCTTACTCCTTTCGATCGTATTTCGATACTACAAGCTTACAAACTGTAGATTCTTTTTCTACAATGCTCTGTATATTTCTCATCGGTGGAGTAACTTTTTCGTTGCAGAGAGTTTAAGTTTGTGGAAAGTTAAACACGCGCAGTAACCGAGAGCTCCTCTCCAAGTTAAATACCTGAACCTACGTATATCCTCGAAAACCGTTCTGTTTGAGTACCCTTGGTGCTCAGTCAGCGTCAGCGGCACTCGTCAGAAATTCACCACGTCGATTTAGCATTAGAACTTCATTGTACTTGCCTCGAGAAACTGTGATTCGAAATACGTCTTTCGATACGACCGACGTGCACGGAATCCTACAAACGTCTTGCCGATTCTAATCTAATTCTCGTTTCGACTGTTTCGCCATTGACATTGTCTCTAAAAGAATGCAATTTCCTATTGCAGATATACATTCTGTTTACCGATTGAAATATATCATAGTCCGTAGTATCGTATCGTTAAAAAGGAAAATCCTTTTCAAGGGAGTTAACTTCCACGCCTTGCCGTTACACAACGTTACATAAATACAGAAAGATTCGGGGGAGGATAATTAAAAATAATAAGAAAGAAGGAAGAAGTATATGAACCGAAAGAAAAAAGAAGAAAAAAAGAAAAAAAAAAAAAGAAAAAAGGAAGTAGTACGAACTGGAGTGACTCGGTCGGATCGGGGCGAATCTCCCTGAACGAAGTTTCTCGATGATGGAACGATGGTACAACGTCGAATTTCAAAAGCGGCAAGGTTCACGGCCGTTTATTTCGTTAATGACGACTGGCCGTTGTGGATTAACGAGGACGTGGCCCGTCACGGCGCCAGGATGCTCTCTCTCCGCTCGTCGATATTCCACGAGAAACGACCGAGATGCCCTGGGCGAGCGGATGAAATATAGCGCTTGGTTTCGCGTCTACCGAAATTTCGACGGCTAAGGAGCTGGCATCATCCATGCTCCGATGTTTGAAAATAGACAGAGCTCGAGCTGCCTCGTACATTAACGTCTCTGTGTTTCACCGTTTCCTTTTCTTTTCCTTTCAGTACTACCAGTTACGTAATTCTCGGAACAAAATTGTTAGAGCGAAAGCGAAAAACGAAGATTTGAAAGTTTTACGAAGTCGTTGTCATTTTTTCTTGCAAAGTGTACGATCGAGTCTCGGTGGTGAATCTCTTGCTGTTCTTTTCTTTTGTTCGTTTTTCAACAGTTGATAGGGCTGTCAAGTGGCTTACCTTTTTCAAGTCCTTGCTGGCGTCCGCTTCCTCCGCCTTCCGCTTCTCGGAGATCTTCGGAGTCGGGACGGCGATCGTCGCTTCCCGCAGAGGCTTCAGATCGACCTGAAATAGACAGACAAGCAAATGTTCTTGGTTAATTAAAGCGAGATCTTTTTCGCTGATTTCAGACGACATAAAGAACGTCGAAGCACTCAGGGTGATATATATCGTTGTTCCATGGATTTAAAATATCGTCGGTCTAACAACGAGCGTTGAAAATAAAAAAAGATCACGGAAGACAATTATGAACGTGAACAGAATGTCTCGCGGGAAGTTGACACGATGTTCGTAAGAAGTGTGACCATTTTTTTCACGCGGTACAAGCATAAAAATGAAATATTTGACACGATTATCAGCCGGCAAGCGTCCGATTCGTCGAAGAGGACAGGAGGAAGGTTAAACTGGATCCGTGACAAGAACAAGGATGTAATCGCGTTAGAGCGAAGTCACGGGCGTGTCATCAACCAACACGTCGACTACATTTTCACCGAATCGGCCATTAGGCTCCGGTCGAATTACCAACCGCTAAACCGACTCTCGTCTCTCTATTTGGCCGCGTTGTTAACGAGAAATTAGCGTGTGCGGCAGCACGCCTAAAGTTGGGACGAGTTAAAGCGATTAGCATAAATCGATGCGTCCGAAACCTTCGGCCGTGGCCGTATTAGGCACGCACAATGGCCGATCGTGTCTCGAGAATCGTCACGGAACAGAGATTCTATTCGCTTGAAAGGATTTCGGTGTATCTGGGTTATTGCACGTTCAGCAGTGTGTCAAGAATCGACGGAGAATCTGATGAAAATATAGGTCTGCCTCTTTTACGAAGGAGAATAGAACGTAGAGAGGGGAAGATGTCGTTGCTTTCAGATAATAGGTTTTCGTAACAGGTATTTGCTCTCTGTACAAATCAAACACCGCTGTTTGCAATTCTTTTGCTGTTAAATTTTTTACACGTTTACTAATTACGTATTTAACATGTTATAATATATCCGCGAATACAGAATGTACAGAACATATATACAGAGTGTCCCGTAAAACGATGATTGTACGTTAGGAAAGGTAAACACCTGTACTAATTCGATCGGATAAATGATTTATTTATAAAAGATCGTGTCGCGTCTCCGCTTTACACCAGTTTCAGAGAAAAAACTTCGACAAGTTCGTTAACAAATCTTCGGAAATTATTTCGTAAACCGATTTTTCTCGCCGGTTTCGTGTAATATCGGCGTTCATCGCTATTTAAGCGCCGAGTATAAAAGCTATAGCTTTTCCATAGCCGTAATTTTGTTGGCAGTAGACTGGACGGCGATGATCGGCCAGCGTACTGGCGCAACGAGTCCGATCGTTTCGTGCAGCGGTATCGTGTTTACATCCAATCAAGTTAATTTCTGGCCACGCAGATCACAGGATTTTACCGTGTTATTACCAGCGCGAGTCGTGCATCGATGACTCCTCCGCTAACCGATGCTTTCCTTTTGCCCGATTAAAGCGATGCAATTGCACCGACTGATCGTTTTCTGCTCCCATTCGATCGCTGGGTCGCAGTTACTACCGTTTCTCTGCGTTTTACGTTGCGTGTTCCAACACGAGTCCACATGGGTAAAGCTTTTCCATTAGCGAAGATTATTCCGCATATACTGTCACGATATATGCTAGTTGCATTGTATGTTCAAAGATATAAGTCGCATAAAAATAGTTTGTACAAGTCGACGAAATTTTGTAAAAACGAAAGTTACGATCGAGACTAGAAACCTTCTAAACGTTGTATCTTTTACTTGATATCGTAACAAGGGATATTTTTAAAGTTACCAAGAGAATGAAACGATTCGGCTTGAAAACGAGATAAAAGGATAACTTTTGTAAAAATTGTAAAATCTCCCGCAAAGAATAATCCGATTTATCGTGTTCTGCCTGTGTTGTTCTCAAATGAAATCCGGTTAACGCGTACCAAGAAATTCTTCGTGCGTTTACAGCTGTGTAACCCTTTAAATTCAGAGCTATACGAGTCCACGCATAAACCTACGAGCAAAAAAAAACCTGCTGATCCAGCGATCTGATCGACGACGGCCGATCTCTTAATTCCGAGAGATCGCAAGGTTCGGTCGGTCCACGTAACTAATTTACGATGGACGAAGACCTCTTTTAAGAAGTTGCACGGGCTCGCGAATGGCGTAATTACGTGTCGAAGTTTTAATGGTGCGTTAAGGTTCCTCTCGGACGAGAATTACCCTCCGTCCCTCTCTCAGCACCGAAAAGATTAATGGATCGAAGATTTAACGGGCGAACGGGGCGATGGAGGGAAGATTAAGCAGTGGAAATTAACTCGAATATTAAACTGGAGGGAAAAGTGCGATTTCATTATTAGTCAGCGCAGCCCATCGACGGTCGAGAAGGAAATTTCATCGAACTTTGCATCCACGTTGGCAATTAAAGACGTTTCGAGAGATTTTTCAAGGCCACAGGCAAATTTTATGCATCGACGATTATGATTTAAGCCGAGACTCGACGATTACGGGAAAAATTTTCCCCGGTTTGTTCCTTTCTTCGTTCGCCTTCTATCCTTATCATTCTCGTTTAAAGCAAATTTGAAAATGTTTTAAAAATAGTCTACTTGGTAATTTATAATCTAAACTATATAGGTCGATCCTCGATTCGGAATATCACACGGTGTCCGATGCGTAACTCTAATTCGGTGAGAGGAATTTATACGCGATAGACAGCGAAAAAGTACGTTTGTTGATAGCATGCAGAATTTGAAGGATCAACGGCGCACGGAAATGCATTTTTAAAACGTCAATTCCGAGATTTGATAAATTCATAGGTCCTAGCAACCATCAGGGAGGAATCGTCGCATCGTAATCAGAATGTTCATAATTAAACGTATAATTTCGGAAATCCAGGATATCGAGACTATAAAAAATTCTCTTAACGACAATTTTCAAGTTGGAAACTAAATGGAAATTTGTAAAAAAGCGTTTGTTTGGACGTTGAGAAGTTAGGTAGTTTAGAGGCAATCGTTAACTACAACGAAGCGAAAAATACAGCGACGCGTCAAAGATCATAAAGAAGAAATTCGCGACATCGAAACTAACGAGTCTTCTCTCTCGGCGGAAGTCTCGAAATACGAAATTAAGTCGAATTTCATCCTTCAGTCCTGGTTGTACTTTAACGTAATCGATGTAATCGACGAGATTAAGCAGTTTATACGCGCGATTATTTCTAGCGGTAGAAGAAGAAGAGAAAGGGGAAAAATAGGAAAATAAGGAAGGTCGTGAAACGGAAAGTAACAAAGTCGCGTAATTAACTTGCTTACGGGCCTATAATTCCTGCAGCCGTTTCATCCGAGGCCCAACGATCCTGCTAAAAATTCACCTTACAACTGCTTATCCTTTCCGAATTACCACGACCAGTTTGAAACCGCCGTATTTTAGTCGTAGACTCTTCCATTAAAAGTTCCTCGCTATCGGCCAATGATTTTTCAGAGGCACGTTGATGTATTCCACGCTGCAACAGCGATGCAAACGAGGAAATTCATTGAGAATTTTAGTATTCGTTGATTAAGATACATTGTTTCTTTACAAACTAAATTATGACATTCTTATCTGTAATTAGGATTTTTATTCTAGAAAACGTGGATTACAGTTTGAGCAAAGTTTCGAACCGACGGTGCTTCAACTTCTGCCGAGGCAAAGGGGGACTTTGTTCCAGAAAGTCGGCACGATCGATGTGAAGCATCTAAATCGGTGAAGAATCGCAGAGCTTTCACGATATTTTATACCATATCCAGTCACTCCATTTCACCCTTCGTAGTAGGAAATTTATTCGAAAACAAATTCTCCAATATGTAAATCCTTCAAAATGGCTTGTATGAAACAAATTTAACAAGAAGAATCCCTCGATGTAAGAAAATTTATTCTGAAATAAAATCAAGCTAAATCATTTGTACCGATTTTTATGCTGCGCGTCGATATCGGTAAAATACATTGGATCAATCGTCTGATACTTTCGATGGAAGATAGAAAATTGTTAAAAGAAACATAAAAATAATCGGTCATATTAGAATCGAAGGAGTAAGCCTCTGTTCGTATCCTGTGTGAATACACAGTTCCTTAGTTCCTTAGAACGTAGAAAGACCGTGAATGAATAATACAGCAATAAGCTTCAAAAGCGGCGTTCTGATCGTGTGACCATCGTTTTTCTCTTTCGCGAATCTTTCCTGTCTTCCAGTAAAGTAAAATGGGAATCAGTAAAATCAATATCTATGAGAGAAGAAATATTTACTCTCTGCTCTTTACGTCACGAGTACATCAACGATCGTTACGAACGATAAAATTACTATAATCGCAACTTTTCCAATTTCATACCTACTGATTTCTTATTTGAGAAATGCGATTTTTCTTCAAGAAAATACTTATACACAGACCTTGTCGAACCTTTATACATCGACTTTAACATCGATGGAAGTTTGTTTTATACGCGTATAAAATATCATCGACGAATTTTCTATTTCTTCGGAAACTCGTAATTTCGATACCAGAATATGGATACTCGTATAGGATTAAAGTCTCGGTTTAACTTATAAGAAACGAAATAATTTCTCTCGGGGCAAATCGGTTAACTCAGTTTCTTTGCGTAGATCAAGAGATATTTGTTACAATATCCCACGCTGTTATTTCGTAACCAAACTCGCGAAGAGAGTCGGTTCGTTGGTTGGGTGCGAATCAGGCTTTATGGTCGCTAGGGTCGCCCCTGACAACGCCCTTGCCTGCATTGCGGTGCCCCTCGGTTTCCAGCCTGCGTTATCCTGTCACCATAACGCCTGACAATGGGTCTAGAGAACGCTCGACGAAGGAACGTGAATCCTTTATATTCGCATGCACCTGCGTTACCCGCCGTCTAATGATATCTGTTGCTTGGAAACCAGTCTCTAACCATGATCCGTCACCTTCACCCTTCACCTTCACCGCCATTTTTCTCCCTCTCTTTTTTTCTTTTTTTTTCTCTCTTTTTTTTTTGTATATTTTAAGGGTTCGTGCGAAACGTCGCACACCAACTCGTCATCTACCGGTGTCACTAGTCGCCCCAAATCCACTTTTTGTTATTTTCGAAGACACGTCTTTCCTTTTTACCTCTTTCCTTCCCTTTTTACAAAATAACGACATATTACTTTGCATAATGTTAGATAGCGTATAGGTTTTACTTGTGATTTATTCGAAGGCACGTTGTTTTCACGACGTTTCCGTTTAGAAGTATAACGGCAAAACGGCATTGGTGGCATTGCTTAAACGCCACGCGTCGGTCTGACACACTTTTCCGTTTGTTTCGTTGTTTTATCGTTCATCGATGTTACGAAATATGGCGATATTTGTTTATTTTTGTTTTTTTTTTTTCTTTATTTTTTAATGTAGCAATGGTTTCATACGTTTTTTACTTGGTAAACCGTAGAACCGTTCTTCCATAGAAGCTTCGTTTTTCTGATGAAAAAAAAAAAAACAGTGAGAAGGAAATCGTACAAAAATGAAATATTGATTTATCTTCGAATTATATTTAGATTAATTATCGTTTAATTTCGCTGAAACACGCGATATAAGACAAGTAAATAAAATAGAGCGAACGAAGAAAGGATTAGGTCGTTCTTTGTCGAAACTGTAAAACGTGGAATGAATATCCTCCTTGACTCTTTTTCTATCTCTCTTTTTCTTTTTTCATTTTTAACAGAGCAATGGGAAATCGTCGCGTTTTTTTATACGTGAAAGAATGTAGGGAATGATTCTGTTACAAACGATTCTCTTTCGCAACGAAGAAAGACGATGGAGCGAAGGAGATTGCTGCGACGAAAATTGTTTCGCGTTCAGGCAGAGGGTTCGCCAGAAAACGAATGATTGTCGGATAGGGAATTTTAGATATCCTGTCAGGAGCGAAGTAACTCGCCTCTCCTAACAAAGGAGCACTCTCTACAAGCAGCCTATAATATAATCTCATTCGAAACGCGAAATCTCTCCCTCTTTTTCTTCCTTCGAGCGTCAGGCTAGACATCGTATTGCATAAAAGGTAATACGTTTAGCTACGCAACGTGGTTTTTCGAAAGACAACGAGAAATAAGAAAATATAACAAAATGTTGGATATTTAAATGGAAACTGTATCTCTAAAAAAAAAAAAAAAAAAAAAGAAAAAAAAAGTCTTACATTTCTCCCGGAATAATTCCATTCGATTTGAATATGTTGAAATTAGATGAAAAATATTATCAGTTTCGTCGGTACGTTGAGTTGCAGAGTAGTTTTGCTTCGAAAAATATTCGATAAAATAGTAAAACATGTATTATTTAATAATAGAATAAAAATAATACAATATTATAAATATACTTGTACGACATACAACTTCTCATCTGCATATTTTTCATCGAAGAGAAGCTTTCATATTAAATAAAAATTTCGTATCATTATTATATATAAATATATTTTGTCGTATCTTCACCTATCAACTTTGATTCTCATGGTTTTGTGTCCCGACCGGAAATGTAAAACCGTACGGACGAATGAAGCAAGTTGCGTCGCAGATCGTATTTCGTTAATTTAATCGCCGTACGATCGATTCGAGTGGTATTAACCGTTCATTACAGTTACGGAACTCGAGGAATTAGTTCGACTGGTTCGCGCGCTCTCCTCCACGCTTCTAAGATCGTACGAAAATTATGGAAATCGTGGCACAGAAACTTAATTAGCGAAATCTCTAGCAGCGAAATCCCCTCTTCTCAACGAAGAGAAGAAATGCGGCGTAAACGTACGTAGAACATATCTACAAATGTTCGTTCGTTTAGAAAATTTTTTCAAAAATTTCGAAAAGAGCTCGTCACCGGAAAATATTATATCGAACGTTTGATGTATCATCAATTACGATAAAAATAGAAAAATACCAGTTAAATAAATTCGTTATACGAATCTCAACGAGAAGCAAACCACAAAAATTGCTCGGGTTACACGCAGGCAAACATCCCTGTTTCCCCCGAGTTCGTCGACCCTCTGCCTCTCACCAACTTTCCATGCTCAATTTTCAAACGGTGAATACCGACGTGAAAAAGTTTGTCCATGTAGAAACAATATTTATCGATGCCGCTGATCGAACCATGATAATTAATAGCGCGGGTAAATTGCCATTTCGGTGGCTAGGTCGTGACGATTATTGCTCCTTGTTCGACAACGATTTATCATGTCGCCATGCAAGTGTCGCCCGGATGACACGTCGTTAATCTTGAAACTTCGTGAAAGGAAGGCGAGAAAAATATAAATAATAATAATAATAATAATAAAGAAAAAAAAGAAAAAAAGAGAGTACTGGAAATTGAAAAAAAAAAAAAAAATTGGAGAACGTTGGATTTATCGTTGATAGTCGTTACCGAGGCAAATATTAACTTTGGAAATTCCGTGGAAAGTCCCCTTTCCGGTGAGTTACGACTTTCGACCTGGTTTCCCTTCGAACCTCTCTCCGCCAACTCTTCTGTTGGACGCTTCTCCCGACTTCGCGACTGATCGCTCCGGGTTTCTCGAAAATTATCCTCGCGGAATAATAAGTTTTTACGAGACGGTCAATGGGCTACGATTATCGAAAGAAAAGAGCCGAAACGGGTACACTCGCGTTCCACGGTTGACCGAATAGGAAATGAAAACGCGACGGCTCCTTTTTCCAACGATCGATCGACTCATTGTTTCTCATTGAAATTATAAATCGATGCTATTATAAATAATAACCATAGACGATTCTCTGTTGCTCGATGTCGTACATATCTACAACGATAAAAATAAGATTTCTTTGCTTTCGAGACCTATGGTACCTGTTTGTTGGACCGTTTCGCGTTATAACGCGTCAACGAGGGACAATCGATGCCACGAATCAACCGATCTCCTACTTTGGTTAAGATAATACGGATGGTCGAATGATCGTAACACCGAATTAACAGATCAAGTATACTCCTTATTTCCAACAACTTTGAAGAATGCGAGTGATGCGTGTAGACGCGTGTTCAGCGAAGAGTCAATAGCAAGTAAAGTAAGTGTTTTCTGCGACGGTGAGATTTATAAGGAACTAGCGATGGGTGCTGGTCGCTCTCCACCAACGGTTCCTCGAGGGCGGAGGTGGTATTCGGACATCGTACATGGGAAAATCTGCTTTTCCCATGTTTCACCGGAATAATGAGCAATAACCCTAAGGAACTTCTCGACTTTAAACATGTTTGTAGCAATTCAGGGCCTTGACAATAAAGTGAAATGCTAAATCTTACGACGGTTCCTTAGGATTATTGCGGGTCTGAATAAGTATATTTTATACGGTTGGTGACCAATTTGACCGATAAATGGATCATATTGAGTTGGCAGCTAAGTGATCGCGGATTTTGTCATTACGTGACAATTCATTCGTTAGGTGGTAAAAATCATTACCAAGTATTAACAATATCCGTATTGGATATTGAATCCAGTTTGAATACAGTTGAATATAAGATTTCCAATTTGAATATAAGAATTGAATATAGTTGGGTTGGCAATTAAGTGATTAAGGGATATTGTCATTGGATGGTAATGATTTTTATCACCTAATGAATGAATTACCACGTAATGACAAAATCCGCAATCACTTAATCGGAGAAAACAACAGAAAGTAATTTACAAACTTTTATATTAGCGATTTAAAACGTAATTATATAACTGGATATAAGCGTGCAACTCGATGAAAAATTCATTGAATGAAATGAAAAATTACGTGAATATTACAATATTGTATTAGGTTGTCCGAAAAGTAAGTTTCTTTCGTATCACAAGCGAAGTAATAAATGCACAACATTTTTTATTGTATATTATTTTATGGATTTATGTATGACCCATTTTGTAGCAACAGAATAAAATGGATCAAACGTAATTCAATGAAATTATATAAAACACAAAATGTTATGCATCTACTACTACATCGTTATAAAACGAAAGGAACTTTTGGGACCACTTAATACACGTACATACGTCGATCTGTAGAATAGACATACTTTTCTATCTCGTGATATTCAGACAATAGGAACAAGTTTCCTAACTTCTAGCTTGTGCATCGTTTAAGAGAACAACGAGAAGTAATATACAAACTTAAGCTGAATTCTCGATCATAAATTCTTTTCGTCCGTATACCGCGAGTTCAATCTCCAATTTCTCTCTATTCGAATACAATTTTTATCATCGATAAAGGACAATCGCGCATTGTGTCCCGTAAAAGTCGAAGAACTATCGGAATATCGGAAGAATGCTCAGGACGAAGCTAGAAGGATCGCTTCAGAGTCTCTATCGGCTTAAAAGCGAACCGGAGCTCGAGTTCTCGCAAGAAGCTGCCGTTGCCGCAAGAAATTTACGCGGCACTCCACGCTGTAAAGCAATAATTCAAATAATTCGCTCGTGAAAGGGGTGGATGCATGTTAGGGGTGGCACAGTGACAGAGTCGCGTCACGTAACAAGCTAGAGGAATTCATTAAGTATTCTTCGCTTTAACGGCGTAAAAGTGGAACGCTAATGGGCTAAAAGTTCATGCATCTTGTTGCATTATGTCTTACATCATAGGTCGCTTTTTTCTCGCGTTTCTTCCTTCGGTCTTAACGATTTTTCCAGTGGTGCGAGATCCTGTCAGGGGTACGAAAAGAAACCGAAAGCGCTGTATTCGTGCAGGAACTCGAAGCAGCAACTTGTCATCCTGACATATTTATTTATTACTTGACATTTGACAGAGGTGACATTTTTTGATATCGAAATATTAGTTTGCCTGCATTTTTCGTGTATTTTACACGATTTGCAAAATCTTTCGATTCGTTTTGATCATCGATTTTTTGAAAAGCTAATTTCATTCTCGCGTAGAATCGATTACTTTCTGATCGTGCTAATTGAGATATTAATTTAACCAGATTTCGCTTCGAAAATCGCTGAACTCGATCAAATTATACGATAAAAATCTTCCAGGCAGAAAGAGAATTGAAACGTCGTAATTGTCTATACACTGAAAACCAATTGACGACTCTGTTACTTATTTATAAATCAATTATATACAAATTACGTACAGATTATAGAAAAAATAATTACCAATTAGTAGATTTGAAATGTACAGACAATAGAGAAAAAATAAAAATCGTCCATCGTCAAGGAGAAGAAACGACCAGTTTTTCCGATTTTCTCCAACGTCGTCAGCGATTTCTTTGTCGTTTGGCATGCCGACAGCAACTCCCTGTCAACAGGCCGCCTGTCGAGGTATCGAAGCGACCGATTAGTCGAAATTCAATGGAGGGATTTCGAGGACGGTGTGCCGCGACGAGAACCGTCGATCGCGTTAACGATCGATTTGTATTCCGCGGCGTTCTAAGCTCCCGGAACAATGGCAAACACGCGTCGTTGGAATTCTGGATGATTTCAATGGGTCCTTCCGACCGATTAGATTCGAATCGATCGGTCTCTCACAATTGCGGCTGATTATTTGTGTTTTCACCCAAACAAACGTCGTCATTTTTACCACGAGAGAAAAGAAAAGGGGATGGAACTCGTAAAAAGCGCGAAACGCCTCTTCTTCGTTCGAACGGCTTTTATATTTCGCCGATCTCTTCACTGTGACCAGTAAAATGGATCCTTCGACATTGCACCACACTCGATTCCTTCTGCTGTGATTTATCCGACATAAAGATTCATTCTCAGTATAGAAACCAACGTATTTTCAGAAATTTACCATTTATTCGTCGACGTTGCTTTCGGATCGATTCGCAATTTGTAAAATTCCGTTCTCGTCGAGTTTGAACGGAGTCGTCAATCGTCAGCTACTGTCAGCTACTCGAGTTCTTGCAACGCTAAAATTTCTCGCATTATTTTTTACAATTTCGATACAACCTCGCCGAAAACTATGGTACATTCCAGTTTCCAGTTCGCAACGAACGTGTCAAAGAGAAAAAGTTGGATCGTAATTGGCAAAGGCGACTACCTTCGTTTTCGAAGAGGGAGAAATAATAAATTCCTGCGAACTTTTCAAGCGAACAGAAGTCTGGTAAAAAATTTGAGAACCATGCGAATATTGGCCTGTCGAGGGGAATTAATTGCGTCGGGGCTCGATTTATATCGAACAGAGGTCAGGGGACGAGCCGTGAAAAAGTGGGGAAAAAACGACGAAACGATCTGTCGACTAGGTGTTTGCCACTCTGGCTGGTAAACGATTGTTGTCGCATCGGCGACAAATCGTTCTGTGCATTACGGACAAATTCCGGTGCATCTGGATAGAAGTTGAAATCCGAATAGACGAATCGACGTGAGCAACGAGATCGGGGAATTTTGAAGAAGTATCGACGACCGTTCCAATTATACATGATAGCAGATCCCGTTTGTTTCGAGGAAAAAGTGGCGATTTCTGTGTAAAAATACTCTCCGAAAGTGCTTGCGCGATATATGCGAACCCGAGAAAAACAACAAGATTTAAATTATGCGCGTGCCATGGACGCAATTACCTTAAATTGTTACGCGAACGAAAATTAGTAATTATACATACTTGTTTATTTTTATCTACGCGTTCTTATTTTATATCCTTTGTATCGTATCGCGCATCGATGGTTCTACGTGCGGTGTCAAGGGTTGAAACCCTTGTTGGTTTCTAGTCTGCAGTTAGTCAAGTACATGCGTACTCGACGAACTTTCAAAACTCGATTTTCATGAAACCCAAACCTCAGACGAACAAACTTTACTCTCTTTTTCCAACTAATATCTTGCGCGTGGAATAATATTCTATGGAAAAAATTACACTTTTCGTTATCTCGGAAGTCTAATAAAATCGAACAAATAGAATGAATAGAATAGATATCATTGCTTGTATTGTAATTTAGTAGCTGATCACGTTCTGAAATACGTAAATCACAGTTTTATCACCATCGAAGAAAGTAATCGCGCACGACAGCGCTAAAAAAGCGCAAGGGTGACATCCGTATTCGTCGAGACTTCGCCGGGATATTTATACTCCCCATTTTCCAGTCCATTTCCGAGCAACGTCACCACGTGTACTCGTGAAAAGGACACTCGTCGGAAGTTCGTCGTTCCTCGATATGTTTTACAAGCCTGTAACGCAAAATCCCTTCGCGTGAATTAACAACGAATAACAACAACGAGTACAACTACGATTACACCGACGGACAGTCGAGAGAGACAGGAGAGAAAAGGTAACGGGCTTTAACCAAGTTCCCGATATTTCTCTCCATTAACGTGAAAATTTTGGCTCGTGTAATAGACAAGCTTCGATAAAGTTTTCAATTTCTTAGACAATCGCGTATGTATCTTAGTAAAGATTCGGAACATTATTAAACGCCTCCACTTCCTTCGCTTGGATCGATGTAAAGGTACATGCCGTTGTTGCCAGTAAAAATCGATAGCACTTGTAATTGGTTCATGGTACGCGTTTCGACGGCGCGGCGGTTGCGAAAAATGACCGTGTGACGGGTTGAGGCCGAAATTGCGAAATTTTGAACCGGAAACTGAATCGCGTAACGGTCTCGGCGAGTTACGAGCGCGGAATTAAAGCCGTGTCTCCTCGAGCCGAAACCGATTCCGTTTGCCGAAACGTCGTATAAACTTAGGAAAAAAAAAAAAGAGAAAAAAGAAAAAGAAGAAAAGGCAGGAAAGGTACAAGGAAAAGGAGGAAAAAAGCAAAGTTCCTCGGAGAGGGGGTTTCAACGATGACGGCAGACGGCATCGGCGAGACATTTCCATTGCAAATAATAGTCGATAACGTTTTAAAACCGCGACGTCGTGTCGGTTAAAAATTTTCACGCGCCGCTGTTCGAAGAGAAAATTTAATCCCTCGTAAAAGATAAAAAAAACCCCGTGGGAAAGGGTGGAAGTGTTTGGGAGAAATAGCATACGATTTATCGCGCTCCTTTGAACTGTTAAATATTCTCTGAAGGAAAAGAAGGAAGAAAAGAAGAGAGCGTATTAAAAGAGGGTGAAAGGGATGGGGGATGGAAAAACGAGCAGGAAGGAAAGCAACAATCGTGGGGAGAAAGTTAGGTGGACTCCTGAGAGAGAAACGTCGGTACCCGTTACAATTTTTGGATATCGTGGCTCTAAATCAATGAAAGCAGATTTCCATCTATCCTGGTCGTGCCATCCGCGGCAAAATTTACGAAAAACAACACGCTGGAAAATTTAGAGCAGAGAAAAGGAACCGTGCCACGTGTCGGGCAATAAATATCGATCGATACTGCTGAATACACGAAGGCTGCAACCCATAAAACATGCCTCGATACTTTTAACGGCGATCGGATTATTCTTGGTTTGCGTAGTGAAACAATCGTGCACAAAAGGGGAGAAAAAGGGTGGTTAGGAAAAAAGAAGAGGAAACAGTGGGGCAAATGGGTAGAGAGATAAGCGATCGTTCGAAACAGGCTTTTGTCGGAGGACGGCGACGAGAACGTCGGATTTACGACAAAACTTCGTTCGAGGTGCGTCCTCTCGATAAAATACAACAACGACACACACACACACACACAGTGAGAATTTCGAAGATCGTTAAGATCGAAATGCGCTTCAGGGTACAAAGGCAAAAAAGAAAAAAAGAAAAAAAAAAGAAAAAAGAAAGAAAATGAGGGGGAAAATATCCCATGTTTGCCTATGGAACACGGAATTTTTATTTCAAAATTCTGACGTGTAGCGGGAGAAAACAGTTTTGCAAAACACAGATCCGATTACGTTTAATTCTGTTTTTTGTTTCTGATTTAATATCATCGAATCGAAACGAAATACACGTAATTCTGTTTTTACGCTACTTCCATTTAACAAATTTTAGAAAAAGATTCGATCGTCCTTTTTGCAGAATTTAATCTGACTCGACAAAGTTCACATTCTGTCTTTTTAAGAATGTCCATTTAAATTTAATCGTTTGCATTCGAAGCTTTCTTTCTTTTTTCTTCTTGTATTTGCGATTTAATTCTACGCAATGTTTTTTTTTTTCTGGAATTTAATTACTACAGCTGTCGTCTGCCGTTTTTATTTCATTCTCTACTTTATGGAAAGGTACAAAACCTACTTTATCCGGAATAAAGTGACGCCGTTGAGTTTCAGGAATTCCCCTCGGTGCATCGCGTTACGGAAAATTCACCTGAATTCTCTCTTCGATACATATATCGTTACTTTTTTCCTATTTTACGTTTTCTATGTTACAGCATACACTGTATATTCTATTCATCGTTTCTGCGTACAGTTCTCTGGCAACTTATTTACAACAAACTACCAAACGACTTCGAAGTTTAAATTCCAAACGCGTGCAATATCTTTAATTAGCAATACAATCAAAGCGGTATTGATCGTTGTAGCAAAAAAAAAAATGGAATATGAAAACACCTACAGCCGTTTCAATTTATTTTCCTAGCGAGAATAATATAAAACGTGTATTTTATTCGTTCCTTTCTATAATATTTCATTTGCCCAATTTTGCGTTATTTCACCGTCTAAACTTTAACCAAACAGACCTTAAAGAGACGTAATCGACGGATCGAACAGACAAAATTCCATGACCCGAGCAATTTCAGCAAGAGGATCCGGCCGATTCGCGAATTCAACCACGAGAAAAACGTATTTTTCCGCCGTGTCTTTCGGCAGCGAGTTCTTTCGAGAAGCCAGTTTGGCCCTCGCTCAACGACGAATTCAGTTTAATCCGGGAAACCTGCCGTTAAATCGTCAAGTGTCCAAAAAGTGAAAAAGACGGCGGCCAAAAGGAACGCAAACGAAGGTACGAAGACTAAAAAGAAACGGCACTGGTATTGTAGAGATTTATTCCAGCGGGATTACGGATTTATATGTGTATCAGCAACACGACGAGGTAAGCGAGGAATGATATACACATTCATAAGAACGTACGAACGGAAGACGGACGACGTGACAACGTGGACGGAGAAACGTGGAATACACATTGTCTTTGACAAGATGATACAAAATTTACGTATCTTCGATTTGGAAAACGGTTGAAGTTTCCAGACACGCGGTATCTTTTTATGCGCGGTAGGGTAAGGTTAGGCCAGCCGAGAAAATAGGTATGGCGCGAAAAAAGGAAAAAGATGGTGAAGTGAAAGAAATACAAGAAATAGAGGGTGGAGAGATATTAAGGAAAATAAGCGGAGAAAGCGGAACGTTGAAAAGGCAACGACTGAATGAAATTGAATAAAAAAGAAACGGAAAGGGAGATAAAAGTGGTGGCGTGAAAGGGTGATATGGAATACGGGAACAAGTGGAAGTGGTGAAAATAAGAAAAATTGAATAAACGGCCAACGCACCAATATCTTTGATACGAGGAAGAGATAACGAAAGAGAGAGCTTTCACATCGAGAAACGGAAGAAGGAAGACTGTAGAAATCAAAACTGTGTTCGCTCCGTTGATGGAGAGATGTTAAAATATCGAAAGCGTGTGACGTGGAGAGAAACGCGGCGTCGTGCGAAAAAGAGATAGACGACGATAAGAGAATTTGAGAAGACAAACGTTAACATCCGAAAATACGGCAACGAGCATCCGACGCGTGTCCCGACCACGGAAAATCTGTCCTTCCCTGTTCGATCAACGAGACGTGGTATCGTTCCCTGGGAAATTCGCGAAAATATCGTTGACTGCTTCGTGCTGAATTAACTCTTAAAATTCGTCCGCGATTCCTGTATTTGTAAATAATTAAGCCAACGCGGGAAATGAAAAATGTTTTAATTAGTCGGAGTTGGTTCGTTTTGCTAAGGAAAAAGAAATCCACGGTGCTGCAAAAATTAACAACAAAGAAAACAAAGAACTCAGAAAAGCCACTAAATACCAGCATAGAGGGATAAAGCAGAATGATCCAACTAGAGAGCGCGGATAATAAAACAACAAGAGGAGAGGTACGAGATACCGGGAGAGCATAGCGAAACCAGGTGGACCAATTATGGAAAACCATAAATAAAAAAGGCGAGACGGAGGAATCGCCGTGACTAAACGCGGGTGGAAAAAGCGAAGAGAACGCAGCGAGGAAAATATGGGGAAAAATCGGCGTGCGTGCGTGAGGCACGAGACGGAGAAGGGTTGAGAGACGAAGAAAAGGAGAGGGTTTTTAAAACTAGAAGGAAAGAGAGAAGATGAAAAAGAGGAAAGAAGAAAGACGACGCTGTTGAAGTCAGTTGCGCGGAACCGTCGACCGAGTAATTCCGCGTGGAGAGAGAAGCGGTCTCGACGGTGTCGTCGGCGTCCTACCCCCGGCGGAATTTGCGTCTGCAAGCACGGTAATATTTCAGAACATCGTTTGCACGGTAAATTACACGAGAATAATCAAAGGGACTTCCGTGGCTCGTCTTGGGAGACTCGCGAATGCCAACCACCGACAACTTCGGCCGGAAAGAGAGAACACGGTCGAAAAGGGGTTCTAGGGATGGGGAAGAGAGAGTTGTTTCAAGCGTGCACCGGGCTAAGTGCGGCATTGCCACTCTAATGGGAACGTGTACTATGTTCTGTGTTTCTTGACGTCATACGTGCACGGTTATTACTCCGTTTCCGCGAATGCCTCCTCTATTTTTTTTACTTTTTCTCCCTCTTTATTGTTCTTTCTCTTTCTTTATTTTTCCTTCTTTCCTTCCTAGCTTGTTTGATGTACGTCGATTGTCAGAGAAACGGCAATGGATGGACCGGTAGAAATAGAGCGGTGAATCCCCTATCGCGAAGGCTGGGATAAAGGAGAGCCTGGATTTTGAAATCTTTAACGCTAGACGACTAAAGTATACAACTTGTGTACCTCAAACAAAGTCGAAACCAAAGATATATAGGAAGAAAAATCATTTTACAAAAAATTATTCGCAGAATACGTTTGTTTTCAATTGATGATAAATCAGATCGAGATTGTCGTAAAAATATTCGCCACACGCGATTGCTTCTGGTCAATTTCGGTGTCTTCGAACGTGTAAGGTTTGATGAGATTTGAGCAGGGAAGCCTGCAAACCTAATTGAACGATGTCAAGGTAACGATTTCGTGATGCGCGAAGCTCTGATTGATTACACCCCCCTCCCTCCACGAGATGTTTAGATTAAGAAAGTAAAAAATATTTCTCGTTGCACGATACAAGTCTCCCGGAAGACACGTCGATGGACTCCACTCTTTACTCGTTTTTGCATTTCATTAGACGAGTGCACGTTTAGTAGATCGTAGGTGTTCGTACGATACAAAAAGTATATACGGGGACAAAGAATCAAATTTCTTCTTACGTTCGATTTAATTCAATTAGCTTTATAATTATTACTCGAAATAAAAGTTTGAATATCCGATCAAATTCTACTAATAATCAGGCATCTGTCGTTTCGATTACTTTGATAATTTTACTTCTAACTTTCTATCAAATTTGCGTCGCAAATTTCAGTATTATCGATTTCCCCTTAAATCAACTAGTCGAAGCGCAAAATCTTCTTCGATCCAATTACTAGTGAAAATCAAACGAGCAAACGAAGCATCTATAATCTCGTTTAGGGAAACCTTGGCCGTGGCGACGAACAGCGATGAACCGTAAGTGCAACAAAGTTATCGAGAGACGCGAGTACAGAGAGAAATCCAGTAAGCGGGAAAAGAACGACGCGCGATATCCTTTTCGTATCCTTTTGATCCGTCTTCCTCTCCTTACACGGTAGCAAAGGCCAGACAGCCAAAGGCAAACGTCAGCCTGCCAGCCACGCGTAGATTCCACTCACGGAATTCGCAAGTGGCGCGTAAGTCGTTTCATCCGTGATCATGCTGCCTGTGACGATGTTTCTACAAGCGCGTAGATTTTTCGTATTAAAATTCTTCCAACGAAAGTAGCTCGAAAGCTACAAACTCGCCTGCAATGTCGTTTCCGTGACATAAATTCATTTAGAAGATACGCGTGCAACGAATGCATCGCTGATCCAACTAACTAATACAGCGTGAAATATATGCAGGATGCGTAACATACTGTTAGTACACTAAGTGTCCAAAAGTCTTAGGTCATTTACGATAATGATTTACGATAGTTACGCTAATACTTCGTACAAGCAGCGTCGGAAGCGGAGCAGCGTAGTAGGCTCGCGTATAACAGGATCCCCGGCGAAAATTTCGTTGCGCGCGTACCAAACACGAGTCTTTCATCGGCCAGTATCTTCCACGCCGAAAGCGCGTATCGGCGAGTCCGTGGTTGGATAACGTCTCGATATGAATAAATTAACAGCAGAAATTCCTGGGCGGCGATTCCAACGTGGCAGATAAAATCGGAAGTCCCGAATCGCTGCAATTCGACTGTTTCTCGTACGCTTTAAACGAAATTCTACTCCCAGAAAGTCGCTAACTGTAAGCCAGATCTTCAATTCTTCGCGTACATCTATCGTTCGATTTAGATAAAGCAGGGAGCAACGACGAGTGACAGAAGGTGACAGTCTTGAAAACTAAAAGAAAAAAAAAAAAAAAAAAAAAAAAGGAAAAGAAAAGAAAAAAGGGGATGGGGGCGAAGAGAGATAGAAAAATGAAGAAAACGCTACAAAGGACGAAGAAGGTAGAGAAAAGGTTCGAGCAAAGGATATCGACGTTCCTTTCGCGAAAGGAAAAAGTCGAGAGTACCATCGTAGAAAATATCAGGCTCTTTCGAATGCTCGTTTCCAGAAGATGGAAGGGGAACGTCGCTACGATTCACCGCACGAATCGCCAAAAAGTTCCTTCTACCACTCGACGCCAGACCACCGTTTTCCGCGTCTACGAAGCCAACTTGGATTCTCGTGCCGGGGATGGAATTCAACCTAACCGAGGCGAACGGTGAATTTTTTCGCTCGGAACCGATTACCAGGACCGACCGATATCCCCCTCGGCTCGGACGTCCGACTCGGAACTTTATGGGGGAAAAGTCCGGCTAAATGCGCGCAGCTGGCCTGATTTAGAGACCCGATATCTCGCGTATTTTTGAACTTGGAGCACCTGTTTAATCGAACCGCTCGAACGCGAGACGAATGGTTGAATCAGGATTCCGCAAGAATTTTTCGCTCGAAATGTCTTACCGATATCGAAACGATCGCGTTGTTAGTTCTTTCGAGTATGCCGATGCAATTTCTGTCTCGTGTCTATTTTCTTCGATATAAGTATTTCCGCGAAATACTACGTTTGTCTCTTTTCTGTATTATTATTATTATTATTATTATTATTATTATTATTAAAAATATAGAGTACGAGGTTGAGAAATCGAAACACTTTGTACCGGTAATTTAAAACGACCCTCGATCTCTGTGGATCAAAATGGCTAGCTTCTGTATAACTTTGCGCATAAAATATACTTCTGCATATTCCTATTTTGAAATCGAAATATGAAAAGAAGAAAGTCGCGTTAGATCCCTGAATCTTTTCCTCGATTTCCTTTTTTCCAGTAACGAGGAAGGGAGAAAGAGAGACAGGGGACAGAGAATACCGTAAAAGTACGACCAGACTTGTAGTAAATGTCTGCGGACACGTGTGTGATAACAAAGTTTCTGGGTATCTGCGGACAGTTTGCGGATAGTCGATGCTATTGCGAAGGAATAGACACACAATACGTATATTATGATATAATAGACAGATGTGATAACGCACCGCACTGAATATCCAGGAACAACGTATACAGACCATATCTACAAACAATGTTTGTCGCCTACTATTATATCTATCTCAGACGTAAAAGAAAACTGTTTGCAACTCGAAGAATAAGCCTCAAAGGACACTTTTCCTGCAGGATCTTCTTCCATCGTTTTGACGTGAAAAATCCACCCCGTAAATATTCCCAGTGTCTTTTGTAACACCCTGTACAGTGTACAGCTTCGATCGATTATTTTCCAAACGTCGAAACTTTCAACGTGCCTTCGTGTCGGTGTCGGTGTCGGTGTCGTGTCGAGCAACGGAGGACAGCATTAACTTCGATCTTCGTCCGTGGAAAAGCAGTCACGACTTCCGGCTGTGCACGCGACACAATCTACAGCGTCAAACAGTCGGAACGCGTGCACCGACGTGTTTCCGCGATCAAAGCGGCGCGTCGCGTCGGCCAGCCAGCGTCGGTGCACACGTAACGTAACGACGTTAATTAATTCAGGCCGTTCGCCATGACTGTGTGCCGCTAGAGTACTACACGCCCACAAAGACGACGAGTGGTCTGTCGAGAGGCGGATGCGACCGCCCGCACCGCGTCGCTGACTCACCCCAACGGAACGAAGAAGATTCACGCGCCTAAGTGTTCCTATACCGTCTATACGTGCGCGCCTGTTCCTGCGAGGGTTGATCTAATCTTTTCGTGCTCCCCGAAGAGGGAAGAGGGAAGTAAAATATCGTGTCTATTAGACGGGGCAACATTCCACGTCCAAGAGATTTCGCTACGAAGTTACCGAAATAATCAACCTTGCGTAACCAGGATTCTGTTCGCGTAAAACGAATGGTATACGTATTTTTTGTTAGCTACGATAATAATAACAACAATACAGAGACTTTATCGTTATCGAACAAACAGCGATCATAATATTCGCTATCCTCGACCAAACGACTGACTACAGCCTGAGACATAGTTGTTTCACGACGGCTAACGTAACCAAGTAACGCGTAACGTGACATAAATAAATTGCAATATTTTTATTATAGATCGTCGAGATTTACAACTCTATGTCCTCCATGACTCGGATAAATGTCCAATTGCCAAGAATCAAAATGACTCGATCGAAACGATTTTTATTAAGAATTATCACAATCTATAGCGATACGTTACTTTAAACTTTTGTAAAAAAAAAAAAAAAAAAAAAAAAAAAATCGATCGCTTGCGCAACATGGGTAAAAGTACTTTGATCGTTGTGTACGTTAGAGATTGCACAGACTCGAATACTCCACCGTGTTTTATTTTTCAACCCTTCTAGGCACGCTCGAGAGACCAGAGATTTCACAATTTCGCGGTTAAAGACGCACGAGGACAAACCGGTAGGCAGCGTCTCCAGAAATCCACGCTCAAGAGAGAAGCAAGACTCCGGGAGTAAAACGGAAGCAGTTAGAAGGAAAAGCGATTAATTCGAGCGAAGCACTCGCAAGGTGGTCTAGCTCCAGACTTCTACGAGCATCGAAGAGAGCTTTTTCCAACGGCCTTCTCCGCTATGATTATTCCGCCGCGTGATGGCCACTTTTCTCCCTCTCCTTTTACTTCTTCCTTCCTCTTTGGCTCCGTCGGCTGGAATTCAGTCCCTCTTTCGCCGTTCCTTCAACGAACGGACCACGCACCTTAATTAATTTCCTCGTCCTCGAGGAGAACCATTCCCTTTTCGAATTGCCTTTCAATGACACACGCGCGCACACAGAAGAAGAAGAAGAGAGAGAGAGAGAGAGAGAGAGAGAGGCGTTAATAATTTTATTTGAAAAAAATAAGAAACCCCCAAATAACACGCTTCTCTGCTGTTGCATCGCGAATGTTTGCGCGAATAACTAGGTATTTTGCAACTTCTAAAGCGGATTATACGATAAGTAAATGTGGTTACTAAGGTGAGACATAAAAATAGCAGTCCTAACGTCTTAATACGTGTGCCTGTGTAATGTGTATAGAAGGAAGCGGATTGCGAAAAAGGCGAGGGAAAGAGGAAGAGAAAGGGGGTGGTTGGCAATTAAAAAGTTTCTCGACACCGATTGCCAACGCAACGGCTCTCGATGCGTTCTCGATGATTGCAACGTTATCCAAGTCCTATGCGATTGTAAAAAGACAGGTCGGTTTAATTGGAGTATCGTGGTTCCGATCGATGACGCGCCGCGATTCTTTGAGATCGACGGTATATGCGAAACTGGGAGACACGAGACCAGGTTTCGAGATCGTGAGTTAGCTCAACTTTTACACGATTCTGTAAGATCCAGATTTTTGGACGTTTCTAACTGACTGTAGATCCTATAGACCGTAGAGAAGTTTCCTTCGTTTTACGAGGAAATAATGGACGCACGATGTTTTTTGTTTTATATTATTTACGTACGATGCATTTTGTTCTGTCGAGTAACCGCGACATTTCACAGATTTGCTTTCTCGTTTGTACGAAGGTGCGTTGTTGCAAAGAAACACGTTTGCGAAAGAAAGACACTTTCAGGACAACCTAATAGATACGTTTTACGTCATTATATAATTGTCAAATCAGATGCAACAATGCCAGCGCACAAATAAGATAAAATAACGAGACAAATAATTTCACGAATATTCGTTTTTGTTCGTATAAATGCGTATAATACTGTAAAATCGCGACGGTCCATTCGATTTCCTGGCTGACTTTCGGCTAGCATGTACGTTCCAACTGCGAATCAACTAATTTACGATATAATTCTATTCTCACCGAGTCCGGCGTTGTCGCGACGCGTTCGTAACGCGCGTTACGTTTCGTTTCGTTTGCCGGGGATTTGATTAAATCGCGCGCGCGTTCGTTCGTTCCCGTTTACCTCTTTTCGGAAATAGAAAACGGCGAAACGGATATGAAACGCGCTCGTGCGACAACGTTCCCAGCTTCCGCCTCCAGCGAAACGCTTCCATCCCCATCGCGCGACGAATTTCTTTCGTAATTGTTTCACAATTGCGGCAACGGCCTGTCGCTTGGGTAAACGGGTTAATTCGTTTCCCTTTTGTCCCGCGAACTAGTTGCTTTTTTCGTCGTTTAAACGATTTAGACCGATGTCACAATTTCGTAGATTTTCTGATTTCGAAGTTATCTGACGATAAAGTCTACTTTGATACAATACAAAGTTAAGAAAAAACGTATAGCTTGTTATCTGAAAGGTATAAACCACGAAATTTTGACGTAACGTACGATTATTGATCGACGATATTATTATTATTATTATTATTATTATTATTATTATTATTATTGCGACAGTTCGTACGAACTCATCCGCACGATAAACGATAACCGTGGCTTGTCACGTGTTCCCCCTTCTCGCAATATCAAATATCATATCCAATTAAACTAAAACTCGTCGAAGATCTACCTACTTTCACGCACGAGGGAAATCTCAATTAAACTTTAAACAGCTGCGATAGAAACAGGGAAATCCGGGGACAAGAACGTGCGCGACAAAAACGAAGGAACGAAAAGAAGCGGAGGAAGAGAGAAGAAACGAAAAACGACCTCGATATAGTCTCACCCCCCCCCCCCCCGCCCCCGTTAATTTCTCAGCGACGAGGCAATTAACACGCTGTCTGTTAGAGCGTGCACAAACTGTCGACGCCAGGCGAGGAGGAGAGTAGAAAAAGAAGAAAGAAAAAGGAACACGGTTACCGAGACAACTAATAATAAACTAATAATGCAACTCGAACTCGATCCTGACCGGTGATGCGCCCGTCCATCCGTCGCAAGAAGTTTATTTCTAGCTCGATTGCGACCGACGACCTCGAAAATCCTCGGAGAGAGTTCGGCTAGCAAAAGTTCCGCGTCGAAATCGCGCGACGCCGTTCCACGGACTCCGACCATGGCGTGTTCGCGAACGTGGAAAGAGGAATTACATACAGACACGCTCCTCCGACCGCGTCGTTTCTCCAACAGCCTTCCTGGAGCGTACGTGTCTTCAACCGTAATTACCAGCCGGCTGAAAATTTCCGTATCGCCCCCGTTTCGTGGAACCGATTCCTCCTACGATCGTTTAACTCGTTGTTCTAACGTCGAGACGGTTCGTGCGTTTAGCTCGTTTCGCTACTTTCAAGATTTGCCCTTGTAATCTGGCCTTCGTCGATTTTCGGTCCGCGAGCGAATCTTACGAGTTTCGGCACCTCTGATCTTTCCAAACGGTTCTTCTCGATATCTCGCGTATAACTTTTACGCTCGTTTTTAGATTTTACTCCGACGATATAAAGTACACGAATAATACGAATTAAAACAGTTTGGTGAAAATGGAAAAGTACCAAGAAAAAAAAAAAAAAAAAAAAAAAAACGCGTGTATCTTGATCCAGAACCGTCATATATTTTTTTGCTTCGTTACCGATAAAATAATCGAATAATCGAGCTAAATGATTTATTAGTTCGACGTTCGAAATAAACTTCGGAAGGATATTCGAAAAGTAGGAAACATAATTCGCGAACGTAATATTCCAATACATTGTGACGGCAAATATGCTAAATCTCGGACTGAGTAGCTTGCGTTGCTTTCGGCTCGTGCAGATATTTTACATTCACGTTATCTAAGTTACATTTAAGCGTCGTTATTCTACGAAACCGGGGTAAGTCGGAGGCGGTAGACCCTATGGGTAGTATAACTTTTGAGATATCCGTTAGATATTACGATTATTAGCGTATCTCGGTTCTATATGTTGTACCTATAAGCGGAAGCTTATCTAATTCAGCCGCATTTACATAGCACGCAAGTATATCTTTTTATACTTACATTTTTCTGCATAGCATATCAATTCAAAGACACGATAACTTCTAGCCGAAAAGTTTAAAGTTCGATGAATATATCAGGTTGTCCGAAAAGTGTCTTTCTCTTACAACCACGCATCTTTATACAAACATGAAACCTAAACTGTCGAACGTTGTGATCTTTGTCCCGATACAACAAAATGGATCATAGGTAATTCGATAAAATAATATAAAACGGGAAATGTCGTGCATCCATTGTTTCCTTATAAAACGAAAGAAACTTTTCGGACGACCCGATATATTCCCTCGCTGGTATCGCTCGTTTACACGATTAACGATAATTGTATATTTAGAAAAACAGAAAAGAGATGCTGAGGTATACTCTAAAAGTGTATTGACACGACGGAGAAGGAGGTTTGAAAACCACGTTTGATCGATGAGAAAAATTAAGCGACAAAATTACAGGACGCCCTTCCCTCTAATAACGTCTATGCTCCGGCCATTAATTTTCTTCACAATACCTGTTTAAACTTACTGGTCGAATGTTCATTAATGCTCTCCATCCAACAGGATCCAACCACCGATCTCTCGCTCGTACTAACGTTAACAAGGAAACTTTGCCAACGCGAAATTCCGATCCCCGCGAAATTCTGCTCGCGGACACGTACAACGCATTTACATAATGCTGAAATAAGCTTATAAATGTAAGCCACTTTTCCGAGGTTACTTTTGTTCGGCGACGACCAACGAGCGCAGAACGAATGAGAAAAACCAGATTATTAATTCAGAGACAATGTACCTGCGCTACGGAATACAAGGATATGGCTGTTCGTTAATAATCGCTGCCAAGTTTCTCAGCATGTCCTTTACGATTCATTATTTCCTGATTTATTAACACGATTTGATAACGTAGAAAGCATTACTAGGTAAAAAAAAGTTTGTTCGATTAACCGGACCTGTCGTTCGATATCGATTGATATTATAAAAGTACTTTATGTACGGTATTAACCTTTTTAATCGTCGAGAACGAATTTCGATTTCTCGCTACAGATTTTTTTCAAACGTTAAAAGTCTTCCGCTCGGTTGAAACGAAAGCGATATCGACACGATCGCTAAGCTAGGATGGCTAAAGAGAACATTTTATTTCATTTGCGTTTATTTTACAATCGGTTCTCGTTAGAGAATTTTATGTAAATTTATCCGACGTGATACCATGACACGATTGATAAATGTTTGTAATATGTTTGATTCTATTTGAATCTAGTGCTTAGGTCTCACGTGTAATGTCTTTCTAGCCTGCGAATCTGTTCCGACGTGTCGAGTAGTCGAATAATTAGAGGGTTTTGATGGTTGTTAACTCTTGTGCTATGTCGATTGCTGAATTTTGATATTTCTTCTTCGACTGTGGGTATCTCGTCGTCGTCGTCGTCGTGATGTATCGTTTCGTCGGTGACGTACCAAGGTGCATCTATCAGGGATCTTAGGGTTTTCGATTGGAATCGTTGGAGAATTTCTATGTTGGAATTACTCGCTGTTCCCCATAGTTGGATTGCATAGGTCCAAACAGGTTTTAATATGGCTTTGTACAGTGTAATTTTACTTTGCGTATTTAAGTTGGAACGTCGATCGATGAGCCAGTAGAATCTTTTAAATTTTGCTCCGAGTTGTTTGATTTTGTCTAAGACACGTTGTTTCCATGTCAATCTTCTGTCCAGAGTCATGCCCAGATATTTATTATCTGGAACAGGTATGTTGTTTATCGTCACCTGTGGGCAAGTTTGTTTTTCGTAGCGTGAAAGTTAAAGAGAACATTTAGAAAGAATTTCGTGGTTGAGAAAAATTGTCTTCTTTCTGTAACGTATTGGGGTAACGCGAAACTAAAAGATGTCTGTAAATTAAAAAATATATATACCATTTCTAAGAAAAGTCTACATCTGGTCTTTTTAGTTTTCTCAAGCACCAAAACCATCGACAGCGTATAGACAAAAGGCTGGGACGTAGGCAGACCATAAACAATAGACAGGCGACGATGGCTTCGGGGCTTTCTGTCATAGGGTAACGCTGCTAGCGCGCGGATCTGGACCGGCTCAAATTATATTCCTACTTGTATATACACTTCTGTATTAAACTATATTTTCTACCTTACAATTTATCCACGCGTTCCTCTGTCCACACGCATCTAATAATCTCAACGTATTTAAATCAAAATCGATTAAACGAGCAAGAAACGATCATCGTTACGGCTAATTATCGGGACACTTTACTAATCGCAAAAAAAAAATCCTGTCTATTAACGTGCAGAAAAATTGCGACAAATCGTTTCGCGCAGTTGCTGGTCTGGCTTAAGCAGACGAATTAAAACGACAGCTACGTGTGGAAATCAAACGCGAGAACAAGCGGCGACAAGAGAACGGCATCTCGAAAAAGCAGCCGGCGTACTGTTCGTTAATCAACGTCGCTTCTCGGCTGCTGCACGAGGATAGAAAACAGGAGAGAGATGCATAACCAGACGCCCGTTTACTCGGCGACGAGCAAAACGGGAACAGAAGCGGGTAACGATTAACGGGTAAATTCAATTCGTTCGCTTTCTTCTCTCGCTCTTTCTCTTCGACCCCGCTTGCCATTCGTGTTTGCCTTCGTCCTTCCATTTTATAATGGTGATAAAATACCAAGGTGAACTGTCGGATCTGAGAAACAATTACTATATAGAGCGTGCCATTAATCATCGGAATACACCACCCTGAGATATCTGAAACTTTTCGTTTGCAAGTAGAAAATGAAAAATTTCGATTTTTCAGATGACATTCGTGTAACTTTTCAGCTTAAGAGAAAATGACTAGCGAAAGTTATTCGCTGCTATATTCGAAACTCCTTTTATCAGAACACGCAAAGACCGGAATATTTAAAGTGAAAAATTTCTTCCAATTCGTAAGTACGAACCCATCGCATAAACTCGTAGCGCAGAAGTTTTCGACTAGTTTAGTGATTGTAAAAAAAACGCTAGCAGTTAGAAAATTAAATAACCGAGATATCGAACAAACTCTACGACAGAACGTCTAGTATAGGTTAATCAGAGTATTCGTTCGTGATGAGAGATTCCGTGATGTGTCGAGTGAGAAAACGTAGTTTCGAGAGAAAAACGTAAGAGAAATTTCCAGACGATGTTTCTCGCTGGTAAATTTTCTGTGCGTTCATCCTTGCAACGTCGAATTTTAACAGACGACTAACGCAATATTTTACACGGCCAAAATACAAGAAAGAAGTAAACAAAATTATGTGATTTTTAGAAACTGTCCGAATGGCGTATCCCTTTGGCAAATTCTTTCCTCCTCGAAGCATCCTTTTTTTGACCCCTATGATTTGTTTCGGTAGACGCGCGCTGAAAGATAGATCCGTGACAAATAAGCTTCTCGGATAGTATCAGAAGTCATCGGACGTCGTTAGCCCCTCGACCGATCGAAATTCACCATCCCCTGACTAGGCACCCCTGTTAGAAGCGACCCTTGGCGGAGCCACGAGAACGCAATCGGCAAAATAAAAGTTGCCTAACAGCGACTGGTCGACCCCGGCAATCCCAGATAGCTCCGGTACGGCAGAAAGGCGGCATCGAATAGCCGAGGGGTTGTTGGCAGGGAAACGGGGATGGAATACGCGGAAAACACGGTCGATAAGGGGGCCTGTTGCTCGCAGCGGTGTCTGAAACCAGCGGACGTTCACGAGAACTTTGGGTGTCGCCTGTGGACGAAAGCTGAAATGAAGCGAGAGGGTGGAAAAGAAGAATCGAGTTTTCTGGAGAAGGGTGGTCTTTACGAGCGTCTAGGTGATTCGAAGGCCAACCAGCCGGGGCGTATCGAGCTACGACACCGGGAATTTCGTAGGGTGACCGTCGACCCGTGAGCAAATCGAACACGTGACCGCGAGAACCTTCTCTCCTTCCGCCGTCCTTCGTCCACACACCGCCGCCATTTCGAGTTCCGTTTTCCGTTACCGATGCGATTCCATTCCGTCTCTTCTCATCGTCGTCACGCTCTTAATCGATCTCGTTCGAACCAACCTTCCGTTTATTCCATCGATCGAACCCGTTCGAGAATACAGCGGTCGATCAAAGGTAAAAGCGACAAGAAGATCGCGAGGAATTTTTGATTTTTATTCGGATCGCGCGAAGCACTGTCGAATATCGTGCAGAATTTTTCTTACATACAATTTTGTTAAGTAAATCGTCGAATCTACTCGCGTCCTGTTAACTTCGAAATCAATCTATATTTCCGAGTTCAGAGTTCATTCACGAAGCGGACAAAATTCCCCGAGTATCGGCATATCCAGATCGTCGCTGGTTACGAAGGAAAAACGATGGAGAAAAACTTGCAGGGGAGTAAGTCAGGAAGGGATCCGGCTAAGGATTACCCTTCGCCACTGTGAAAACTGAAATACGATATGCTCGCGCGACGGGGATGTACGTAGACTAATAAATCGTTTCCTCCCCTCGCTCTTGTCTACTTCATTTTTGTTTCCCCTATTTCGTTCGTCTGGTAGAGACGCGGGTTTTACGAGCGGCAGACGCTCGAAAATCAGCCTTCATCTTCGGCGAAGGCTGCAAAGGACGATAAGAGAACTACCCTAATCGAGAAATCGAAAGCACGAGTAGTAGCGATACACGAAACCAGGGTCGAACGGCCTTCTTTCTTTTTCCAGTTGCGGCTGGATCGATCCCGCCAGGATAACGTCACCCCTTCCCGACAGGATCTCGCACAGGGTCACTGTCTTTCGTCGTCTAGGCCTCGCCTCGTGCGAGATCGCAGACGACCTTTCCCTCCTTCCGCTTTAACCGCTCCGCCATTTAACCGAGCCCTGATATTACGCTGCCATATGCGTCTTCGCGTATCGATTTCGGCTTTAAGCGAAACGAGAATTTTCCCGTTTGCAGCGAAGGGTCGAGTGTGTATATGTTAAACGTATATTTAACGATACGTAAGACGTACGAATATCGCAAGACAAATACGCGAATATTTTTTTATTACACGAATGATTTAAAATATTATTGCCAGTACTAATCGCGATAGTCTCTCTCTCTATTAATTTCCAAGTATACTTACTTCATCTTCTTTACAATTTGACAATCAAACGGTCAACGAAATGAACTTTTTAAATAACGAAATTGCTGCGTGAAATTTACAGATGCCAACTTCCGAATTGCACGTGTCAACGTTTAAAAATAAATTTTCACGCGTCATAATATTCCACGTCGGCTGTAATAAAAAATAATATTGCCCGGAACATTTCAATTTATAAATTCTTCCAGCTAAATTACATTCTATCAAAGATAATAAGTTGAGCGAGCACGTACTTTTGGATAGTAACGCATATATACAAATGACGTAAGACGTTAGTTTAGGTTTCTCTTTACACCGTGTACTAACATCGATTAACCGTTTAGCGATGCGATGACGAAATTTTTTACTTTTGCTGCGACCGCTCTAGGCTATTTATACGTTTGCGTCATCGCACCTGAGAAAACTACGACGATAATCGCGTTGCAAAATAATCTTCGATCTGACGACGATCGCGGCATCGAACGCGATTCACAACGATCTTGACCCTTCGCGCGGCTCCACTTTTTCGACAAATGCTTTTCGACTTATCCATCTATGAACAAATTTTTAGAATCGTTTCAACGTATTTGCCAGGCGTGCGTATCGATCGTTAAAACAAACATCTATCGATGAAATTGATACGCGAAAACGAAGGAACGACAAGGAAGAATATCGTTCACAAATGACTTCTTAAATCCAAATTTCGTCTAGAAAGATGTTAAATCATCTTCTAGGATATCCTCTTTTTGCCAACCGTACACGCGAAAAAACTTAATTTCGGCATTGACACAGCCGTATTGCATACGGCGACGGTTGATTTAATTAATATTCGATTCGAGGATAATGAACAGTCGGTTATACAGCAATTAGTTAGGCAACAGGACTTAACGATTCGCGAACCGATGAAATCGACCGTTATGAAAAACCTAGCGATTGTTCGATGTGTTCGCAGAGCTGATAATCATCATCGAATGGATAAGAAGCGATCATTTGAATAATGTAATGGTAATTGACGAATCGACGTATCACAGGGACCAATGACAACCGATATATCAATAACTGCGACTATATTATACTTTTATCAGCGATGCAAACAAAATGAAACACAGAGGGATTCCTTTGGATAATATACAATTTCTGGAAAATGTTTGCATTGCAAATTTATCCTTTTTTCGTCCAATGCTTTGTTAGACGCAAAGTCGCGAGTTATTAAACAATTTATCGAAGGTTTTAGCACGTGCAGCGCGTATCGTAGGGCGAAACTTTGTATTCTAAGAGGATGATGTCGCAGGCTAATCGGTTCGCTGTACTTTTTTTTTTTTTTTTAGAAAAAGATCAAAGTTTTACAATGACCAGCAAATTTAAGAGATAGGAGCAGTTTATCAAAATAGACGGCGATTACGGAATGTAAATAACTCGAACAAATGCATCGTCGAAGAATGAGAAAAGAATAAGAGAAAAAGAAACGAAAGAGATATTTAGATCGTTGGCAAAAGGAACGACAACGGTTGTAAAAAAAATAAAGGAAACTATAGGAAATATTAATATGACGATATCTTATATCTAATGTAAGTAATTTTTCATTTTTCTGCAACATGTGCCGTCATTTTGTTCGATCGAATCGTTATTTCTAGTTTTGCGTTATTTTAATTGAATTAATTAAACGTACCTTTGTATATTTTGTTTTATTATTCAATAAAATTTTCCCAATTTGTGCCACGCGCTATCTTTTTGTCGGGGAACGTAGATAGCGTTGGGAATTTTAATTTTAAAAAATTTACGCTGAATCTCTTGGAGAAAATTTCTATATAAAGTTTTATTCAAACTTCTCGACTTTGGCGAGTTTACAACTCTCACGCGCAACGATATTTGAACGGGAAGCCGTGCCAATTTCACGAGACAAACTTCGTTTGTTTAAAGCATAAAATAACGTGGTAGCGTGAATTCAGCAAGAGATATATTATATAATACTGAAATATAATATGAAATATATAATACTGAAAAATTCAATGTAACGTATTATAGCTTCGAATCTAACGACAGCGATCGATAATGTCAGGTTTACTACGATTAATGGAGTTGCCAAATTTCTATTTCTGAGAAATTGAAAGGTAGAGCGAGTGGACTTGAAGTAAAAATAAGATTTGACAAGTGGCACGATCGATAATGTTACAAAACTACCGAAAATTAGAAAGCGCATTTTAAATAATTTGACAGCTATTAAATTTTTAAGTCCTTGATACCCGCCGCGCGTCCGTTGTTCGTATGGATTTATTTCGCAGAGATTTAGATATTTATAAAAGGCGAATCATCGTCCGGAGAAATTCTCTGAAAATGCGTTTAAAATTTTAGAAAATTGATGATATCTTCGAGAATTTTGGAAATTTACAGAAGACAAATTGTCATTTCGAAAATTACTCCATTTGAGGCCATAAAATTTTTTGGTCATCGCCGCGCCACTTGTCTCTTCTCGGAGATTTTCGAGTAGATGTCTGTCATTTCCGGTATTTAGCGAGCGATTAAGGGATTTTGTAAATTTGAATCAGTCTGTCGGTACCAAGCGGACCACCGTTTAAGGCTTATGTCAGGTACAGCGTTAATCGCGAGTTTCGCTTCTCAACGCCTTGAAACCTCCACGATCCTCCTATTTCGGTAGAGAAAGGGAGAAGCTAATTTGCAATAAAGCTTCTCCGGTGGAGTTGCGTAACGGGTCGCGACTTTTCCGTCTGCCATCCTGAAATCCGCTTTATCGGCTTTGGCCTCGCACGATAAATGTCAAGCTTTATCCTTGATAGACAAGAATGCGAGCCGCGAGAAAACATAGCGCGCGTATCCGTTTTCCCAATAGTCACCCCTTAGAGTAAATCATCCATCTCGCCCTCCTACGAACACGACGATACCGTGGCTTTCCCTTCCGCGCAGCTTCTTTTACATTCATGAAATACGTTTTATCCCGCTTATAAATACCCACGATAGAACGACGTTTAATAAAGACTCCGATCTTTAGAAACGCTGGTTATCCTCCATAGAGATTTTACCGACGTATTCGTATATGTAACGTTTCTCATAACGTTTTATAACGTTAATTTTGTTGTAGACGTAAGTCGCATTATCTTTACTTCGATATTTTCTCGATCATTTCCTCGTTTCTTGTCGATATCCTGTACCATGTTCTTGTTCAGTTTCTATTCCGTTCGTTTTCTGCGGTTATTCAAAGAGCTTCGATAGTCGATCTAAGATTTGAACGTGTCCGGATAAAATTGAAACAAAATTCCCGAGTACCAAGTACGCGAAAAAAGTTCGTTAAACTCGAAGACAGGCCACTTGCTCGAATCGCGAATGAAAAAAGTTCTTGTTGATCGTTGCTGTGAACCTGTTTAGCTTTGCGACTCGATCGAGGAAGCTCGTCATTTCGAAGAACGACGGATCTGTAAATTCTAAAGTTCTCGACGTATTAGATAACAACGGAATTTATCGGCTAGTCGTTTGCGTAACTCTTGTATGTATGGAAACGTCTAACTATTGACAGCTAATTTCACTTCTAGTAGCTACGCGGCTGATAATCGTACGTAACTGTTACGTCTGTACTGCATCAAACACGAGAAAGTCGAGGGACCGGTCGTGTTATGGGCGTTGAAATCGCTGGAATCGTTCGCTAGAAATCACCTCGATCCAGATACGCTTGGTTTCCTTACACAGGAGTAATTACAACAAGGTGGCTTTAATTTTGCGAAATTGCGCGTTTAATATAGCGCATTGCTATCGGTTATTCGTTGCAGTAATAAACAAAGAAGAAACGCGATTATTACGATACTCGGCGTCCTGAAGATTTCCGTCGTTTTGCCGTCTTTGAAATTTTAACGATGTTACGCGTTTCAAACGTTTCAATGCGTATAAAAACATGTTTAAAGTTCGTTAAGGAAACAAAGTACGTAAAATATGATAGCAACCAGAATCAACTGGAAAGAAAACTTCTTTCGTCGTTCTACGAGAATACCGTGCCAATTACAATTTCCAATTTAGCAACGAACATACTCGTCGAGGAAATTCCTTGCGTTATTATCTGGTGATGCAACGAACGAGTAAAAATCGTCGCGCCGAACCAGCTCCAACGTGATATAACAACGTCTCCGTTGCTCAATGAGCGAGTAGAAATCGCGCACGTGGCTCGAAGACGTTGCGTCTCCAGGAAAATTACATCCCTTTCGCGATCAACCGTCGACGTGGGCTTCAACGACGTTGCTACGCTAGAATAACGTGCAATGCGCGTTATGATCGATCGTCTCGTATATGGAAGCAACGCGCACAACGCGTCGTGTCCGATTTAACCGAAAGAAATGAAAATGGAAGGTGCATGAAAAGATACGCGCATAATGCAAAGAAGGAAACAACCTTTAATCCGTGCACTTTACCAAAAGTCATTTAAGTCGCCGAAAATATCGCAGACTTATAAATTTTTACGAGGAATTATCAATTTGTCGCTTTGAGTAATTTCAGGGCAACGTTTTTCCTCGCGTTTCGGAAACACAACGTACGGAGAACCGTAGTCGAACGATTGCATCTTCTTCGCGAACGTGGCGCGACGACCGCATTCGGTAAGCCATCGAAAACGATTATCCCGTGAACGGCAAGTCCGCACGGCCGATTAAATTTCAACGACACGATTCGATTCCTTCGTTTTAACGGGCCACTTGTCGTTTAACCGTGCCACAGACATCACGGATCGAATCATTGGAAGCTCGCACAGCTTCCGCCGCGCGGCAGTTAACACGGTACATTTACGCGGAACAGAGGAATGACACGAGGTCACAACTGCGAACAGGAATTTCGACGCGGTTCGCGGTTTTACGTGGTCTGGCCACCAACGTCGCGACGCGGTCCCAATCACGACCAGTTTATTCCCTGTCAATCGCAATTATTTCGAACGCTATCGAATCGGATATTAATCTTTCTGTCTGACCGACGACCGCGCCAACGTTCTCATCCTCCTGTTCGATTAACACACATCCATGTCCGGCAGAGGGTTTTTACGTTTCGTTACTGCTGCCTCTTTTCAGACCACCTGTGGCTGTGTTTCAAACGAAAGGGAATACGCGAGAAATGTTCGCGATCGAGTAGGAATTTTAATAGCGATAGAGAACGATAACATTTGTGGAGACAACGGGAGAGGGGAAAATGTCAATTTTAACGAATTTTCGGTTTACCAGATTTTGCTGCGCTCCTGCGTGCGCTCTTCGCCATTGGCTATGTCGTATCGAGAATGAAAATTTTCTAATTTTTTACCGCAATTATAAGAGGTAGGTCGTGGCGTACAACGAAAAGCGAACACTTTTCATTTGTTACGGTTTAACGTGTTACGTATTGCTTAAAATTATAAGCAAAAGTCTAGAATGATAAAGAATAAAACGACGTTTCATTTTGGTATACGAGAAAATATGAAATTATTACACCATATTGTTGAAAAACACATTTTCTATGACATTTCCCATTTTCTCGTAGATCCACCCGTTATCTCGTTAGACTCGTACAACGACTCGTAGACGTACGCTGTCCGTCACAAGCGTTTGGGGCATCTTGGATGCAATTTCATCGAAAGATTTGTTTCCGTTGTTTTGTTAAAAACGTCGCTGACTTTTCCAAAGCGTCAAAATATCTCTTTGAATTTCGTTGTCTCTGCTTCGCGAAAGACCGTAATTTCACACACATATCGATGAGCGTGATAAAAAATATCTCGAAAGAGGTCGGAAATCTAAACAGCAGGAATCGAAAAAAGACCAAATAAAAAACACAGAATTAAAACCACCGTTAGGAGCGTAACGAATTCTGAAAGGTAGTAGTCAAATGATTTTGAAGAATAAAAATATATAGATATCTCTGATTTTCCATTTGTCGAATTTCCGTTGCTGGTAAGAGGCAAAATTGTAATAAAGCTTCGCCTTGTATACGAAGCGCAGGAAAGTTGGTCGAAGCTAGTTCGTTATCCAAGCATCGTGTCCGCGTCTCGTTACCAGGTTGTGGCAGTCAGCTTGTTGGAAGCTGCACGTCAGACAGTAATGTTGCTCTTTAGAGAGAAGGTGCACGTAACTGGATTAATCGTTATCCAGTCCATGGCTTGTAAGACAAATTGGCCGAGATCCTCTCATCTCGGCACGAATCCCATAACCCGAATCCAAGATCATCGCGTGTCAAGGCAAACGGGACAATTATTCCGTGCCATTAACCTTACGAAATTCTCTTTACATTCTTCGACTTTATCAAATCTCTCTCTCTCTCTCTCTCTCTCTCTCTCTCTCTTTCTTCTTCCTTTCTCTTTCCTTTAGAGGAAGGAAGTTGCAGTTACGTTATTGTTCAAAGGTACGTGGACACTTGCTTACTCGCGAGAGAATGTAATTTGGTTACAAAATTACAAATTAAAACGATAGCTGAAAAACGTGGTAAGTGGAATTTCTCGTATTTCCATTTTAGAAGCAATCGCATATTGTTGACACAAATTAAGATAAGTGTGCGCATATTTATTTGCGGGAAGGCAAATACCTATCGCGTAGATGGCAGAGGTGCCGTTTTGCGCAAAACGCTTCTTCGCCATCTTCCTTGATGTAACTAAACTAATTTGCAATTGTTCTCGGCGCAAGCGGCGTGGCAAGTTCCGAAGTTTGTCGCGGCGCGCCAGTTGCAAGCAATTACGGGGAAATTTGCATCGATATTTCTCTCGTCCCATCCTTGAATAATTACGAAATGCGAGAAAAATTAACCGGTGGTCCTCGGTCGATAAAAGTATAAGAAGAGTTGCCCGATTAATTCTCCACGAAATGCCTAGATATTGAGAATAAAATAGATACTCGTCGTAAAAATAGAATCGACTTTCGCGTCGGAGAGATCTTCGCGATTATGTAACAATGTTTGCACGTAATCGGCCAGGCCTACGTCCGTCGGATTCGTCGAGAACGGACGATATATTTCGCAGAAATACGTCGTATTACGTTAATTACGACTCGACCTCGCTTAATATTTCGTTACAGGGTGGAAAAGATCTTGTCGCGTCGTTATCCACTCGGTTCATGTCGTTTTTTCCTCGTGTAACGAGATGGTCGATTCGTTCAACCACTCGTTCTCCGTTAAATTCTTTTCCTCTCGGAATCAAATACCTTGAATTTTTTCGATGGAAATTAAGCGACGACCCGTAATTACTACGTTGGAAAACGTTCCGTCTATTTTTATTCTCTCGTAAATCTGGATCAAGTCGATCTCAACCGATTAAATAAATATCGGAGGATTTTATCGTCACGATGCATATGAGATACTCTCCTTGTTATTTCCTAGTATACAATTTCATTACGAGAAATACAATTTTATTACGATACAATTTTATTGAAACCTTATAATTCGAATGCGTAGACCGCGTGTGAAAGATAAAACGAGTTTATTTTCGTCGATCAGAATTTCTAACTTTTGTAAAGTATCGCTAATTATAGCGTTGGTCCAGTTGCGTAAGAGACCGATTACGGATAATTTTAAATCGATCGAAAAACGAGAATTGTACAAGTGGCATAGACCATGTTCACGTTGTCAACGTTAAAACTGCTGGTTGCTGCAGTCACATTGATTCGTCGGCCGTTTCGTTTCGCCATTGGATAGAGCCGCTAAGTGTTAAGTCAATATCGGAAGGAGGTGGAATAGGAGCAATCAATTGTGTTCCTTGCCCACCACGAACACAACGTAAAACCGGATTCTCCGAGCAATTCGGCGAGTCGAAACGTTCACCATATCCAGGATCGTTCCCGCTTGTAAATCGATATCGCTTTATTACATGGAGCTTCTGTAAACGAGCGTCATAAAATCATAACCGAGGCAATTTCCTCCACCAATAACTTCCATTCGGCTACCTTAAACGCAACCCCGTGAACGTTGATGGTCACTTTGTTTAACACCGTTCCCTTTTCAAGCGCAATGTTATACGACGATTAAACCAATGAAGAAATATCCGACAGAAAGTTGTGCTCCTCGAAAAAGGAAGAAAATCAGGAAATACCGGTGGAGTATAAATTTAAGAAACACGCGAGTTCGAAATTCGTGTACCTTCGAATTCCGGGCATTTGGAACTTTGAAACGAAGGATTCTACGAGTTCGGAGATGTAAAGTTCGAACCGTCGAGTTTAGAATTCTCGGAGCGTAGAATTTTTAAAATTTGTCAACGATTAGAACGGAGATTAGAATTTTCGTGAATTTTGAATTATCGGGAGGCAGTTTTTAGAATTTGCAACGTTATAGAAACCCACGGGATCGGAGCTTTCAAGCTTTCGTATTATCGATTTCTAAACTTTTGGAATGCTGAAATTTCAAAAAATTTGGCGGTCTATAGAAATTTGCGAATTTCAATGATTTGCAAATTTCCAGCGTCGAACTCCATAAATTTGAAATTTATTTCTTCGGATACCGGAGCTCGAGAATTTCGTAAATTTTAGTAACGTTAACTTTAAAGCCTCCAATCACCTCCTATGTACTACAAGTATAAATAATCGCGTTGGCACACGATTTCACAATGAATGAAATTCCCACTTAGTCGATACCGCTAACACGATAAATATTCATGGGGAAACACTGTACAAGCCTCTCTCCCCGCCCGTGATAATCTAAATTCCCTTAGATATACCTGTCAATGGTAATTTCCATTTTAAATTTCCCAACGCCGTTCAAACGTTCCGCGCTCGCTAATCGACACGCGAGCTTTCCGGACTCGCTTACGTCCCCATCGACTTCTTACAACCCTCTAAAAAGAAATACGACGTTGGCGCATGTGAAATGTCACTTTGCGAAAATTCGAATTTCCCAAACTACTAATTATCAATCACAATAAAGAAAAAGAAACGTCCTAACTGAAACGGCGTGCAAACTGAAAATATCGTTAAAAACGTATAAACCGAGATTGTTTTCTCCGTGTGATATTACGAATATAAATATATCGTTTGGGCAAGACTAAGGGCGTTAGATAATTTTTTAACGCAAATTGTAAACGTCTCTCGTCTGCGTCGAAGCTAGTCGACATCCTGAGAACTCCAACGACCCATTCGGCGTTCAGCCCTCGTATCGAACCGCACTTCCTCCACGTCATCGGCTTTATTACCCTACTGATCATAAATTTCCCAGGTTTACAAGTGTGTGCGCGCGTGTACACGCGAGCAACCCCTAATGGCAAAGCCGAAGAAATATCGGCGACACTAACACGGAAAATAATAGCGAAGTAAGTCTTAATATAAAGTAGGAAAGAAAATGTTCCATCCGCGAATAATTAGGTGCTCGGGTATAAAACGGAACGCAACTGAGTACTCTATATGGAGCGAGTGCTTGTTTACGAGCAAATCTTGTATAAAATCTTCCTTAAAATCGAAATGTTAATAACCGTTCGGTAATAAAAAAAAAAAAAAAAAAAAAAAAAAAAAAAAAAAAAAATGGGACTTGCTGTCCCACAAACAATCAGTCCACCGCTATGTTACTTTTCTCCCATTCGACGTAACCGAAAGAAGGAAGAAAGGTGGTCTGCGAGATCTTGTCGGACGAGACGGGCAAGATGATACACGGTTGACCGCGAAACTCCGTCGCGATTACGTTGACCCGATAGCGAAGACACTAAGCTAAATGGGAAAAGTTTAACCTGCGGTTGGAAACTCGAGCGGAGATTCGACGGTTGTACCGGATCAAATTCGAGCTGGTTTCCGATCCTTTGAGACATCGTGTTTGAACACAATACCAGCCGTGATTCGTCCTAATCGGTTTTCAACTAGCTACGATCCACGTACCAGGTTACGAGGCCCTTTCGATGGATTTCGGCATGTATTTGACAGGTGCAAAAGCGGATCACCCTTTAATATTGATACTCGATAAGGAATTATTGGGGACTCTGGAGGAATTTAGCGGTGAACTTTGGCGCAGATATTCCGTGATACGGCACATTGTACATTACGTTTCTATATTTCTTCTAGTAAGGTATATCATAGGTTGTTTTTGAAAAAGTTATAGCGTTTTCCACATAACGCCTTTCGATAATACCGACGTAATACTTTTCAAGCTAACAGGATATAGCTTGGTTTTGAACGAAACGTAGATCGAGAATTTAATACGGGTGGAAGTTGTGGCAGGGATTACGGTTTTAATTCAACAAGGGTAGCTTGTATTTGTGACAAAGTTCAGTTTGAATGCCAACTTCAGTTCCAATCCTGCAAACGAAAATTATTAAATAAACGAGAATTATTAAAAGTTATCCGATAAAAAGCAAACGACCAGCGAAACGGACGTCCTGCGCTTTCTCTTAAAACTCTCTGATTCCAAAGGGATACTCCGAAATTATCTTCAAATTCCTCCGTGAATTCCCTAAACGGCGTGTACTACATATTTTATACGTCTCTTCGAATCTCTCGATCGAATTACTTTTGTCGTCTCTTTTATCCGCTCTAATTCAAATCGAAAGAACGACAATACCTCCATCTTACACAATAGGAATTCAAAATGAAACAGAATTTATATTCAAACACACAATGGCCTATTACCCACAAATTCACTTATCCGTCCTGCGATTCTATGCGACGAAATCACGAATTCTATTCGCGAACCTCGGCTCGATTCACCGAATTCGTACCGTCGATATTTCGTAAAAAATCGCCCGATCGCGTCGAGGGTACTAACGACGTGATCATTCGTCGGTTTCCAAGCCCACAGATCCCACCACCCTGCCTTCGATGTACCGTCGACGGAATCCAGCCGTTGCAGTCGATTCGAGGGGTGGAGTATCAATTTCTTTCTCCAGCCGCAAAATAGCCCAGTTCGCGCATCGAGCATGCCCCCCCCTCTCTCTCTCTCTCTTTCTCTTTCTCTCTCCCTCGCTATTCCCCGTCTCAAAAGACGAAATAACGAAAAAAAAAAAAAAAGATCGTCTGGTGCGGCAAACGGAGAACAGAAACGTGACGAACGACCGTGAATTTAAATCGAACCGGAAGCTTCTCGAAAAGCTGCTGATAATTTCATTTTTTAACCGAGTGCTGACTCGACCGAGCTCGATAATCGCCATTTAAGCTTGAAATACGACTTCAGTTACCCAGCTGGATTATACACTCCGCCATATATTATTCTCGTTCTTTACGACCAACAGCTTTTCCGAGCGACTTACCTTTTGACTCGACTATTTCTCCGATTGTTTGATGTAGACTCCGAGACTTTTGTTGGTATATTTTTCTACGATTCGATTATGGGTTACGCGAAACGCCCTCGATCGTCGCAACATCGCGAAGCTTTGGACAAAAGTTAGCGAAAAAGAAATAAAGTAACTAAAATATAAATATGGTAGAAAGGAAAAAATTAATTATTAAAATACTAAATTTTTCAGACAGATCAACCTTCTTCAGAGTTAATTCATGGCTGCAATAGTAATTAGCCGTTGTTGACCTAATTAGTTAAAATTCAGAGCGTTGCGATAGTTAGAAATTTGTAAAAAGCTCGGATCAGATACACGATTAAAAGTCTTGATCGAGTTATGGCGAAGTAGATTTAGCGTAAGATAGTTGGAAATTCCGGTACAAACTCCTACGCTAGGCTAAGCTCTACGTTGCATCTTCCTGCTCTTCCAACCCTTTTACGTCTTTCTTTCCTTTTTAACCTTCCTCCTCCCTTTTGCTTTCTTTTTTTCCTCCTTCCTTCCCATTTCTCCGTGTTCTATTTTCCTCTACCTTGTCGCTTTGTTCTTATTCTCTTCTTTCCTCTCCATCTCCTCTACATCCTTCGCCTGTTTCTCCCTTTCCTTTTATTCCCTCCTTTGCATCCCTATCTCTGCCTCTTTCTATTTCCCTCGCAAAGAAGGAAGAAGATACAAAACAGAGACAGAGGTCTCGGCTTATTTGTGATCGGTCGACGATCAACGATAGTCGAAAGAGTAGCTAGGTTTGATCGCGCGAGTTAATCAGTACGGTACTCGATTAGAGAATTAGCAATGGTCCGAGCAATGGTACTACTTACGAGTAGGCGAGCAATCGATTCTAGCAACGTGAGATCGGTGTCTTTCCCTCCGCTGTTCATCGATCAGCTGCCCTTTGGGCTGGAACGCACAGATACGAGGAAGAGAACAGTTTATTACGGTGGTGTTTTCTCCTAGTCGAGATTCGTCTCGCGATATATCTCCACTCTGAATTGATTAAAAACGCATTATTCGTTATTCCACTGTGATATTTCGCGACGAAACAAATTCTTTCGAGTGAAATTTATATCACATTTCCGTACGAGTTAGAGGGAATAATTCCTCTCTCTCTTTTATCATCTTCTAATTTCTCAAAAAGAAATCAATTTATTTATTGGATATATAAGATTTTGAAGCAAAATTTAGGAAAGGTGAATTAACAAGTTTAATTCTTCGTTGTTACGACTAGAAGAAAGCTTATACCAATTACTGTAGTACCAGCTTATACCAGCTATTACCAATAAATTTTGGAAATTGTTACGAAAGTATTACGTCCAAGAGAATGATCGAAGTAATTTAACGATGATTATGGACTCTTCGATGCGTATTAACAACGGGACAATTAAAATTGCGCGAATCCAAAATCAACCACTTTCTGAACTTGTATGCTGTGCTTCAGAAATTAGACGGAAACAGAACGTACAGTTTCGAGCGTCGTTGGATATTTTTCACGTAGTAACAAATTCTAGCCAGAACTCGAGTTAATTAGTACGGACAGAGGGGAGTTTTCCTCGTGTTCGACAACGATAATTCATCGTTCATGGATCGAAATCGTCGCCGATCCGTGCTCCGCCTGCAAACTCCAGCATTGGGAATACCGAAGCCAGGACACGTAAGCAAACAACACGCGGAAAATTGTACGAATTTCTTGTTAACGAACCCTTTCGGCTCTCGACGATATCTGTAAGCGTTTGTGAACACGTCGATTAGATTGAAAAAATTCGTATTCATGAATTAGATATTTCTTGAAAATTATCAGGAAAATTATCTGGTCTTTGTTCTAGCTTTTAACCGACGAGGAAAATTCGACTACTCGAAAATTCGAAAAAAAATGTAAAACTTTGCCCAGATGTAGTCGGTACGATGCAAATAACGGAGCAACATCTTTTGCTACGGTGAAACGGTCTTAGGGGTAAAAACATCCCCGAAAAGATATTTAAGAAACTATGTAGGATACAGGAGAGGAGTGAAATCAAAACTCGTAGAGTTCTTTATGGATGTGAAAATTTTTAAAACAAAACTTTTCTTCGAAATTTACCTCCATCGCCCATATTTTTTTGAAATTTTATTTTCTGTTGTCACAGACATAAATGACGATCTTCGCAACAGCTGTTTACGAATATATGTTGAAAATGACAACGCGAATTTATGCTCGCCATCCATATGCAGATGCGATAGTTACAATAAATTGTAACTAGAAGATAGGTTTAAGATGTTATTTTGCTTTTGTTTATTTTGCTTAGTCCATGTAAGAAAGTGCGATAAAGGTTTTTCGGCTCAGAACGGTGTGATAGATTTATCCAAAGGATAAAATAATAGCTACTGCGATCCTACCTCTGAATACAGAAATAACAACAATATATAAATTATCTGAAGCAACAAAATTTGTTGTTGAAGTGGTCGTCGCTTCCAAGAAAACTCTACGTCTGGTCTTTAGTTTTCTCAAGCACCGAAACCATCTAAACAGTAGATAGGCGACGATGACTTCAGGCTTTTTCAGTCATAAGGTAACACATTTTCCGAACTTTGTATTTACACTTCGGTATTTAAAATATATATTTTCTACCTTGCAATTTATCCACGCGTTCCTTTGTATTCGCGTACATCTAATAATCTCAACATTTGTTAACACACGGAATCGAAGGATGCAACGTACGGCAGCTCGTGCAAATTATTTATGATAATAAGATCCAATTTTTCTTTTTAATTGTTGAGTTGCCCAACTTCCCTTGTAAATTCTTTTTTTAATTATATTCTGAAAATTTCATTGAAAATGGTGTTTCTTGAAAAACAGCGATCCTACCATGACGTAACTTAAACGTTCTCGCGTGAGAGTCTTCAACGATGTCAAGTGGTGGTAAACCATTTTATCCGTCGCCAAAACTCGAAGACTAGTCTCTTAGGATCGATAATGTCCGACGTTCGCGCTGCTTAGAATTTCACAATCTACGCCCAATAATTTTCTCTCTCTTTTATCCTGACTCTCGAAAGCGCAGCGTTTTCTTTATTAATTCCGTCGAGACTCTTCCTCCGCAATTTCCCTCCTTCCACCCAATCTTCCTATTGAAAACACGTAACCTCGGCGGATAAATCGTAGCATGGATCGTCCGTATTATCGCGAAAATTGATCATCCGTGGATCGACCTTCTCGAATCTTTCATCGAAACGCTGTCTCGTCGATGAATACGCGTAATGCAACGCGATTCTTCCGATTCCCTGGTCCGCGGCTCGTTTTAGATACGCGCGTATCGTCCCGGTCTATTGCTGGTATTCACAGTAGTTTCTCGTCGATGAACTCTGCTTCCCTCTTGCTTACACGCGAGGCTGATAGGCGGCAATTCCGTACCGGGTTCCGGTTTATCGCGACCTTTCATCGAACTCGCGCCACGAGACAAAAAGGAGATCGTAGCACGTGCACCGGCGAAAGGAACTCCGTCGATCGTGATTAATCCTTCATATCGTGCCCGGGATTTACGGGTTTGCAGTTTGCCTGTAGCCGGCTTCCTGTTGCTTGGTCGAGTTGATGAAAGTGTTCCGAAAGTGTTCCGTTGGGTAACGTTGTCGGTGTTCTCGAGTGGAAGAAGGAAATGGAAAGGTTCGTCGGGATATCGAAACGTTATTTATGTTACATAGAAACGAAATTGATCGACTCTATCGAGGTTAATCGTTTAATTTCTGAAACGTGAAACGTTGTTCGTCCATTCCAGTACTGAGATTAACCGTTCTTCGGATCATTTTACTCACCAAATCGTACCCTTTTATTCTTCAACTTTGACAAATTTTTCAAGTTCGAGGAAAATACGAAAGGAAAAAACGTGCTTAAAATACTTTTTGCAACATTTTTGATTCTTCGACGATCTAGGATGTTTCTAAAACAAAGGTAAGATCGAGATAGAAATTCAAAATCCGTAGCAGAGTTGGGAAAGCTTCGGGAGATGTAGACTTTAGGGAGGATTTGAGAACGCACGGAATTCAAAAGTACGCGATGACGATAGAGAAGACGTTGCATAGGGTTTTCCGATTTCTGATAGTCTTTCGGCGAAGGAATCCTCAGTTTGGAAGCAACGAGTGGAGAAAATGGCACGCGAGAGTAGAACAAAGCGGAAACAATGGCCGACTAACGAACAGCAGTCGGAGAATGTAACAACTTTCCGTGCAAGTTGCTTTTCTTTTTCGTTCTTCCGGCGAATGGACCGCGGAGAATCGAAACGCGCTAATGGAAAAGTGTTCCCCTCGGCCTGGATCGAACGATTCCTCGTGCGAATCGTTGCAAAATCGCGTCCATTACTTACGAGTGGAGCGATCTGGGACGCGGAAATGGAGACCGGCCGTAACCGAATTCTTCTCGCGACGAGAGTCTTCGATGATCATCCGCCAACGCTGCACAATGCAACCGACAGAGATTGACTAAAACGTCGTTAAAATGAAATACAGACGTTTCCGTGAAAGAAGAGAGTCGTGGGGATTTCAAGCGAAAGACCAAGAGAATATCGGTAAACGGATAATAAATGGTGGTGAAACGGATGGAACAACGTTTGATTCTTGCTGATGCGACTTTCCAAATTGTCCCATTATATATGTCTATTCTATAGATGCGTTATGTAATTGTCTCGAGGATACGATGGCGTGGTTCGATATAACGCGCGTTAATATTTTTCAAACCATCGTAGCCCTGGTTTTGCTTTTGCAGAGACCTTTCGAAGAATCGTCGACCTTGTTCTTTTTTTTCTTTTTTTTTTTTTTTTTTTTTTTTTTATTATCCTGCATGATGTCACGGTAGAATAAAAGCGTAAGAAGAAAAGAATTCTTATTGTATCTAAAAATAGGAAACGACCATGAAAGGTACGAAGTCACGCGGGAAAACTAAAAACAAAGTGTAACGAGGGATTAGCTCGATCTCGTAGTACGTGAATTACGATCGTAATTATATCTTCCATCGTAACAATAGCTTTCAGGTTCCTTACTAAGTATATACGTGGATATACGGCAACTTGGCTTGTGAAACCGACCACCGATTCCCGCCATTGTCTATCGTGTAGTAAATACGATTATAATGGATACAACGTTGATAGAGAAAAAATTACAACTCGGTCAGAAGCTACGCCATATTGGCCATGTTTTTGACCTAAATATAGAGTAAGCAAACGACAGTGCAATGTTTTTGACAAAACAGCACTCCATACGATGTACAAGGTCCCTTTGATCTTGAGTCTTTATTACTCCGTGCGCAGCGTTAGTTTATGTTATCTACACTATGTTGATAAACAAACGAAAGAGGTAAAAGAGCAGCAATCCTTGATATTCTTTGATCAAATAGAGTATTTTACACTCTATTAAGCATCGATATTCTTTCCCTTCGATTTCATGAAATATTGGAATTTCATAAACTGAATAGCAGCGCATATCTGACTACGTACAACGTCAATATCCTAGTAATATTTCCTGTAAACCATCCTTCCTACATCGGAGCAAGGGAAAGCTGCCTGAAGCTTAATCTCACCTAATTACAACGTCTGCCACATGCTGTCCTCGAGCGGTGGTCTCTCCCTTCGAGACGAGCTTTCAGCGAGCGAAAGAGGAAAAAAGAACTTCAAAGAGCAGCCCCGCGTGTCGCGTGGAACTCTAATTGATTCTCGTCGACATCCTCCGACGATTCCCGTCTCGAGAAAAACTTTCCACGAGCTTCGAACAAGGGTAAGAGCGTCACGATTCACCGACGGTTGGGCGATGTTTGCGGTGAACCGAAATCGACAGCCGGAACGAAGGTGAAGACGGCGTCAAAAGCGATCGCTTTTACCAAGATACGAAGAAAAGTCAGAATTCGAGCGCGTCGAACCGACATGCCAACCCGTGCAAACGTGATACCAGAAGGAGGGAAGAGAGGATTATTTGCATCCGGCGACAGGATCACGTAGACTGGGATTACACGCGTCCTGAATCTTTCATCGAGAGAGAAACGTTGTCGGCCGGCCGAGAATCCTGATTCCTCGAATACAAGAATTCAGCAACCAGTTTCGTTCGCGATACACCATCGAAACTATTGAGATTGACTTTTCGCCAACCGATGGACCGTTAAAATTTAATCTTAGTTTAAACCGTCGAGGATCGACGTCGCGTTAACGCAACATTTCGTTCACAATTTTTTTCTCGGTCAATTTAAATTATCGAAGTTTGTCGAATTTACGAAAAGAAATTGCAAGAATTTGCTCCATCTATTTTTCAACGCTTCTATTTCTTTTTCCATCTCGATTCTGCATCTACATCGTGAGATTTGAAGAAATTGAAATATCTTACCATTCGCCGAAGAGCGAAGGAATAAAAACGCTCTTTGCTTCGGAAAATGGCATTGAAGACCATGCTTTTAAATAATATTATAAAACGGTAGATTTTAATAGCCCGGATAAAAGCTATTAGTTTCGGTTCTAGCGAAATATATATGATGGATGACTCTTGACGAAGTACGTAATTAATCTTTTGGTCTAAGAAAGTTAATAGTGATTGATGAACATTGACGTAAGACCGAACAACGGTAGATTTCGTTTGAACAAAAGATCATTGAAAATTTGCAACTGCGATCCTTTGTATGGATAAAACCTTACGTTCCACTCGATTGTACGATTTTATTCCCGATAGAGTCCTTAAATTAATCTCCTTGATAGAGAAACCGAACGAGCGTTAGATATCGAATTAAAGATGAATAAAGGTGAATTTTCTGTAGAAAAAGGACATCGAAGACATCGATCGTACATCGAACGATATCGTAAAAGAGACAATGATGTCGAACGACATTGTGCGTAGCAGCTACTTGATTTGCGGTCGAGTAATGGATCGTTGATGATTGTTAACTTTTGGCAGAGCGATTAATTTTTCGAATGCAGAAAGTGTCGAGACACGACTAGAGAAAAGCAAACTTCGGCTTTAATTACGAACTAAAAAATGAAAGGTAGAGTTTAATAATGCGCGGGGTGTTAATATTCGCATGAATACGTTTTTCATCAAGATCCTTGCATTTCTAATCTACCTAACGTTATACGACGCGGCGTACACGTTATGATGGAGGTTGTGTCACGCACGAAAGCAGAAAAGCGAAGGTCTTCGTGATAAACGCGGCACTTAATGTCTATTGTAGTTTACGAGTTGCCTCGTGAAACAGTGTACGCTTTAAAATTGAATTCTCTTTGAAATTTACAGCGTCCACAGGGCAGAGAGAAAGAATGACGTTTCCCATCTACCATGCACGAGAAAAAAATAATTTTCCAAACGTTACCGACCTGTATTTTTATGGTTCTCAACTTACCTGAAACAGAAAGATGAAAATATCGTTGTAAAATCATCGTCGATTTGCGTGGAATAAAATATTCGAAATAAATCATCCAACAAAATTATCTTGCAGAAATATCGCGCGTAAAATGTAAGGTAAATCGAAACGAAATTCAGCGTTTCGATATTTCTGCGAAGATCACCGATCAGACGGAAGCAGAAATGTTAGCCGCGTTTCTGGACGCGACTTCTCTTGTAACGATACCAGCGTGACCGATTGAAATCGGATTACCGTTGAATTTCAACAAAGAACCAGCAAATCGGATCACGCGAGGATCGATCAACGTTTTCAGCTTCGTACATCCGTAACGCGTGTAATTTAATTTTAAAAAAAACACACACACAGAACAAGAGAGCAAAATAGAATCCTCACGAACGGAACCGACCGACGACTTACGTTTCGCGTTTCATTTCTTTCAGAGAACATTTCTGACGCTTTCTGATTTTTAATTTTTAAAGTAAACAAGCATTCATCATTCGTAGACAGATTCGTTACGATACTAGACAGCTTTGTTTTTCTTCTCTGTATTTTTATACCTTTATCTCTTTTCTTTCTTTTTTTTTTTTTTTTTTTTTTTTTTTTTTCAAGTCGTAAAACCTTTCTACGAGAACATCTACGATGATCCAAGGTATGTTCCGAAGATTATTTTCGATTCTTTTCTATTTCACTGATCTTTCTCCGTTAAATTTTTATTTTCATAGCATATTTTCATTCGGACGATATCCATTCTCATATAAATCTCCATTTCGTTGATTGAACGACAGAAATCGAACGAGTCGTTGAACACGTGTCATACGTTGCTTACTTTTTCTCCTTTACATGCTTGCCAAGCTAAAAATCAGTCTCCCTCCATTCGCATCGTTCCACAAGACAGATGTATCTTTTTTAACCCAATCAACGTCTGTACAGTTACTGGCTCGAGGCTCCACGTACTGTCGACTATAGCGTTTGATTTCGTAACTCTGCATTATCGTTCATTCTGCTGATATAAACAGCACTGATCGAAGATTCGCGAAACCTTTCGCTTAAATAACACGAGTCGTTTTAAAGATACGTTTGTTACTCGTTCGCGCGTAACATACTCCGCTGAATCTTATACACAAGCTCAGGTAACACGTTTTCTGGTGAAAACACGGCTTAACAAATAATTTTCATACGTAACTGAACAGCTTGAACATCTCTGAGCAAGAAATCTGTAAATTTGTGCACACAGCAGCAAGCAAGGTATTTCCATCGAATCGTATCGAGCAGATAATTGGAAAAACGAATCGATGCACGTCGAGGATAATCCGAGACGGGTCACGGCCTAGCGTTTCGGCTTCTGGATCGCGTGTGTGTACTTGGCTCGACGCTATCGTCACGTGCAACCGAGCAGTGGATATAAAGGTCTCCCTTAATAAGCGCAGGTACCCGTGGCTCCCGGCCAAACGCAACATCGCACGGAGTAGAAAACCATGCGATTATTTTTATCCCATTGGAGAGGCTTCGAGGATTGCGTAGGGTCTATCGTGGTCACGTGTCTTCTCTAACGAGATCCAGAGGGGATATAATCTCGAGGGACGGTCACGATCATTGCGTTATATTTGCAGTATCGTTCAAAAATACTCCGACACTCGCTTACTCTTAACAAGTTTTTTGTCTGTTATATTACAGTTATAAAATTAACGATAAATCCAACTGTCACGATTTTGATATTTACGATCGCCATAGATACGCCTAACGGAACATCACGATACGGCTAAATTGTTTAAAAACCAATACGCGCTACCGTCAAACTCTGCAGAAATATTGTGTTATTTTACGGAGTCTTTTTATAAGTTTTTCGATAATCAGTCTAATTTTATAGCTTTTCGATTGCACGAGAATTTTGGATCGTTAAATCGTCGTTAATTTCCGTAACCCGATCAAATTCACTTTTACTTCGCTTTATATTACAAATCGACGAAATCGATCAAAGCGGGCAAATACTTACGACGACCAATAGCGTAAATACGTCGAAGCGCAAACTTTCGGACGCCAACCATCGAACACGTAGGTCTGCGATTCGCCCAACTCTTCTCCGTTTGTTACGACTGCGGCAAGAGTATCGCTTTATCGCTTTATCACGTACATTATGATATTTGATAAATTACATTTCAGGCCAAAAGGTCCGTGTACAGGCGCATCCCCGATCCATAGAATTCGCTTTCTATGGACTTGTGTCTGTCTATGGATAGACACACGCATACACGCGAGAATCGTTGGGGCGTCTTCGAAGCGTAAAATTAATGTCGAGGAACGCGAATGCGATCGCTTTGCAAACAGATGAATATAAAATCCAGGTCAAAGCTGAATATCTCCCGTACAAAAGGGGTGGCGCGAGAAAAAAAAGGGCCGGCCGCGGTTCGATATTAATTCGACAAAATTAATATCGAACGACCTATATTCCTCCGGTACTGATACTCTAAGCCATCGTTAGAATATATAATCACCCTTTTCAGGCGTCATTACGACTCCGTTCTGCTCTATGATCTTCTCTCGTTAATAACGCATCTTTCTTCGCTTCCTTCTAAGACGATCAAACCCGAAAACCAAGTAGTCTCTCGTGGCTCGTCCTCGCTTTTCGCCATTCGCAAACAATTCGTAGTTTGTCATCTGTTTCCACACAGTTCGCCAATATAGAACACATAGTTGTCTCGTTCTTCTATTATGAAAACATCGTATTATTATAACTCTAAACTCTCGTTACAACTTCGTTGTCAGAAAACGATATTCGTTGCATAAATTTAAAATCCAATCGATACTCGAATTTAGTACAGAGAAGAAGATAACAGGTTGTACGACATATTTGTAACCATTGTCTTAATAGAGTTTGTTAATTTAGCGATGGAAAAACGAATTATACCGAATAGAATACAACCATTAAGAATAAAGAAGTTGCTGGAAAAATATGTTGGCAGAAGGAAAAAAACGTTTAGACAACATTGAACCGGTTTCCCCTATCGTTTTTCGACTTGGAATAAATCGTATCCTATCGATGTAACGTTCAACGTGGTTAAAACGCCCTATTGTTCGCGTTTACTCGATTGTTACTTTCACCCCGTGCATTATTACGTCGCGACACGACGTCAGTCGTCGGATAGCGTTACGGGAAATGTAGACCGGAAAATCTTCCTTTCTACGGGTTCTCTCGCGCTTTAACCACCAACACCAACCCTTATATTCCCGAGGAATGATTCTTGGAGCGTGCACGAACCGACGAACGAATAAATCGGATTCCAGACTAAATCTCTCTCTTCCTCTCTGTCTCTCTTTCTCCGCTCGGTTCGCGGAGAATATTTTTCTCGCATTCTCGCACGCACGATTATAGCACGCCCCTTCTTTTTTTATTTCCTTGCAGAATTCCATTTTCTTCGGATACTAAACTTCAACGGAACGAAGATACCAAAAGCCTGAAACGTTATATGTCATCAGTTACACCTACGTAAGTCACTGAGATTCATTCTCTGGAGATTTTCCCTAGATTTATCTTTTTTCCTTTCTCTTTTTTTTTTTTTTTTTTTTTTTTGGCCCTTTGAATATCTTTGTTCTACTTAATTTATAGCTTAGTTTGTTAATTTATATTATATATTTATATAATAAAATGATCTGGCCGTCAGCAGCGAGTGTGAGAAACGAGCGTCGATCCGAGTAGGTCGAAATTAAATAAACAATAATAATATTTCATAGGGAAATTTAAAATATGGAAAAATACGCGTCCGCGATACTAAAACGACTTTCAACTTCCACTTGACAATTCTAAACGCTCCATTGTTAAATCAAAGATTCCTCTTATCCAATATTTTTCAGTTTATCGAACACCAAAGAAAAACAGGGGGAAAAAGAAAAGAACCGTTATTCGTCTATCGAATTAGATCAGGACAAAGTCTCTTCTGATTTAGAATTACGCTTCGTTCCGAAAACACTTGGTACGCGAACATTTCCCAGAAATTCGAAAGATGGGGGTTGAAACACGCAGGAGGGAAACACGGTTCTCGAGGAAAGTCGATGAAGTCTGAAGTTCCATCTTTGAGGCGTGCTTTTCCCTTAGGAAATCTTACGTCAGCGGGACAGGTCCAAGGAAACACGAAAGTACCAACACCTGGCCAAGCTACACGACGCGATGCACCGACTCATCGTTGTAATGCCGCCATACGTCTGCCGCGTCGGCTTCGACCTCCGCCTCCTTTCCACCCCGTTTAACCCCTGGGATATGATAATGCTACCCTCGCACGAGGAAAACTTGCTTTACATGTTATTTATGCGGCCGGAATGACCTGACACGACTCTCCTAACCCTCCTAACCTCTTCAATCCCTCTCTGCACTCTCTTTCTGGTTCACCTGGCCCGATTCGCCAAATCATCCTGCGGTGAATTCACGCGAAATCGAAGACTTGCCTTGGTTTCGCGTGACACCAAACTGCTGATTCGACGCGCGACTTTGTTCGCTGGGGTGAACCAGACTCGAGGGAGTTCGATTCTGTTAATTAATTTCGTGACGCGTCCAGCTGGCGTATCAATTTTAATCGCCCGTAACACGACGCTCGACTCGGTAGCAACCGATAGCTTCAGCAACATCTTAGATAAAATTTGATGAAAATGAGATGCGAGATCGGAACTAACGCTGACGCGTTGACTAACATACGTTGCGCGTCTTATCGTTTGTCGCCTTTTCCCGTACGATATCCGATCGCGACGACGATTCTTTCAAGAACTTGGATTTAGTCACATACCTTGTACTCTATCGTGAAAATAACTAAATGTAATAAAGTGAATTTCTTACAACGAATGGATACTTTTATGATATCACTGATATTTAACAAATTTGAAAAAAAAATCGAACGACGTGATAGTTAAGCATCGTACGATACGACAAACGAAGGTTGAAGGAAAATACCGTATGCGAATCGCAGAGAGTATAGGTTGAATCGTGCGAACGTATCACGAGACACATTAGAATCTCGACATTAATCCTTATCACGAGGTACACGATGTACTGATTCATCGTCATAATGCCGCCATATGTCTAGCACGTCGGATACAGCCTCCACCTCCTTTCCAGCCTGTTTAACCCCTGGGATATGATAATGCTGACCTGGCCCGAAGAAAACTTACCTTCGCCCTATATTTATACCGCGGTAGAAGCAACTTTTGAATCTCGACTATTTCGCCAACGAGAATGGAAATTACATAAATTACCCTGACTTCCACGAATCTTTTCATACGCCGTCCAGCAACAATTACGTAAATACGATACATCAAGTATAACGTGTCAAAGTAATTTGATTAAGAAAATCTCACAAGAACAAACGACGACGTTCTTCTTTCTTCTTTTCACTTTCAATCTTTAAATCTTAACGCTACTCGATTTGATATAATTCGACAGAAATACGCTTCGTGAATAGTCGGTAGATCGAACCGAAATTTTTCTGAAATGAAATAAAAATCATGTGGAAATGACGCGAGGTTACAAGTGAAACATGACCGACGATAATTACGAGAAACAGTGGAATAACCGTAAATAATCATGGGGTGCGCGATGTAGTCAGCTCGTCCTCGTAATAGCGCTATACGTTTATCCTGTCGGTTACAAACTTCTGTCCGCCCATTCCATCGACTACTTTGCACTCCATTTAATCCACCGAAAACGACGACGGCGCGCGGTCAACAAAAAATGTTGTTATCACGAAGAAAAACATCGCGAATAGAGTTACCTCTCGCTTCCAACGCCTCTTCCAAACAGCGTCTTTTCTTTTCCTTAACTTACCCTCGTTTTTCCATTCGATTCGATATACTCTTGCAAATGTAGAACACAAGAGAGAACACAAATGTAGGTCGACACAACGATGATTTCACGATTAAATTAAATTTAGCCGGCTGTAATCCCCTTTATCACGGAATTCTCGCTATAGACAGTTAAACTGGAAAACTTTCAAATTTTTCTTACGCTCTCAACTTTCTCTGTTTTTCCCTTCAATTCCATATACGTAAGCTTTTTCAAAGCAAAGAGATAGCCAATTTAACGTAACTCTATAATTTCACGATTATATTAATTTTGTTCGACTATCATCTGTTTCACCGTGAAATTCCAGTTGTAGAAAGTTGAAGTTGAAAACTTATCCAAAGTATTCGCCGAGTCCAGTATAGTTAAATCGAGAAACTAGGTTCCAAGTTAACTCGAACGTAGTACGATGAAAGGTCCTGGCCAGATATAGATTAGGTCAATTACAGATTAAGCTACGTTCTAACCGAGTTAGGTTGAAAATGGGACCGAGAATGGTCTGCGAGTTAGGTGTAGAACACAACCGATCAGGGGAGGGTCAATGGACAGGATTAAGTTAGATGTAAGTCAGTTGTAGAACAGAATCTGCTTCTCCAAATTTAATCCAGGCTAACGTTATGCTTGTTTACAGCTACTACCTGTGATTTGAGAAATACTGAAACTGTAGCTGTAGCAAATAACTTGCGTTGAAGCGATCGCCACTTCTAAGAAAACTCTACGTCTGGTCTTCGGTTTTCTCAAGCGCCGAGGCCATCGATAGCGCACAGACAAAAGAATGCGTCGATGACAGACCGATGACAAGCGGTACATGCGCGACCTTGGCTTCAGGGTTCATTTAGTCTCAGGGTAACATTGCTAGGCCAACGACGATAGCGCGCTGAAAATGCTGGTCTTCGATCGATCGCCCAGAGCTAAGCAGCGCGCGACACGGAGAAGCATTAAGATGGGTGATCGCTCCTCGGGAATTCTGTGCATCGTTGACACCATGGAGCGGGTGAGGGAGCAGGATTTCCCATCCCGAGAGGATCGGCCGACAAGAGCGCGGCGGTGTTCCCCCTGGTGTAGTAGTTCGCAAGAGAGCCCGGGGCACCTCTATCAAAAACGCAAGGATGACCATCGTGGAGTTTTAGTCGGTAGGAGTCCGACACTATGAGGATTTCTCCACGAAAAAAAAAAAAAAAGGGTAACATTGCTAGCGTGCGGATCTGGACCAGCTTTTACATTGTATTCCACACTTTGTGCTTTAATATTCACAATATATATATATATATACTTACAATACCTTACAATTTATCCACGCGTTTCTTTTATTTCACATACATCAAATAACCTTAACAACTTGCTTAGAATTATACGATGGTATAGCGATAAAATAATACAGCGTTTATAATCACGAGTGGACGAAAAATAAGATTTACCAAAATACAGATATAGAAATGCGTAACTTTCGAGTTACACGGCGTTGTAAACGGTCGAGCGAAAACGCGTTAGGGAAACTCTAAGAAAAATTCGATCCAAGTGTCTTTTAAAACAGAGAATGTTCACACGAAGTACAAGGAGAAAGGAGCTCGTTCGAAACACCGTATAATTTCGTTGCGCGATAATAGCGTTAAAGAACAAGGGCGAAAGGGAAGCTTTTCCGGTTGAGACACGGCTGCTCTTAAACATCCGGGGAAGACATCGAAAAAGAAACAATAGGATTCTTCTAATCTTCCGTGCTAAAGCTCGGCGAAAGTTGTCTGCTCTACAAATTCGCCAAGTTACGCCATTTCCCTGTCGTAATGCTCTGTTTGGCGCGTTACGCCCGAATCCAGCCTTTTCTTACCGAGTATCATCCCCTGTGGAAACTCTAACATCCTCCAGCGAGACTCGTTGCCTGGATAGTGCAACGCGATCGTATAAAAATGAGATCAGGCGGACATTCCAACCAAAATTATCGTCGAAACCTTCGATTTTTAACTTACGAGATATTGACTTTGCTTTGCTTTACAGCATAGTGTCACATTCGTGGCGCGTACTAAGGACAAAATATAACAAATGCAGATTATACTTTTATACTTTACGTCGTGGAAGCAAAAATAGAAATTTTCGTGATACAATTAGTTGAATCTACAAGGAAATATTTCTCTACGTACAGGCCCGCCGCTGTATGTTCACGGGAAAAGATCATATTCGTGGAAATGGGACGAATTAATGTTAATGATTCGATTCCCAGTGTAATTATCTTGGACTTAACGCAAGAGGATATCGTAATGCAACCGGCAAGATGTTCGATTCGAGATTGATGGGATCGTGTTCGGCTCGTTAGAGTGCAAATATCACGGCAACTGGGGCAATTGTCACGGACGGCGTAATGCTAACGATCGTGGACGGTTCGTTTTTGGTTTTCTAATCCTTCGGGAATCGTTCGTACGAGCGGCTCGGACCATTCTTTCGACTCGGTCGACCAGCGAGTCTCGTCTAATGATCTTCTCGCATTTTTACGCTCGCCTATCTCCCATTTCTTCCTCTCATTTTTTCAGCACATTACTGTACTTATCCAAAAATTAAAAACTCCATATTTCTCTGCTACTTTCATTCTCAACTACGGTGCTTTCGTCCTTATTGACGAGATGTCGTTAAAAACTCGAGAGCAAAGGGTTAAAAAGCAGAGAAACAAGGCGTTTTTCTGGAAAGCTGATCGCAGAGAAACAAAGAGAATTAAAAGATACAGAGTGTCAGAAGCTGTAAGAAAGGAAACGGCTAAGGCGAGGCCACGATATTTTCGTCGGGCCCAGCGTCCGTAAATAAAGAAGTACAAGCTTTTTACACGCGCAACGAGCTTCTAATCGCGCGGCTGAAAACCCTGCAACGACTTTAATCCAATCCCTCTTCCGTGACCGAGCCACAGGCGGCTTTTTCTCCTCTCCGACGAGACAGCGTCGAGTTTCAAGCGGATAATACGATCCGCGTGAAAACTTGTATCCGAAAGCCTAGGACGCGGAAAAGCGTAAAGTCCGACCGAAAAGCTCGCTCGTGCAACGGTCTGGATTTAGGCGTATTTGCGGACGTAGATGTGTCGCCGGAAGCCCGCTAGGCGAAAGTTCATCCATTGGAACGCGACCAGCCAAGCCTAGCCGCGATCCACAACTCTGCCTATCAACCACTCGATTCCGTGAAATCTATCAAACGAGATACGTTCTCGGTCGAGATTTTGCTGTGGACCAAAATTCTACCAAATTGTTGGAATATTCTAAAAGTTTCTACATACAGATTTTGCAAAGTGTCAACTATTTATTAGAGAGAAATACGGAACACGATGCTTTAACTTAACGGTACGTTTGATCCCAGTTATGGCAAAAAGTAATGAATTAATAGTAGAGAAACGTTCTTCTATCATAATTGAAAATGTAATAAAAATATCAATGTAACCAAGTGTTCAAATATTTATGCACGGATAACGAAATGGATAACAGGTCAAATTGCATAAAAATTGGATAACAGGTCGATTTATACTAATCTACGATTTCTTCTACAACTTGGACTAGAACGTGAGGCGAACGTCGCACGGAACAAGAAATACGAAGCATCGATCGACATAAACGTATGAACAAAACTAATCCTATCTTACAAGAGCGAATAAAAGCGACACTTGTGCAACCATAAACTTCCACTCACAATAAGTAATTCATACGTATACAGGACAGAGCGTGTACAATGCGCCGATCTCGTGGAAACGATTTCCAAAGTCCGACATTTATTTGCTCGGAAGAAAAAGAGAGTCACCTGTGCCCGTTAGCTAGCCGATAAAACCAGCCTAGTCGTTACAGAAACGACAAATGGTCACTGTCTAGCGGTCGTTCGGTGCTCCGTAAAAGCAAAACTGTAAAACCTGTATCTTGGCTAAGATTAATTGTAAAACTAAACTTTTTGATACCGTTGTGCCTTTTGGACTTTAGACGTCCGTTTGTACATTTGTCAATGTCGACTCTATAGAGAACGTTCGTTCCGTGCGTCACGATGACAAAACAGTCGATAGCAGCTAACACGTGACACAGATCCAAGAAAGACCTAATAATTTATGGCACCTCCCAATGTTCTATCGCTTCCTTTCCCTCGGTTTCGCCTTATAAGATCATTTATACGATCGCTTTTCTTCGCGATTCTTCGATCGCTTTAACGTACGATCAACGTATAAACTCGAAATAATTTTCAAAATAAGGTTCGTAGACAATGACATTTATAGGGAGACTTCGTGTGCCAATAAGCGGTGTCAGAAAAATCGTAATGATTTAGTAATTACTATAAGAAGTTAACAAGATTCGTCGAAACAAAAAATAAACGCTTTGCTGTTAGCAAATATCAGAGGATTTTAGCAAATCTTCGAAAGACTTCGTTATTCCAGAAGAACGCAATTTCCCAACAGCGGTAAATGGTTGATCGCCGATAACCGCTTCGAGGCATCTTATAGACCGTTGCACCAGGTGGAACGTGGGCACCACAGCACTCTCTATTCTTGAGGACAGAGAAGATAATTCTATTTTCGTTCTCGACTCGAGAAGTCGGCTTTATGAACGAGTTTTCTCTATTCAGGCTCGCGTGCCTTGACCCGCGACTAATTATTCGCGATCTACCTTGCGGGCGACGCGATTGGCCGGTCCCGCCACGACCATAATGGCGAATTCGCGATTACGAAACGCCGACTCTGCTCGCTGCCAAAATATTTGTTGCGTAAATCTGCAAGCAGCACGCCACGGGTTACGTCCCAGCGTCGCGGTCTTTGCAAATGGCCCGTGATTGTCCGATGGTCGCGCGGAAAGCGGCTCTAACGACGCTGTCTGTTCCAATCGTACTTTCCACCAGGAAGCCTTTCGCTCCTCTTCTTCCTGCGGCGGCTAATGATTTACGGTGACACTCTCGTCGCGTTTCACGAATCTTCAACGACATCTCTAAAATTTCTTCAAAAGCTTCTCCCGTTCGCGTTACGTTACGTTCACGTTAAAGCTTCTCACGTAACGTTGGCAACGTTAACGGACATCGTTCGTTAAAGCGATGCTTCGATTGTTTTCGCGATGACGAGACTAATTGCGTGTTCCGCGTGAGATTGAAATAGAGAGCAGATGCGCGTGAGAACCAACTATTTGTTTCAACGATTGATTCGCTTATATCGTGTGACGATTATTAATTATCGTCGCGTCGAACCGGGCGAGGATCTAACGATTGCTAGAAGGGGAGAGACTTCGATGCCGAGGGAGGAAAGAAACGCGACATTGGCGTGACCCGTGTCGCTAACGTGTTTCTGCGCGCCAGTGACAAATGGTATCTGCAATCGCGCGGCTCCCAGCCGGCTTGCATCACGACAGCGCGCAATCCACACGATTTTCGTGCGAAATAAAACTTATTAACCCAGAATATTATGCGACCGCGTGTATTTTCGTCGACTACGGCGCTATAAAAAGCGGTCAAGCCAACTTAGAAACGCCTAGCACGGGGTTGCGTGAACCGAATAGCGACAACCACGATAAAACATCCCGTCGTTGCTTCGCATTACGCTACGCTCGAACTATGACATTTGCGGAATTCCAACGTACGAACCGAGCAGCGCAACTCCGCGGAGCTTTGGGCCTTTCGAGCTGAACATTTTCTTTCCATCGTGAAGACAACATGGTCTCGTTTCGTTTTGCGGGTGTTTTATATACTTTGCGAATGGAGGATCGATCGTGTCTGGCTTTGGAGTATTTGAAAAAACAGACGAGGATTCTACGAGATTCTTCGTGACAACTGACAAACAGTAAGCAATTCTTACAAGAAAGAACACAATGAGAAAACGAGAATTCCTCGCTTCGTAACGTTGAGACGCGTTCGTGACACGGATTATAGTTGCAATTCGATAAGCAGAATGATAGATGATGAATGAAGCTAAAGTCGGACGAACGAGATAGACGAAAGTTGGTTGTATTTGTGACAAGGTTTAATTTACATTCAACTTTTCAATTTCAACGAGAGAAAGTTTTAGATCGATTGCGATCAGATTAATAATACTAAACTAGGTCAGTTATATAATAAATGATACGAGTTATGATTCTGTAATTTAGATAATATCGGTATAATTCCATCTCAATGAAAATATATTCTACATAAGCGAATGCCCGTATAACACGTTTCTACATAACGTGGACTCGTATAACGCGAGAAAAAAATTGCAGTAGCAAGAAAAAGCTACATGAAATAAAACATGTTCCGTGATGGGTATTTTGCTCCAGTCCACTATGGCTGGCGAACGTGTGTTTATTTCTCGTTTATGTATAGATGAAGAAGTTGATAGATAAACCCGTAAAAGATTTATAGGTTGCGTTATAACTGCTATAAAAATGAGATTCGTGTAATGCGATTTCCTATAACGCGAAATGTATCTAACAACCACAACCTAACCGCGCGTTGTACGAGGATCACCGTAAATAAACCTTACGTTTCAATTCTTCGGTAAAGATCGCTAAATGCAAAATATCATAATACCGTGGAGTGATACAACACGACGAATATCTGGCTACGAGATGCAAAAGATCCACCGCCCAAAGAGAAGATTAGGAAAACGCCATGACCATTCCTCCGGAATCACGTAATTACGTAATGGGGTTCGCCGATATACGCAATTGTATATACATATATATACTACAAACGGGGGTTAACATAGGACGGTAGATATTCTCGAGCATCGTTTCGTCGACCAATCTCTTCCGGCTCGTATCGGCTCGCCTTCTAACGTACACATAGCGAGAGAGAGAGAGAGAGAGAGAGAACGAGAGAAACTACGATAGAGACGCGCGCATACTGACTGAACACGCATACACAAAGGCGAAAGAGAGAGCGGGGGGAGGGGGGCAGGTCCCCTAACAAACCGGGGGTTGTTCTGGCAATGCGGCGCATCCGCATTAACCAAATGAAATTCCGTTTATATTAGATATGTAGGCTATATTGGCTGGCGCAGCGTATAGCGAGCCTGCCGCAATATGGCCGAACCATAGTTGCGGAACCGTGTCACTCAAACGTCTCGTCTTCGCAGACAGGCAGAACGCCGGGCCTCCACCCGTTGGGAATATGTCTTTCGAGGGCTCGATTCGCGAACTCGTTTCCTGGTACTCCGAGTTCGAAGACGCGGCCGTGTGTTTTCCACCCGCTTCTCGTCTCGTTCGCGAAGCGGTGAAATCGTTCCGCAAAGGGCTACACCGTTTGCCAACAAACCAAACGTATTTCATACTAGTCTGGATCCTGGATACAGCAAGCTGTCAGATAAGCAGTTAATCAAAGTGAATGTTCTCGCGCAAGAGACGATCGATTTTTGTATCCAGATACGAGGCAATGATACAGTATCGTATTTTCGGTTGCACAGGACATTTGGATACAATTTGGTAATTGCGTTAGCTTTTGTTTGTTCAACGCGTTCGCTGATAGCGACGCGTATGTAGCGTCCATTCAATTATTTAAACGATGTTGCTGACGCGCAACCATGTTCGTAAGCATTGCGCCTTCTATCGCGAAGGAGATTTGTTCACGCGATCATGTGACTGTATTTCTTCAATTTGTTTAAGCTTAATTACGTAATTGAAAATATGGAATGATCGAAGATATTAGGGGATATTATTTCGAAGAAATAATTTGTATACTAATTTGTCGAAAGACGAAAAGAAGCTGACCGGGAGTATCGGTGTGTATTTCGAAGATTTTGGAAGACGTCGTATATCGTAGGAGGATATCGAAGTTAAGAATGAAAAATGATTGAGAACGGCAGATATTCGAAAGCCGGGCCAAAAGAATGCCAGCCTAACGCGCGAGTTCCTCGGCTGGGATAGCTTCCGTCGGATACGACAGGTTTTCCAGTATTTCTGGCGCTGTCTGGTTCTAACTTCGTATCGTACAATGTTATCTTTCTCTGACTCAGATGTCACTGTACATCAGCCTTCAAAAGCTTTTGACTAATATATCTATCCTTTACCGATTTACCGAAAATCGCGAAAATCTCTTCCGACGTGGCCAATCGAAACCTTTTCGTCGCACCTACTCTTTTACCTCTACTTTCCCTTGTTTCTTTCCGTTTGAATTAGTTGCTTAATAATAAATATGTCGAAATAATCGAAACTTGGATGTAGCGCGCGGGCAGCGAGCGGATTTTCAAAATCGCTTTTCTCGAGAACGAGATCTTGTACGCGAAAACTTTATTCTACGTTTTGAATTTATTTATTTTTACGAGGAATCGCTCCTTGCTCGGTTTTACCAGCATACCCTATATACACTGTAAATTTCTCTGTATCCGGGCGTCCGTTACGTTAAATAAATAGCTTACGTAAGAAAAGCGACGTAGGAAGAAAGGGAATAAAGAAAAATCCAGGGAGAAGCAGCCAGCTTCGTCCAATCTCCGTTTGGCAACCGATCAAACGCAACATCTGCCAACGTCCGTGAACTTTATTAATTTCATTACCTAAAAGCACATCGATGTCGATCGACGACAGCCGGAAGTAACGAGAGAGTACACGTGGAAGCCAAGGTCTACTAACTGTTCCGTTGCATATTTCCTATTTTCCACGCTGGTACGATCTCGCCTGCTGCGTCTCTCCGAGCCTGCATTCCTACCCAAGCCAACGTAGTTAAACCAAGCGAAACTCAGCCGCCAGGAGGAGTTTCGTGCTCCAAGCACGAAAGCAACGTCGGACGACGGGAAAAGGCAAGGAGAAAGTAAGGATAAAAGCAAAGATCGGCAAAGGTAAAGCAGAGAAAAATCAAAGAGGAAATAGAGAAGGGGAAGAAGTAGAAAGGTGAAAGAAAGAGGCGTTCAGAGGCTGTTAAAAGAAATAGTAGAACCGGAATAGGTGCGCTTCATACGTTTTCTTTGAAATAACGTCCACGCCTTGTTGTTGTCGCATCGATCACGACGTAATACGCGAAGATTCATTGATAGATCGAACTTTGCACCGTGATTCTCTCTCGGCCAGATTTTCTTGTAATATCCACTTTGTCTTAGCGTGTTGCGCGTGTACAAAGTGTGATGGGTGTGACTGCGAATATTTACAGGAAAATTCAAATTTTTATGCATACGACTAAAAAATTGTTTCATTTGTGAAATATTATAACGAGTATTATATTTTGGACACATCGTGCGCATTATGCGCATTCTTCCACCCATGGATTTCCTATAATTGCGTAAGAATCCACAGTCTGGTGATAATTTTCATCGTGTCGTAATTCGATGAAAAATCCATAGATCTCGCATCTTTAAATTCCCCACAAACGCACACAGATCCGCGGATTAATTATTACCAGCGTGCCTTAAAGGGGCTCTTAAGATATAACACCAAGTTGGAGTGCGAAGGATTAAAGTTAATTATGGATGTCGAGAAATTCGATTGCAAGGAATTAGGAGAAATATAGCGAAGGTTCGCAAAGACGATTGAAATTGCAAATCGAACGAAGATAACGGCAATTAAGCTAATGCTCCGAGTTGAACAAGTTCCACTCTTGTTAAGATAATAGCATGGTGGGTACGTTTTTAAGATAATTCGAAAAGGTAAACAAGTATCTTATAAGAAACCAGTTGAGTTGTTGATAGGATATGTTGTCGTCAATTAGTTGATAACTAGGTAACCTACTGAATGTCGTAAACGAGCCAAGACACGATCCCTGGACGAACGGTCTACGAGTATATTTACTTACCAGCTTCGAAACGATACATCAAAGCATCCATAAGCTACCGCATAAACTTCCATATTTCAATCTTCAACGATGTCTAAAACGATTAATAACTGTTACAAAACTGTTTCAACGGATTACTACGACACAAAATTATTCGGTTGTACAAGATGTCTGGGTGATCATGGTACAATCGACAAAGGGAACACTGCGTGAAAATAAAATAAAATACAGAAAAACATTTTTTTCCTACGACGCTACGTTTTCGATAAAATAGCATTTGAAAATTTCTTTGGTGCACGCAAGGTACGCGTAAGGTCGACTTTCTTCGATCGATCGACCAATTCTCTCGATCACGTAATGTCAAGCGACGATCGAAACACGGCCTCGGTTGGCGCAAGCCGAAAATCGTGGAAAGAGGTCGTCATACGCATTCGGTATATAAATATATACATAGATGTAACCTCGGTTCTTCTGGCAACGAAAAAGACAGTTCTGTCATCTGTCAACGATGTGGAGGTCTACGGATTACATAAGCTCCTCTTTCTCTCTCTCTCTCTCTCTCTCTCTCTCTCTCCCCCCCCCCCTTTCTATCCTCTCCTCTCTATCTGCATTTTTTCTCGTCGCGCTTAGCTATTCGTTCGTCACGGAAAGAACGTTGGACCGAGTAGCGATCGAGTTATCGTACAAAGATAATTACACTCTCCGAAAATAGCCACTGCCCACTCCTGTGGCGAGAAACGTTCAAAGAGAGGCGAGAATTCGCACGGACAGACATAGATCACGCGTAGATCAAACGCCCGTGACGCGATACAAAGTGACTGCGGCGCGAATATCGACGAAAAATAGGAAGCCGAGCCTCGTCGCAGCTCCGTCACAGAACTAATTGAACGTCCATGTAAACCACGTTCCATCGATGGAATCTCGTGTCAATGAAACCCGACGGACTTGCAAGATTTTCATGAACGACGTGTTCGATTAATACCGATAGGTTTGGGTTAGTCGATTTCCGAATTACCGATCGAAGCTACGATCGTAAGTGAAAAACAACTTAAGATTTCTTCAAATTTGAGACCGGGAATTTAATCTCAAGACTCGACAATATCGATATTTCGAAGATACGAACGATCGTGAGTTTGGAAATTCGAATATTTAAAAATTTGAAGATGTGAAAATTCGGAGATTTTAGGGCTTAAAAATTTCAACGTTCGAACGTTTGGAACGTCGAAGACTTAGCGTGACTCCCGAGTACACTCATCTTCATCATGGAAATACAAAAATTTCAAATTTCGAAGATACTTAAATCCGGCTATCAACGTGTTATTAAACGCGAGGATTCAAGCTCTTAATATGGGAAGCGCCAAAGCTGTTTCGAACACGAACGCAATCAAAATTGTTTCTCGGACAATACATGGAAGTGTGACAAAAAGCCTAGATTAGTCTGTGACAAACGCACTTAAATATATATCAGTCGCTAGACGCAGCACTCTTCTGGCGGGTTAATTTGCACCGCGGCGACAAAGACAAACGCGGTAATCGTTGACATTTCGCGTTTCTTCGCCGTACATTTCTGATTCGCGATTTTTCACGTGCCACGCAGCTCCCGTTTAATTCACCGAAATTTACAGCATGTCAGGAAAATTAACTATCTACATGCGACCATTCGCGAGTTTCTTTGCTCCTTGTTTGTTCTCTCGGGCAGAGAAGGAACGTCTTCGATTTCTACACGTAAGCGTAAATTCATGCATTTTTCTTATCGACGCGCGTCTGTTTTCTATTCTATGGACCGTAACACCCGAGACCGTACATTGAAAATACACCGTATTTTACATATTATATTCAACACATCCTTCTCGAACGTAACTTTGGGAAAAAACGATGCAGATGCAACAAATAAATTATAAAGATTCGCCATGTGCTCGCGAATACAACGCAACCATGGAGATGGTGTAAAAAGCGAGGATACCTTTGCTTGGCTTTTTTAGCGAAATTTTCTCGAGTTGATGAAAACGTAACGTCAGTTTTCTATGATACTATTGATTTATTTGATCAATTATACAGCTATCGTTTCTTCGATTATGTAGAATCTAATAAAGTACGTACGATCGAGAAGAATCCCAAAATAAACGTCGCAAAGAAATATTGGCTCTTGACACGTTCGCTACGTCGGCTTTTTTCGAGGGTTTTGGTGTTTCGCGATACGGGCAACAATGTCCCGTAGCGATTTCGATAGAATAGCCGCACTGTACTTTCCTATTTGACAGCATCCCGACTCTATCTTAGCCCCATACTCGTTTCGACGCGTGTTTCTTATTGTACTTTTATATTTGAAAGATTTACAAAGCATATTACGATGTAACAAACTATACGATGTTTATTTCAATCTACGTTTATTACGATCCGATAATAAATATGATATAAAGTAATTTTAAATAGGAATAGGAAACATTTCGCTTTTTTTAGTACCAGAGAAATGAATCGATAACGAGAAACGTTGTTCCATTCATGGCGTTCCGGGACAAAAAAAGCCTCGTACGACGAATCGTTAGATTTTTGGCACTAAGGGACAAATAAGGATTTTTCACTATATTATGTCAGAATTTTTCCTTTCCCTGCAACGACTCGATCGGTGTTTATTTCGTTGGACGTGAACGTGCCAATAAATAAAAAATTAGTTCATAAATCAGAATCGATCACAGTTAAATCACGCGCATCCGTCTGTACGAACAAATTTTATTCCAAATTATTTTCGCTCTGTAAAATCATGCTGTTCTCGACTGTACCAGTTACTGGACGCTATATATCCTCTGCCGAATAGAGAGGAAGTCCAATGGCACCGTGAGGGAATTAAACCACGGAGCGCGCACGTATCTTTCAGCGGAAAGATACCAATGCGTGAAACGACCAAAGCAACAGAGACACGCCTATCTGCTCGTAAACTGTTGCACGTAGTATGTGTTACCCCGATTTTCACGGACATTGCATATCCAGTTAATACACGCACATAAATAAAGGTTTGCCCATAAAAGCAGGGAAGAAGGAAACGCTGGTAGGGACACGCGCAAGATATATACGCGTGGCGATACGGTCGGTGCTCGTTTCAAACGCAAAAGTTCGTCCAAGATCCTGGATCTATGTGCCTCTAGGAGAAGACACACGACCGATAAAATCGTTCTCGATCACGAAACGCACAACATTCTCTCTCACAACCCATTAACGTTTTAAGCTCTACGAAACTAGAGCAACCAGACCGACAAAGGGAGGGGGAAATTAAGACGGTGGAAGCTAGAAATGTTCGCGAAGCCACGGGTAAAAGCCTGCGTTTAAATTATTTCGCTCTTGTGTGGAACAACGAGTTTCAGTGTTACCTCGAAATGTAAAGAAAATAAACGCTTGTTATACAAGATTCGAAATAACTCTTGGTATACTTAGACTACGTACATACGAAGATCAGAGGCAAAAAATATGATAAACAATTATGAAATTCAATAATCAATTTCGCGTTGCCAAAACCGTGCTTGCAATTGGTCGTAAAATTGAATATCTTCTTCTTGCGTATCTATCGCACTATCGAACATTCCAAAAACGATTATTTACTTAATTACTTACACGAAGAATTATCAGGGATTTTCAACAACCCAGTTTTGCTTTCACAGTTGTTCTACGACTTGGATGCGAATTCTTTAGGAGATCCAACGACAACCTTCGAACCATAAAGACAAAGATCCTTTGAACCAAGTTGCGGAGAAGTCCGAAGTAGCAGCAACTACGATACTTTCCAATTGTCCAAATTCTTTAATTTTCAAGTCACGCTCTTCTCGGTCATTATCAAACTTAAGAATTGAGCAAAATTTAGAAACGACCCGCAGTCGATAAAATTCCGAACGATATTTCGTCTGGAAAATTATTCAGAAGCAGATTGCCCTTTACGACATTGCACGGATCGATACGATTTTCGCGCAATTTCTTTCCCCGTAAATTCGTGAATTTCATATTTCACGAATTACGGTAATGCAGTGTCTCGGCAAAGGTGAGCCCCGCGACGCGTAAAACCGGCTGAAAAGCAGCAAAACGATGGTAAAGCGATGGCAAAGTGCTCGTCAAATTATAGGTATGCAGCCAGCGGACGTTTACGACGCGCGCTTCGACCCCATCTACTCGGGTCGCCACTTGCTCGATTCGAACTTCCACTAAGTGTCCGCTCTTCCTCCACGCTTTTTACATCGTTCGCTTTAACAAGCTCGGGTGAACGAACCCATTTCACCACCATTGATGGATTTTAAGAATGACTGCGCGGGAATCGTCGAACACCATCGTCTTTTTTCCACGTCCACGTCGAATTTGAATAATGATCGAGCGACTTTCGAAGACGTTCCACATCACGTGTCAGGTTTTCTTCTCTTTGTATCTTGTACGATTATACAAGGCGATTTAAACCAGTGAATTGGATACGAGCCCCTTGCAGGCCAAATCGATCCACTTTGTTTGTAATAAATTTGTTGATATCGTTATCGCTACTATCTTGCATAATAATAATTTATCGACTAATAATATTGGGAATTTTCGTAAAATTATCGAGCAGGAATATATGTAATAATTTTATTAAAAGCGCCAAGATATTTTCGTAATCGCAAAAACGATTTCGAATGCGATTATTTCGATGGATTTGTTAGGCTTAGCGTTGAAAAAGATGTCGGTCTTACGAACCTTTGCAACGACGCAACGATCGTTGCAGACACGGCACAGTGAAAATTATGAACGACGAGGAGTTTAGTTTTGTCACCGTAGTATACGTATATTCAAACTTCAAAATTAGCGAAGCAGAACTGCAACGTTACTCCGAACCCGTTCTTCGCTATTTATAAATTACTCTAATAATAATGATCACGGTCTTGGACATTGTAAATCCGTGCAATTTGTATTTGCGGTGAATTTCATTGAAAATTCGAAACACGATCCTAACGACACGTGTTTCCGCTTCGAGTCGATGTTTTCTGAAATTGCTACGACTGCGAGGCTCGGTTCGAAGGTTGCTTGAAAGTTTGAATATTTAAATGTTTGAACATTCGAAAACTGAAATGTTGATAAAATCTAAAAATTAAATATTAGCATATCCTAAAGATCGAATATTTGAGAATTATAAACTTAAAATTGAAAGATTGGAGAATTCACAAATTCGGGATATTATTGTCATAAATGAGTGCTATTTCTATTTGCGACAACTTTTCGTCCAAATCTGAAACACGATCACACCGGTACGTGTTTGCACTTCCAAGATTGCCAATTTCGAGCGATTCTAATAGGATCTTTAAACCATTATGGTCGTTGAAAAACGGAAGATTTTGCGATCGTCGTCCAAATTCGAGCAGGTTCCCTCTCTTTCTTCGTGCCCTCTTTCTCTATGTCTTCTCTATGTCGCGTGGCTACATTAATAAGACGATTGAAAGAGAAATTAAAGCAAACGAGAAACACGTCAGCCACGTTCGTGAGTCATGATCAACTCGTCGAGTTTTGCGAATGCTGCTCTACGTGACAGGGAATAAAAGTTTCTCAACTGCTTACACGTGAACGTTGTCGAACTAAAGAGTTTTGGACGGGCGAACGGTTGGTATAGACCCTGTTTTATCCCAAGCTGTATTCGATATTAACCCGCATTCGCAAGGTCAAAGTGATTACTAAGTTATCACTTAGGAACCACCGAGTCAAACGTGTTTCGTGAGCTTGAAAAACAGCCCTGATATAGCCGGATATTTTATTCTAAATTGAATTCCAAACCCTTCGTTCCTTGGTCACGATCCAAGAGACACGTATATATTTATATGATACTTTGTTTGGGCAAATTTTTCACGTATCCGACGAATATTATTACGCGTCGGTCGAAAGACGAATATTTCAATTCCATTTTAAAAGTTATGGTCGTGAAACGTTTCTCTATTGTTAATTCTTTGCCTCTGGCTATAATTGCGATCAGATGTTGTATCAAATTTAAACTGAAACATGGAATATCCTTATATCGCTCAAGTTTGAACCGTTGCTAAATTTCGCTAAACCGTTGCTAAACTGTCTAACAAGGAGGATACACGTAATTTATGTTTGTCAGAAATTAAACGAAATATAAGAAAATATGGAATATCTAAGTAAAAAGGCTGCGATATAGAGCTTCGTTTCTTGCTGATAACAACGGGCTACGGTTCGATAGCTGACAAGACCAAAACGGCACGAAGGTTCATTCTTCGTTGATAAGTGCTGGAACATGCGACACACACACGTGTTCCTGCACACCTTACGCGTCGTCTCAGTCACATATTTTACGTGGTATCGGAAGCGTTTCTTACCGCGTCGTGTGCAGAAACCATAAATCCGTACAAGTATTTGCAAAATTCAAAGATCGAAGAACGATGATAAAATAATATCAGAATAATTTACGCGTCATATTTCATATGAAATCCGTTTTATTGATATCGTTCACAACGTCGAAAGGATCGGTTGTCACGCATGATCGAATAAAATGTGCTCGAAACTCCATCGTTTCCGATGGTGGTTTTCAAACGTCAGATGAAACGAACGTTCGTAAACAATGGTTTTCGTCATCGACTAACGTATTAAGTTATATCGATTTTATCTATCATTTCGCGCAACGTTTCCCATTTCACACGAGCATCCGATATTCGGACGCCTTAATTGTTAATAACACAAATTTCAGCCGCGACCGCCAACAGCTAGACCGCAAATGGCGAAACCGCCAACGATTCGACCGGTGTTTCGTTGAAATAAACAACGCGACCACGCGACAGTTTAGTTTCATGCAACGAGTCACAGATTCCTCTACCTCGCGTACGAATTTTAGTCAACGTTACAAATACTATATTTTCTCTTTGCTTCTCGTCATTTTCGTTCCAATTGTATTTTTCTGACGTTAACGAAGATTTTAAATGCGAGCGAGATATGGAAAAATACATTTTGTTCGAGACGGAGCAATTCTCCGACGAATACAAAACATTCTAATACGTTTGAAATTCAATACAACGCGAATGTTTTTCCTCCAGCGCCAGAAACAACGCTACAAAAGCGGCATAAATTGATATTCCGACAAATCTATGACTCATTGTATTTCATAAAATGCGCGCACACCGATCTAACTCCATAAAACGTACGTTCTGTTGTAAGCAGAGCAGCAACAGCGACCGGAATAACGCCAACTATAGCCGACTACTAAGCGTCTATTTGTTTTCCGCATCCTTGGCAATCCTTTCGAGTACCGGTGCATAATACTTAGCACGATTATCGACAATCAACGAAAAACTGTATCGTATGTAACTACGTATACACGTATGTATTACGTTTATATACCTATATCTATACCTATACCTATATATACAGGAATAATTTGGAAATCATTTCATTCAAGTTAGCTCGAATTTTGTTATTTTAGAAAACTTTTTGATAGAAAGTTTCGTCGGTATATATAACCTGAAAGTAGATCGTTGATAGTTTAAACAAAGTTTCGATATTTTCATTTCTTCGAAAAGACTCTTTATTTTTATTGGAAGTTCCAAATATTTCACTCTAAAGGCCAGTGGCTATATACAATGTAACAGATAAGTATCTATTTCAAAATTTATTCGGATTTTTAAAAAGATTAAAATAGCAAAGACAAAAATTAGACTTCGACATAAACGATCCACTTTGTATCTGTGTAAAAATATTTTGTTATTTCCTCGAAATATTATTCCACGTTTTTGATCGATATCGTGAAAGAAGATACGAATCAATTATTTCGCAACACACGAGCACTTTAACTCACAGAATTCGCGGTAAACAAGGTAATAAAAAATCTCTACAATTTCCATTAATTATATAAAAAAAAAAAGACAACAGTTAACGTAAACTAAGTTCTAGCAAAAAAAAAAAAAAAAGAAAAAGAGAAAAAAACGGGTGTCGTTTTTCAAACCGTTGCAGTCGTTAAAAATGCAAAAGGTTACACGCGTACCGGGGGTAACGTGAAACAAAATTCATATTCACCAAATGATAAACTCAAAATTAACAGAAAAATGCGTCTTTTCTCTCGATTGGAAGAATGATTTTGAATTTTTTATCGACGATATTTGTAAGCAACGCGAGACGGCGTCGTACGATCGCCTGAATGCAGAAAAACGCGAGAGAAGAATCTTCGTAATTGACGAAGACTAATTCTCACCGTGAAACTTTTCCCGAACGACGATAATTAATGCCAACGAAGTTTCAGCTTCGAAAACAGGTCTGCAGCTTCTCAGATTTGTGCATTCGTTAAAAAATGCATTTATCCTCGCGACGAAGCAGGATCGTTTTCGCGATCGGTAAAATATGCATCAGCTGCGGGCAAGTTCCTTCAATTGCGACGACGAATAAGATACAACGGTCGGGAATCGACGATAATTAACGTTCATATTTAAATCGTTTCAAAATAAAACCTTCTTCGCGTGGACGTTCGCCTCGAAGAGGCGTTTAGAAACGAAATTCTCCGAATTTGTTAAGTAAGGACAAGCACAGATTATATAACTCGATAAAATGATACGCGAAAGAAGCGCGCGAGCGTATTTAACGTTGCGTTAACTTAATTAACGAGCCGATGCTCGTTTACACAACGTCTCGGTGTCAAAATCGCGGCTGGATTATAATTAATAGCAACGAAATGGACACAATAAGCGAGGCACCGCGAAAGAACCGACGGACAGAGATTTTTTAATCGGCGCAAAGAGAGCTGGTGATTCGCGTAACGCGATGCCAAGTTTCATTCGGATAAACGTTGCATCGGAGTAAGATATTTTTCTACGACGGAACCGCTTCGTGCCGTGGACAATAAGCAAATATAAATAAGATGCTAACGTTGGGTATTCGCGGTAGTGTTTTTTCGCGTGGTCATTTGTAACGAAAGCGCGTACTATCTGGGCTACCTGAGCCGAAGTAATCGCATTATTCTACCTGATATCGTTATTCCCGTTTAAACTAATGTACATACACTGTTATCAGCGCGTTAATATCTCTCGCGTCCACTCGTCAGCCTTTTCCGAGAATTGTTTTCGCGTTATACCCTTAGGGGGTCATTCCGACCGAGACCAATAACATTATCCTCCTAATCTAGCCATCAACAAACGCTCGTGACAAAGCAAGGCTTCGCCGAAAGCGGATGCCGCATATTATATGAAAAGCCTACTCGTTCACGCGATCATAATAAACAAAGCTAGGACAGAATTTTGTTTATGGAATATGTATACCAAGTTCGTACGATGGTTCATTGATTCACGTTCTATTGCCTGCGACTTTTCGTTCAACTCAAATGAGACAATGTCTCATATTACGATATATAAATTCCATCGATAGAAATTTAACTAATTGGTAATTAACGCTTCGGTAGATAAGAAGTCTGTGACAATCGTCTTCTTCGATGTTCGTTAAGATAAAGCGGATAAAACTTTTAATCGTAAATATGTTTGTAAGAAACACGCGCGGAAAATTACTTAAATAGAAATCTATGAAAATCCGCAAAACAAGACGATCGACGCATACCGTGAACGAAAAAACTAAATATCGTAACTCGTAATTCGTTGGTGTAATCGAAACAATGAATACGTCGATTCGCCGACGGAAATTCATCGGATCGATATAGCAAAAGTCGAAACACGGAGACAAGTACGACGAAGAATCTATCCTACCTTTCGCGGTTCAGGGGCGTAGATGCCTGGCAACGGGGCGAGCAGGTGCAATCCAGGATTCGGGATGCCAGAAGCGGGGTGTCCAGGCGGGATCGGCAGAGGCACCAGCTTCAGGCCCCAGGGTAGGTACCAGGGCGCCGTGTGGTGCATGATCGCGGCACAATCGTCAACGATTCCACTGTATGGCGAGAACAACGCGCCAGGATGCGTTTGCGGAACGGAAATAAACGATTTACCACAGGATCACGGGGCGTACTCTACGGCTAACGCGTTTTCTTCTATACGATTTACGATTTACGATTTACGATTTACGATTTACGATTTACAGGCCGAACAGCCTCAAGGAAACGTGTGACGAAACGATCGAGGCAAGCAACAGGATCACCTTGGCATCTTCCAACACGATTACTCGGGGATGGTTGATTTTTCGCGCGATTCTATCCTCGATCCCCTGTTTCAGGATTTAATTGCTTGATCACACGCGTGACGAGCTATCGTTAGGGTGCACTGACGTCATCGTAGAACGACAAATTTCGTCCTGAGAAATTCTCTCTGTTCGATCTTCCTTTTTAATTTCTTGTATTTTTTGTATTCAGTCAATGGTCGGTTGGTCAGTGATTTCGTTTATTTTATCCCTCGTCAGGTTCGATCGTCGATCACGATGATACGAAGTGATAGACGAGCTTTGGATAATACGTACGCACCGAACGTGCACTCGGTGAGCGCGCGGCAACGACTGATCACCGATCGAGCGTCGACGCTCGAGCACATGGCCGCATCGACCCCCACCACCTCGTTCGAGCTGCTTCTAGGCCGCCAGACGCTCGCACCACACCCCCTGCCCACCCCGTTTTCCACCGATACCCGCACGACCGTTTCGTACCTTTGACTTTTCCATCCTTCACTCCCTCTACTTTTCCCTTTCCACCCCATTGTCTGTCGTCTTTCCACCCTTACGCACCCTTCGACCGCTGGTGTCGAACCACCGTTATTCGTGTACTCTCGTCGTTTAGACGCTTCTTGCTACCGACGCTGACACTAATAAAAAATACATCGATCTTGCTTTTATAAAAGTGTAAATAAAATTTGTCGATATTGTCGACTTGACTCGTTTAAAACGAGGTATTTCTATCTTTGTCAATTTCACGTGGAAAAAAGGACAAAGTTAATAATTATTACCGGATAATTATTACCAACGTATCACTAGTTAGAGGTTACAACAAATTACCGGTGATGATAAATTTTCTTACATAGGAGTAAAATGTTTGGTTGAAAGAAACAAGTAACTAGAAGTAAACTTTGTAAATGATTTATATTTATACTTCGTGATATCATCGAAAACCTATAGTCCGTAAAACCTATATTAAAAAGGTATGATCCGTTTCTAATTTCTATCTGCGAATTTAGGAAAGATCCCACGATTTCAAGCACGAACACCGGGTCTGGAATTATTTCGGCATTAAAATAAAGCCCACGATCGGGAATAGTCGCCGCCGATTAAATTACACGGCAATTTCATCGACTCGTTGGAAAGTTGGCAGAGATTTGACCGGAATTATTTACATTCTCATTAAATATAATTACCGACCGACACAGGTGCTACCTAAAATTGGACATACACCTGGGAATATAACTGTATCTAACTTCAGCAGACGAAGCATACTCGTAGACTATCAAACGAGATCCCATATTGCCCCGATTCTCCCTTAACGAATCATATATTTATAAACGGTGGCCTTCCCCGAGACCGTCGAATTTCCGCGAACAAGCTCGGTTAAAACGTCATCAATGAAAAAGCGCGACTCCTCGAAATATTCATGCGACGTATGTACAGTAACTCCGCTCCACTGCTGGTCAGTGATGAACGTTAAAGTATTCTCGTTGTTACAACGCCGATAAGATACGCGTACAGCAATTTCCGCTGAATTATTGTTTTTTAAGCGATATCGAAGAATAATTGCGAAAGAGACGCACATATCTCGGAGATAAAGAACGCGTTGTAAAGATAATGATAGGAGAATGACGGGACGATGGTCCTTAACGTGCTTAATTCCTCGTTTGAATATCGTATTGAAGTTCCTCTTAAAACATCGAAAACACTTTTTTTGCTTATTAAAGAGCAACATCGAGATAGAAAGTTCGCAGATTCGTAATAAAGATAGGAGAGAGTTCTCGATGGACGAATGAATAAAAATATGTAGTATATCTGTCGCTGTATTATAGCTACTTTATTATTAAACACGTTTTCGTATCACTTGATATTTCATAACCGAAAACTTGTAACCCATCATTCGCACGCCACGAAGCGACGAAGGTATAGGAAAATTTGCAGAAAATACAATCTTCGAGTCGACGAAAAAAGAACAGAAATATTTAAAGTTCTCTATTCTCTGTCGGAAACTTTCCATGCAAACTTCGTGAAAGCAACAAGCAAGAAACGTAACCTGAAATATAATTGTTGCAGTTCGTAAAGTTTTGGATAAACGCAGATAAATTTCGATCGCGTTGCGTTAATGCCGCGTTACTTGCTTTGCTTTTAAATAGGGCGCTGTCGAAACGAGTCGTTCGACGTTATTAAAACCAAGAGAAATGACAGGCGTCGGTAAACAGCAGGTGCACCCGGTGCCGTACGTTAAGGCAAATATTGATGAACAAACGTGCATTCGCTCAGAGACGAACGGCTCGAATATTAATATTAATGCGACCGTCATTACACTTGCTGATCACGGACCCATTGCTCCCGCGGAGGTGACCAGTTGGATATATTTCACGGCGCATTCCCTGTCAAATTTGAGAATCTATGTCAAACTTGGAATAAATTCCGCTATCATGGACTCCAGACGTTGATCCACGATCATTCTCAAACGTGGCAAGTCTAATTTAACAACGAATCCATGGACTTCCAAATCCTAAAATTTAATTAAAGCGTCCTATCTAGCATTTTTTAATTTTAATAATCTCTCAAGAAAATCATCTCTTAGAACAGAAATTAGAGGAAAGAAGTAAACCACTTATCGATTGGTTTATTACGTATTGTCCGTCTATACTGAACAAATAACACCGAGCGTTTATCGTACGTCCACCTATAACAATGATCGCTATCAATCGTTGCCCGTTCGAACCGAACGAAAAGGCGCACTCGACAAACTGCAAATCACGCTCTCGTGGAACCGCGAACGAGAAGAATCAGAATCAGAGCGGGAATGACAAATACAGGCTGCGAGGAATACGGTGACACAACGAGGCTCCGTTTTGCAAGTGGAACGAGAGAAAGACCAAACACGCGCGAACATGACGTTCTTGGACAAAGAATAAACGTCAGTCCGACGAACGAATCGATTTTCATCGGCCATTTGCTTCGACCCGGCTGAAACCAGGTAACGATAACTACGGAGGTGTAGCGCGTTTGTTACGGGCGATAAATTCGTTTATGTGCGATTAATTCTTTCCCTTATAATTTCTTTAGAAGAACTTAACCTGTTAACCGAGTTTCTTCTTAATCGAAAGCTCTTATAAGCACGGAATTAAACGTTAATAAAGACAAATCAACTTTCATCTTCAGATGAAATAGTTATTTAGGATATTTTTAAATTACCAAATTTGAGTAAAAGATTGACATTAAAAGTATAAAGCGGCAGATATCACCGATTCGTAATTGTTCATAAAAATTTGTACTCCATGTATATGTCACACACTATGTTCAAAGTTGTTCGAAGATACTTCGTTTCGTGGAAAAATTAGATTCTCAGCGTCTCTTTCGGCTGATAGGATTTCTTCGGCAACCCCCTGAAATGGAGGGCTTCCTCTCGACTCTTTGCTTTGTACGCGATATGTATCGCATTCATGGGGATTGATCGTCGCACAGGGGTTGCTCGTTTTTCATTCGATTCTTTCTTATCCACGTTTGCTTTTAGCGGTTGTAAGTCACTCGAACTTGAATATATATATAAATAAATAAATATATATATATATATACATAAAAAATCCTGTGTATAAATTGCAATATTGGATTGAATATTTGACGCTAGTTCCTCTTTCGAAGTCCTCGATTTTACTAAATAAAAGAACCAATTACGAACAAGTCTGCGGACTGTGCAATGAGATTCACCTGTGCGACAAGTTTCACGGAAGCTAACGAGCACGTTGCGTTAATCATGTAAAGAAATTTTCAAACCAATGAACCGAGAAACGCAGTAGCGATCAGATAAACGTATATCTCTCTCGATATCGCTGTAAAATACGAATACGTTAATGTTCCTTGTATCGGATTATTTTAAACGAGCGCGTTTATTTTTAACGAACAATTGATTAATAAGGATGACTGAATCGCTCGAAATTACAAAGGAATACGCCACTGAAACCTGTAGCTCGAGAACAAAAACAGTTTTTCTTTCTGTTTGAAGTTCTTTCGCGAAGGTCACGCTTTGACTGCTTTGACACACCGGTGAAAGGATTTTCAAAATCGCAACTGATCGCTTGGTCTACGCTGACAACCGATTATTATCTTGCTCTACTATCGTAAGGTACAGGTACTCGATCGTATAACGTCATACTTTTGCATTGACGAGCTTATGTAACTCCAAGCTGGTTAAAGCTAGTCAATTTCAAAGTTCTGTGATACGTCTCATAGGATTCTAGGATATTCCAGGAATTTGATCGTGCTCACGAAGATCGTATTCGTTCAAGAACTTCCTGGAATCATCAATGTCGCTGTCTTTACTTTTTATGTTTCTTCCTTCTTCGTATTACGACGGTTCTTCCTTCATTCTCAGAAGTCTTTTTACGCTATTTTTTTCTAATCAAATCTTTTTCACGCTTTCTTACACTTTGCATTAGCTCTTTTTATCGCTGAAACGCTTTTTCTGCTATATCATTGAGCTAGAATTTCCAAGAAATGAATAATCCAATTGAAATTTTTATCCAGCGGATTGACATCTATATTAACTCTGTCGTGTCAATGAAATCATTTTCTAAAAATGAGAATTACCGCGTAATAACCACCATAGACTATTACGTATCCACAACGCAAAGTATCTACTTCTCTCGTGTCACAAGTAATTATCTGCTAAATTAACCCGCAACGCTGTACATGCCAAAATAAAAATTTGAAAACTCAAGCGTAATAGCATCACGCAACCGCAGAGGACGCGGAAATTAAAGTTACGCTCGTACGAAACTAATTCGAAGAAGCGAAAGATGCAGAAGAACACGCTAGTCGATACAAAGTCGAGCGGTGCCGGTTTATTATTCAAGAACCAAAGGATACGCAGACAGGCACGCACGCTATCAACGCGCGAGATTTCCAGTCATTGACACGAAGCCTCGTCACGCGAGTTTTTGCGTAACGCGCCACGTAACGCGACATAACGTCGCTCGATACGGAATAACGCGATCGCGAACCTTGAATTTCCTCCATCGGATCGTTCATGCATAACTAAACTGCGGATGTTTATGCTAATTTAGATTTATATCGATACAACTAAAAATAGAGTTCTATCTTTTAATTCTTTAAGGGCTATATATTAATTTATCATGTCAGAGATACTGCAATTTGTTTAAATTTCATATAATTCTAGAATCTAAACGAAAGAGATAGAAACGAAGAACATATCGAGGCGATCTCTGAAATTCCTTTTTATAGCCACTAAATCAAATGAAAGCTAAATGTTGCGTTAAAGCAACTTTCGTATTTAATGCCTAAATATTTGATCTAACTATGTAACAAGCACATATACCGAAACTTATAGCGAAATATGCTCTAGAATCAAAAGCAAGGAAAATAATTATGTTAGGCAAGTTTAGCAACAGTACGGGATAAAGATAGCGTATATAGTATATCGTAACCTACGTTACCAAGCCCAATTTCTGGGCTAATAAGCGGAAATGAATCAAATATAATGAAATATGAAATGTCATATATATAATTTAATCGACTTTTTCAATGAATAGCTAGCTAATTTCATTATTTCGGATTTATAAACATTTGCAAGAAGATTTTGGAATTTTTAGAATGAAAGTATTACAATTTTGTCGTGGTACGAAAGAATGTCGATCATGTATAGGATTATTTTTGAAAAAATCATTTAAACTACCATATTGATTCTCGTATAATCGTATATTCGTCTTACATGTTTATAATTTTTTTAATTTGATTCGTAACCGTTATGATTTCCGTTGTTAACGATTTCAGATTAAAAAGATAAAAGTATAAAGCATGACCGTTCGTTTACACGCGTGGAACGTGGACGAGGAACGATGAACTCGGGGTGAAACACATACAACCATCGCGTATCTCGTTGCCGACAAAGAGCTATGCTCCTGGCTATTTGCTCGCGCGATATTTGTACACTCGTTCGTGGAAGATTCGCGCCGGACGCTGTTCTTTGCGACTTCCTCCGCGTGCAACGAGACCCACAGTAGCGGATAACTCGAAATTAATGGCTCGATTCCGCCCACTAGAATTGTCCCGGTAATAAATGTGCGCTGCGTTGTATCTTTATTGGTCGCACCCCTGTACTTATTGGACGATGTTTGCAACTGCAAGACCATTGCATATTCTTTACTGTTCTACGATTCTTTCTATGTTCCTTGATGAAAGACCTCGATGAAATTAAAACGAAAAATCGTAAAATCAAAGTGAGAAATCACGCATAGTAGGGATCACGAATCTAAAATTGTTGCCTCGTCGATAGTATAGGTGACAGGACGATAAATTTGTTTTCAACGAAAGAGGACAAAAAGAAAAAGAAACGTTTCAAGCGAACGACGCTTTACACGATTTATTCCGCACGCTCGCGATCCTGCACATCGCGAGACTTTTACTTTCGTTGGGTAACGAGGTATGATTAAAATGTCTCGTCGAAGAATGCTCTTCCCACTTTCTAACCGGCCACCCGGTGAACGATTCGCTCCGAAACAATTCGTCCATCTTCTGCCACCGTGCGACCACGTCCGCCACCAAGCGCACGAGCAAATTTCGCGTAAAACCTGGCAATATCCTCCCGTTGCACGATACAACGTGCAACCTACGCGCTTGCTAAAAATATCTGACGAAGAAGCGATCCAAAGTAACGGAGAGATTAAAGCAATGGGAGGAGAAGCAGAGATGATTAATCCCTTAAAGAGAAAGATTTTTGCACGTCGTTTAGGTAGCAAGAGCGATATTTTGTAATATAAGTAAACGAAATATTAGGTCGTTGAAAGATCGGTACCTTTGAATATACGTGACATTTTTGAAAATTCAACAAAATACAACTAAAAAACATTCTCCGTAAGATCGATTTGAAATTGAAAGTTTGAAAAGCTAGAAATCAATAACAAAATACGTATCTGCCCGATCCCCAGTAGCGAACTAAGGATACCTAGACCTAGATTAAAAAGGACGATCGAAGGGATCAGCTCTGGTTGATTGTTTGAAAGGGAACCGATTCTGCGAAGCCACCTGTCGGCGATTTGTCATTCGGTGTACGTAGTTGAACGGATAATTTATCGCCACTGCTAAGAGAGTGGTAGGTATAATTGGTGCTATAATCTGTAATCGTGGAATCGGCCCAGGATGAATACGCGACCAGGAATCTCCTTCGCGACACACGCAAAGTCGATGATAAGGCGGCAGGCAATCTGTTTCACTTCGTGCCATTTCGGCTGGCTTACGTAAGATTAAAGATTACGTCTCTCTCTCTCTCTCTTCTCTCTCGGTCGTTTCTTTTTTTTTTTTTCTTTCTTTTTTTGTTTTTTATTCTTTTACAGCCTCGTAGACATGATCGATCAGTCTTTATCATAGAGGATCTACACGCAGTGATAAATAATTGGAAAATCGTGCTATCGCGCGATATTTGGTACGTCGAAGGATCGTAATCGTCGAATATGAATCATAATGTAAATAATAAAAACGCTTCGCCTTTGGCCCAACGTCGATACATAAAAAGTGGATTGTGAACCGATGCTCGCACCCAAGAATAATTTTCACCGTGCCTCGGTTGCGCAACGCAAAGTTTCGTGATCCATTATCGACTGTATTCGCTGGTCATCCTTCGGTTTCTCACGAACTCTCAACTTTCCTATCGATATACCGAACGGTGCTCGAAACTTTTTGAGCATCGCTCCCATCAAACTAAAAACATGCCGATATATAACCAGGAGGCAGAAGTGTTATTTCAAAAATCGATAAATTGTCCGATTGTACATGACGTATAGCGTACGTTAAATTCACTTTATGAGCATTACGTAAGCGAAATTTCGCGTACGCTTTCCCTACATCGTAAAGTCCCGAGAAGGAAAGTTGCGAAAGCGAAGGTTGAGATCTCGAGGCTTCGCGGCCTCCTGTTTGGCAGTGGCTCCGAAGAAGCTCGGTGTGGTGCAAAAGGAACGCATGAATGAGCAGAACTTACAATGTAGTCCAATGTTCCATTCATATGGTTCGTAATTGGCATAAGTTATTACGCGCAAACGCTCACTCGGTTGGATTTAGATTCAAAACTAATTATACTAAAACGATAATTGATCCTATCATTGGCAAAGAGACTGACAAATCTTGCACCGTAGCCTTTGACGATGATCTCTTTCATTGAAGCGTATCGCGAGAATTCAATTATCAGTGTAGTATTATACGCTTTAAAATTATCTACGATAGATATAGTTAATGACGCGGTAAACGTAACATGCAAGTGACGGTTACGAGTTCATTAGAGGGGAAGGGGGGATCCACCGCGTTCGAACACCACCTAATTGCAATGCAAAATTAAAGAGAATCAACGAGCCCTAACAAACTGGAACGAATTTTCACCCTTAAGCCTCTTCTATGCATACGAAAACGTGTTTCGAACATACTAGCTCTATTTTGATGTTCTTTGAGAACGATGGTGCGAGAATGTGCCATACGATGAACGAGCGAGCGATTTTAATCACGAATGATGGAAAATTAAGCAAATATCAGAACCGGAGTATTCGTTACGAGCAAAGAGCGAAGATCCGTATCCCTGCGGAACTGAACATTTCGATGACTCTAAATCTGTTCCACAGTGGTGATTTTCGCATGACTGTGTAGATACATGAAAAATGACCGTTATTGTATCAAAATAGATAGTACAATTTAGCATTGCAACGTGCAAGAAGAGTTAGATAGGACATTTTAACAAAAGAGGCAGAACACAAAGGTAACCAATTGCCGCGCGGAAACTTTGGTTCTGTTGAAAATCTATTTTTCATCGAATGATGTTCGAATGGTAATGGAAAATTGATACGGCCGAAAATGAATAATGAAACGGTGGTTGATGGGTTTAATGTATTTGGAAAGTAATGCTGACACGTCGGCTGCCACGTTTCTCGATGAACGATGACCGTGCCACAGCGAAAGACACGAAGCCGAGTGTGTTTCATTCCGATCTCGGGATCGGCTGGATGAAGAGAAACCGCGTATAATATTCGCATGGCGGGAAGATGGGCATGGCAATTAGAGTGAAATGCCAAAAACGTTGAAAGACGTCGCGTTCATCGTCAGATACCTCGTTGAATTATATCGGTGGCGTTTCCTTGCCTCCCGTGAAACGTCAAAATACCTGATTAGACAAAGTCGATTATAAATCAACCAGCCGATCGTTTATATCTTTCCCGCGGGTGTAATTCTGCTCTAAATATATAATTGCAGCCGGGCCGAGATTTTCGTGGAAGTACGCGAGACCAGGTTCTAATTGCAGGGAGAAGAGAACGACTGCTCGAGTGTCTCGGGACGAATCGGAGGAAATTGCTTGTTAACTCTGTTTATTCGAATATTAGTCCCATTCTGTTTCCTCGTTTCTCTTCTCTCTGTCATTTCCCTCAGATATCGTTATGAAATTATGTGTCTGCGCTTTTACTTTCCTTCCTTTCGTATCTAATAATAATACGTACAGTCGATGACAAGTCTACTTACGTTCGTCCCTTGAATTTTGCCAATGAGAATTTTTATCGTCTTACAGATATATATTATTACATACGTTTTTATATTGTACACCGTATGCATATACAGTCCGCCGATAAAGTCTTTGTACGCTTTGTTTTTAATAAAGTAAAATTCCACGATTTTACCGCAAGATAAATATGAACTTTTTTAACCGACGTCACGCGAAATTGATTAAATTACATCGACGAAACTTACATCGATCATTTACTAAAATACCAATGCAGTTTCACTCGATCATCGAAAAAAAAACGTCACCGATGTATGATAAATACGTATGTATATTATATTCCAAATAACGAGTAAACAAATATAATGTAAAACACAGAGATGGAACACTCAAGGAACGTACGATCGTATCGAAGCACGCTAGATACGTACATACATATACGAAATATTTCTACGATTTGAGAAACTTAAAGGACGATCGTTCGAGCGTTCCGCGATTGAGAAAATTTCCGAAGATGAAAGAGAGAAAGAAAGAGAGATGGGATAACTCGTCTCTTTGATGTGTCACCGCACCACGCGCCGCTTCGTTTTCCCGGAGGCTTTGCTTACACGACACGGTGCTTGTTCGACGCCGTGCATCTCCACCGAGTTTTCACGTAAAAATAACGCGACTGCAACCAGATGCTGTCTGTATCATGACCTACCTTCATTCGAACTTCTACTCTGTTCTCCCTTTCGTCGAGGCGTTTCGCGTTTGTACGATCGTCGACCGTAGAAATCATACGCCTGCCCGACAGTTCTACCCATTTATTTTTTAAAGTCCCTCTAGCATCGTGACTATTCCTTTTACGATAAATTCTACGATATAAGACCGATAATGTCGTCAGATTTTTAAGGCAACTTTCGATATTTATCGATCGTATCGTTTCTACGTCTGACAGAATTTCCAAATATCTTTCGTGCTCCTTTAAACGCAATATTTTTGTGCCTCTTGATTATTTAGATCGAATCGAGCGAACCAAAATCAAATTCAAGGTCCAATGTCGCTGACATCGATCGTTCGCGTTTTTAATTAAAAATCCACTACTACCAGAGACCGCGTCGACTTCGCATATAATAATAACGTTTCGCGTCCATCCCCGTCAGCGTGAAAATTGAACAGACAAAAAAATGGGGGCCAAAGGGTGAAAGAGGCGGGAAGCTGTCTACTGTAAAAATAACAACGCGTCGTTAAAGCAGATGCAACAATGTGCATATACGGAACAAGCCACGACCTACTCTAAATCGACCATATAGCAAGATAAATATTATCGAACGATGTCTCGTTTCGGCTGCAACAATATTATCCCATTTATTTCGACCCACCCTCTGCTTGTTTCGATTTCAAATACACAGTCTCGCTGAGAAGTATTCATTGTCCTCCTCTTCGTGTCTCGCTTATAATTTTCTATTGCTATCGTTACTGTACTTTTATAACAGGCAACGCTGTTTAAAACAATTTTTCAATAAACTAAAGATTTATATACAAATCTCGTGGGAAGACTTGGCGACGATGGCGATGAATTTATCTACAGAATTTGCATATCTCCAGCTATAATAAAAAATGTTAAATTACGATTTTAATATTTCCTGTTGTAAAAATAGTACGGAGATTTTGGGGATTACATGTAGAAGTTATATTTCACGTAATTTTTCAATAGCATAAGAGAGCTTAGCGGTTATGGTCATGAATGTTAAAAATATACAGTTATAGAATTTTACGCTCTGAAATGTCAAAGTGCAACGGAAGATTAGGAAATAAAATTTTTATATTTTGTCTTGCAGAAACATTGCCGAAGCATTGTTCGTAGAGAAGTAATATAATCCGATATAATTCGACATCGTTGAAAAAAAATTCTGTTGGAACTTGCAGGATTTCTGGACATCGAAAGTGGATTTTTAATAATTTCACAAAATTTTCGGACGATGTCGACATAGACGACATAGATGCCGTAGAGACGATTCCACTAGAAAATTTCTTTCAAAATAAAAGAAAAAAGAAAAAGAAAGAAAATAAAACGGCCAAATTTCCACTTAAAACGGATGCTAAATTTAACAAGAATAAAATCAATTTTCCCGGTCTCGTAAGAAGCGATCTAAAATTTCAAAGAGGAAAAATGAGAGAACGCGGTCGAATTTCCCCACAGAACTCATAAACACATCACACGTGATCAAACGCATCATCGCTCGAATGCGGAAGACCATTCGCAGCCGTAACAACGACTTGGAAGAGAGCGTGTGCAGACAGACTGCGGTTGGAAATTCAATGTTCTGCAATGCAGTAAAGGGACACACTACCGACACCGAGAATGCCTTACAACGCACAAGCTTAGTCCCCCTTTAGCTTGCCACAACGTATTTCAGTCCGCGTGCAACCGTCCACCATTTTTCATCGTTCGTAGTCGCGCCAGTTAGATTTCGTGAAAGCCAGCAACGGCGCATAATGATAGCCTTCTGGTGACAACGACGAATTTCCAAGTAAAAAATTGGATTTTGTACGTCGCTCGAACCGCGACCGATAAAAGAAAACTATTACGTACGTCCTTTGTAACTTTTTGATCCGGATGAAATATAAAAGCATGGCGAGAGAACTAAGATCGATAAAAGTAGCTGAAATGAATTTCATTCGCTACCCTCTGTTTATTGTGTTGGAAAGCTGCAAAAAATCAAGTACAATTACATACACGTTTAAGAGATTTACGTGAGAAGTGGCACGATTTAACAGAATTGATCATCCGACGGTTGCGCGTTACGATAGCAAGCTACCATGTATCTTAGCGTACGCGCTAATGACTGATTAATATTCCTCCATCTAGCTGACGATTTAAGCTTAGGTCTCTACCGTGGTCCAAAATCGACGATACCAAGATTTGATATTTCTGCGAGAATTTATCCCTTAATACCGTATTCCTTACTTCAACCCTTAATAATCATAAGAGTACGATAGATCTCGCAACTTCGGATCTAGCAACACAAGCAAGCAAGCAAGCAAGCAAGCAATTTTCTAAATTTCAATCAGGCTGTAGTCTGATACACCCGACGGCTGGCGGAGACGCCATCGAGACCTTTTTCCAGCCCACCCAACCGAGAGCTCCTATTATCAGGCACGCACTCGAACTTCTATCTCGCTCCCGTCTCTTTCTCTCTGTTCGTCTCACCACCAAGCTCTTGCTACTCTCTACTATTCGAGGTATCGAGCCGCGATCATTGACCGTGCCGAGTTATCCACCGCACCGGAATCCGCTTAGCCCGCTTTTCTCGCTTCTCTCCTATCCGGCGCGCACACGCTCTCTCAACACACACTCTTCATCGCAGCGTTTTGTTTTCTCTCGCTCTGCTCCTATCTCTATCCCCTATTTTCGTGGCTGCCGCCTATATTCTGTGTGTTCCATTCGGCAAAAGCAAGCGGCGCGGAGCATTGCAATTGGCAAGGGAGACAAATGTGGCGGGGCAGAAATTGGCCGTGGCATGTTAGGAGCTGGACAGCCAAGCCGAGCAGACAGAGGGAGGATGGTTCGGATCGTGAGCCGAGTATGTCCGTGCCAGCCCCGAGTTATTCGCATAACCGTCTCCTCCAACCTCCGACGAGCCATCAGCCCGTTTCTTCCGAGGTTTCTCCTATCACGCGACCACGACCACGCGTGCAAAAACCCTCTTTCGATCCGCCTCACGAAATGAATAGGCGGCAGGATTGACCATATTCGCGAAATCAGGACGAGGAACTACTCGGTCAGGATTAAGGATATTTCGTCGATCCTCCGGCATGTTACCAGCTTTCATAGAAACTATATGACATATTCGCAACAGTACGTAGACCAATTGAGAGAGGTTTCAACGTTCTATCTCAGAGACGCGTTAAATTGTGGATGTGTAATGTAACAGAACTAGGAGAAAGGAAGGTAGGGAAGGAGAAGAAAGAGAAAGTTCGTTCCATCAAAAGTGACGCAGTCGTCAGTAGATTAATTTTCTTATCTTAACGAACCTATACTTTACTCAATCACATTAGTGGAAGCCACATCAGAAAATGTAACGTATAAAAGAAATAGTTCAGTCAGAGGCTAAACGATTAAGTAAAAACCTATTAAGAGATATATTTGTTGTCAAGAAATGATAAAACGACGGTGGATGGAGAAATTACAGATAGAATTTATAATTTTCCTTAATTGCCGCTTATTTTATGAAGTAGAATGTATAGAAACCACTCATATGGATAAAGAGTCAAGTTTCTACATTTAGAAGACGAATATTGACTTTCGACTGTTTCGGGCAGGAATTCGCTTCTAATTGAATCCACCGGATGACAGTTTGAATTTATTTTAGCAACGAGAACAGCATGTAATGTTTGCTGAGGAAACACGTATCAGTCGCTTCGGCCGAATTTCAAACTTCTGAATCAACAGTCAAATTCGCTTCTTCGCCTCGGCTTTTCCATCAGACTCGGAGTTTCCTTCGAAAACCTGATGACAGTACTTGATGATATTCGCTACGGTAACGTTATTTACTGCGCGAACGTGGAAAAGTCTGAGCAGCAAAAAATAAAATAATATGCAGCACGGTCTAGGTTAAAGTGCAAGATAAATGAGAGGAAGGTAAAGAATACACGAAGCTGTCGCCAGGAACTCGAACTTGTTAGAAATTTTTATTAGGCACTTAGATATTCGTCCCTTTTCCAAGTTCTGGAATAAATACCGCGCTATTCCTTACAGTTCTCTTACACATACGTACCTTCGAGTGTAATTGTTTATAACGTCACCTGATATTTACGAACGAGGATGTACCTTTGATTTAAAAATCCTTTATAATTTCCGATTTATGCTCTGAAAGCTCTAAGTTTGTAACGTGTCGTTTAACCGCTAACAATGATGGAAAATGACTTGGAAAAACTGACACGGATGCCATGTTCATAGATGTAGTTAGATCAGTCGATGTCACCGCTAAACGTTTTATTTTACGATCCCGCTATATCGCTTCCAGTGACCATACCTGTCGTAAATGGTTCCAAAAAGGTTTCCTGCGTTCGAATATAATGAAACCTTCAAATAGATTCAATGAACTTTCCGTGTTTTACTATAGGTATACATAGTCTGGTACAATCGCGCTGTTTCTACTAGTTATGAAAAAAAATTGCTAAGAAAATTGCACGTTGACCAACGAATCGAGAAATTTATGAAACAGACGATCGATCGGTTTGCCCTCTGAAGAATTCGCTTTATGGAATCAGCACATTGCGGCGACACAGAGCTGTCGTAACGCAATGCCGGTATGAAAACATTTTCGAGGATGAAAAGGCTATGAATAATAGGATGATGTCATTCACAACGGCCCTTAGAAACACGTCGTCGCTAACAAACTCATCCACAGTTGCACATCTGCGTCACCAAAATATCCTCGAAGCCTCTTCGCTGTCACTATGACATTGTCTCCGAACGAACCGATATCCGTCGCGGTGATAAACGTGAAACTACGATGGAAACGATGGAGCGGCGCTGACTCGTCATACAGAATTTAGCGGCGTGAAAAATGAACGTAGCAAAGTGAAAATGGTATTCACCGATGGTTACCAACATGCCGGAAACTAGGACGACCTCGGTAATTCAATACGCATCCGCCGTGTTGCTGGAACTCGACTCCGGGAACTTTCTTACCCCGTGACCGACGATACACCAGGGATTTCAGTGGTAAATCGCGCCGACAACGCTTAGATCCTGGTTCAATCGGATCGACATCAAGATGCGACACTTTGCGGGATTATGAAAAGTGTCGCAAATGTCGAAACGCTGTTCCAACGGAGTTCTTTCGCCTTCCTGACGTCCCCGTGGACGTTCAGTTTGATAAACGAGTCGATTAGTTTCCGGAAACATCAAAAGTTTGAAAACTTTAAAAGAACGTTTGAAATACAATAGAATCTGCATTATCAGAACAGCGATTAACGAATCGAACGAGAACGGCGAGCTTTATCGCGTCGTTCGCTTCTATAATCCATTGAACGTCGGAAGAACCAACCTATAGGAATACCAACGAAGTACAAACTCGTACAATATCGACGAAATCGATACAGGAACATCAAATAGTAGGAGATCAGTAAGGTTTCCAAACGGAAGCGTAATTTTAATCAACGGGGTGGGCGATATTCGAGTTTCGTACTCGTGATATCTCAACAAGCGTTACGTGACCGCATTGATTAACAGAATCGTCGAACACCTGCGTAACTAATCATAAGTAAATCTCGATCGAAAATTTGAAACTTCCAGAAACTTCGTCTAAACTGTACCACCCCTTATACACGTTTTTCTTCTCTTGCATAGAAATTCGCCAATACCGAGTCGAAAACTAATTCGTTTAATTGCACGTAATTAACGACAGTTCCCATTAAACGGAGAAACACGTTCGATCCAGTCGCGATACGGATTCTCGAACGCGAACAAAATAGAGAGGGCTGGGACGGGCCTACGGGTGGTGGGAGGAAGAAGACAGTGGGCAGACGTTATATTTAGCGCGAGCACGTGGCCGGGCATATCTCTCTGCAGCGAAGAAAAGCTTATGGCCGTGTATGTGTGGGTACCTGTTGCCCCTGGGGACGCCCAGGCGCCTCCGCCTCCTTCACCTTCCGCCACCTCCGCCGCCGCCTCCCCCGAAATCAGCAGAAATCCAAGCCGCGGGACGTGGACCCTCGAGCGACTGTGCTTTGGCCCATCGCCAAATCTCGTGCCCGGTTTTCACGGGAAGCTTGGCCGAGGCGAGAGAGCACCGCCACTCTTTTTCTATCTTTCCTCCCCGTTCTTTCTTTCTTTCTCTACTTGCTCGTTACCAGCCGTGCCAGGTGTACATGCGCTAGTTTACCCCCAGGGAGCCGCGTTTCCCGAGATGAAAGCGTTGGATAAAAGTGTCGCGAATGGAAAAGTGAACGCGGTTTGGCCGAAGCGAATCGGAGAGGATGATCGATTTCTCATATCTCGGGGAGATGTTGTACTAAGATCTGGATTAACTCTTTGCAGTCTTTAATCGAGTTGAATCTCATACTGTATCTTGTTACATTCTTTTCTTCTGTTATAACGTGTCATTAAAGTTAGAAAATCAACGGATATCTACTTAGAAACGTCGAAATAAATCTCGCACGAACTTTCGAATGCTCATTAAAAAAATTAAAAACGAATCGACGCGTAAGCTTCGAAAGATTATATGTACGGAAGAAAATCGTGAGACGTAGTTTCATCGACGATTAAGATGTTAGTAAGCACGTTTGCATAATGATATTTCAAAGAGAAAAATAGCACGATCGAAGAAGATTGACGTCACGGATGATGGATTCGAGACCTAAAGTGACGATAAAAGGTGATGGGATAAGGGTGATTCTTGGTAGATCATGATCGAGGGTCTGTCGTGTAATATCAAAGATCGAACGCCGTGGGCGTTTAATCGTTGTAGGATCACGATTCGGTAAAATGTTACTTAGCACACTTTAAGTTGTACGCTACGTTGTACGCTGGTTCGGTCACGTTCCAAGGCATCGAGTGACATTTAGATGTTACCGAGACCAAAAGTGATAGAATCGCCAGCATAAATCAATTTTCACGATCGGTGTTATTCGAGTCTATCGAAACGATCCGTCGAATCATAAAAAACCTTTACGCAAGTAATTTTAACCTTTGAAAGCTAGCAATCGAATTTGAATTCGATTCAATGTGAAATCAACGTATCTTGGATTACACTGGATCTTCGGTACGATTACTCAAGTCGAAAGAGAAAGCCAGGCATTTTTCTTTCGATTTCCTAATAGAAAGAAGCCAATACGTAAACCGAGCATTTGAAACAGCGTGGCAAAAAAACTCACAACAAAAATAAGAACAAACGAGAATTGGAGCAATAGGTGGAGGAAGCAACGCAAATGGCACGATGCACGAGCGACGATGCCAATGATCGATGGCTTGGGAAGTTTCTGGTTCAAGGCCAACCTGGTCCTGCCGCTATCGAGAATAAAAAAAAAAAAGGAAAAAGAGAACGCAGGTGACCGCGACTGAGAGTTGCGTAAGTATGTGATGCAAAGATCATTACGCCGGAGTGACGTTACGTTGCGCGCGTCTCGGGATGACCACCAGCTGATTAATTAAGTGAAAGTAATCTCGATGTTACGCGAGCAAAAGGGAAACGAACGAACCGAGCCAACCAACGTGAGCGGTTAAGAGTATCCGATAACAATGTACATTTTACTTTGATCGGAATGACTTGGATCTTATGGTATTCGATGAACGGGACCATTTGGAAGTTTCGAAGTATAAAAATTAATTAAAAGGAATCTGAAAAATTTGAACAATTGAAGATAGAAAAGGAATTTGAAAGTTTGGAAATATAAAAATATCGGTATTTGAAAAAACGGAAATGAGATATTTAAATATTCAGAAATTGGAAAATATGCATATTTGAAAATTCGTTGATGGAAAATTTATATATTTAAATATTTCATAGAGTTTGAGTATTTGAAAATTCGGAAATTTAAAAAAAAAAATTGCTTCAAAGTTTTGACCTAATAGCATTTTGTGGATGCCCGAGAGCGAAATAAATGTAATACAATCGCAAATTCTAGTGGATTCGCCCTCCTTCGGTAACTATAACGTTATCGATAATCGTCACAGAAACGGCCAACCGGTGAACTAGATAGGATTATCATATGTCAGTTTCGTGTCTGAATTACCGGGTCGTGGAACGTTCACTTGCAAGCGACTACTCTTACCGGTTTACGAGTGCACAGTTTCTACGACTAGATAGAGAAACCACGTGTGTATAACTCGCAAGGGGCCTTAAACGACCTATCGTTCGCTCAAACGCCACTACGATGCGCTTGATGCTCGCCGCAACAGGAATTCGTTCGTCCTTCGGCCACCCGCTGAATTATTTCGATCTGCAGAATGACATAAATCATCGAACTCTCCAACAATTTCATACATCTCCCAACGAACATCGAACAAACGCTTTTATTTCGATACAATTCCGTACGCAAACATCTCATTTATTATATTTTCTATTCGTGTCTCTCTTTATTTACCAATTTATCGGTTTGTTGGAAAAGTTCGCAGCTCTCTTTATTACGAATTTCTATCAGATAATGAAATGTTCGAACAAATACTGCCCTTGGGTTTAACTTCTCCCCTTGAATTACATTTTTTTTTTTTTTTTTTTTTTTTTCAAAATTTCAGTTTCCAAGCATGTGAGAGAAACTATTGTTTGTTCGCGTATTGAACGTTTATGTAACAATAACAGCGGATATGACTGGAAGCGAAGAAGGAGGCAAGGAAAAAGATCTCGTTCGAAAACCGTACGATGAAAAGGCATAGATCGTTACCCGGCCATGGTTAAAAAGCCCTCAAACGCGTTTCACCGTCTCTGAAATTTGCTCCCCGTGAAAAGGCAACGAGCCACGAGTTACGCGACAAAAGCAGAACAAGAATCAACGAACGAAATAATGACGTTGACTAACACGAAACGGTCTATGTATATGAAGGAGAAGGGCACAATATCTGGCAATTATTTTTGTCGCCGTTCGGGGCTTCGTATCAAGACATCGGGGCAGAATTAATCGCAGCCAGCAGCGAAATCATTCTGCTCTACGGGCGACGATGTTTTAATAGCCGGCATGGCAGACACCTTTTATCTTTTGAGAAATCACACGGATTACAACGACGAATTCTCGAGGGATGTAAGGATGCACAATGCGATATCTCATTCGCTTAATCGTAGAATGCAAAACAAACCGACGCTAGACGTCCACGATATATTACGATACGATCTATCGATGCCGATTATGAAGTTTGAAGAAAACGAAACATCGAAGTTTATTTCGTAATTTACAACGGTACATTTCTGTTTCTAGGTTTTCAAATTACCTGAATGGAATTGTTAGAATCGCGTGTATCATTATCGAGACCGTTTATGATAAATTACAATATCTTTCGATATCGATTGTCAAGTTCGATGAAAATATCGGAGGACGTCCAAGTTCGCTCTAGAACTTATAACGGCGGACTTTTCTTCCTAACGTTTGAAATGGAACAAATCAAATCGGCGGAATCCCATCAAGGTTGAGAGCTTGAAATAGTCGACACAAATGGAAGAGTTTCGAATTAACGTGCACGAATCGTGAGTTAGTCGAAAAGTAGTCGAAAGTTGACGACAGACGCAGGCCGCTTTCCAAACAATTAGAAAAAGTTAAGCAGCACGCGAACTGTTTAGTTTAGCCCGGATAATAATCCTTACGTGTACCAGAAGAGTCAACTAATTTATAGCGTACCACGACCAGTTTTCTCGACACGACGTGCTACAAATTCGGCCCCGTTGCCACGTATTTAACGACTTACGAGCGAACTTTGGTCTTCCCTTGAAAACTCCGCTCTTTGAGATTCTTCCAATTCGCCAAGAAGGAAAGTTGCGGAAAAAGAGACGGTATATCGTCCTGACTTTGAAATGAAATCAGAGATTTTTACAAATCTTTTTTATTCGCTGTACAACGGGATAATTATTACTGCGTCGCGCATTAAACCTTAACAACGACTAAGATTTTCATTGTCAACTTTATTATTCCAGTTGGTATGTGAAATAATTCCTATGAATGTGGGAAACTTATCACTCGATTAAATAAATAACTTAAATTCGTTGAATTCTAACTGTACAAGGACCGAAATGTTCGATTACACCAATTGAACAATTTTGGCGAGAGAAAAACATTTTTTCAAAATTTCTCAACAATCCCATTTAAGAACAAACGGGTCTTTAAAGCCTTTTCTGAACTGGAACACCTGTCCGATGAAACAGAAACAAAGCGGTAGGAACGGCAGTAGACAAACGAGTAGAATTTTTCCCAGTTTTCCTCCCGACTGACCATTTTTTCTTTTTTTTTTTTTTTCTCCCTTCCTCGCTCCTATTTCGACGTTAGAGCTGGTCAGCCTTGCCTGAGGTGCGTCAGAGGTGAAAGTGGCCCGAGCAAGTCGCGGTCCAACGATTTCTGTGGATTTTTTTATTCCCCTTTGCGGCCTGGTCAGCGTGAGATACGAGAACCAACTACCGCGAAAACCAGATCAAAAGTTCCTTTTTTTCCACTCCGCCCTCGTATTCGTTTGCATAATGCAACCGTGTGCGTTTCACGGCGGACACGTTCCTACGATTTTTTCCAACGAATCGTCTGTATTTTCGGCCTTAATTTATTACGCACTCGTAATTTGAAAAGTTAACCGGAGGAACAAAGGGTATCGGAATCGAAAATAGGAGGAAGTAATCCTAACTTCGTTAAACGAGACTCGATATTTGGTCGCAGCTCGGCGAAACACGCGATGGAACGCGACACGAAATTCCCTCCGTTCGAACCGCGAAACTTTCGATCGACTTCCGCTCTACCGGAAACCGCGTTACGATATTTTACATCTTCGTGTCTTCCATCTTCCTCGGATTAAACGCAAAATTCCCATTGAATTAAGGCTCCATTTATACTTAACTCTAAAACGCGAACGTTATTCGATATTCCTCAAAATAAGGTAAGAATTTCCAAGCTTTGACCTAATTTTTACATTTTATAGTACAATTATTTGATCAATATAACATAAAACTTGTACCAAAGATGTCACATTGGCAGATGCATATTAAAAAGATAAATAATAATCCAGAAATCCTCCACCTGTACACACGCGCGCACGCTCGCGCACTCGCCTCGAGTTACACCAAATTAAATTACATCGAAAAACCTACGCAAACGCAGAAACAACATCGATACCATAGATCAGAACTCGCATTACGTACGACAGATTATAAATGTCGCGTGTACACTGATTTTCAATTTCCAAACTCGTTTCGAAATGCCGATAGAGAGGTCTGGACATATTTTATCAGCACTTTTGCACGAGTCTCCCCCTGTTGCCGAGAAAATCAGCGTTGCGAGCCGAAACGCGGAGTTAACAACCGATCGTTCACCGGGCATTATCGCGAAGGGAAATCGCGACAGGGACGAGCATTCTGCGTGCACCAGCCGATAAGACCGGATTTATTGTGTCGACGAGCGACTCGACGAACGATTCTCGGCGTCGAAACAACGCGTTTAATACCGAGCGATACGTGGCCAGCGTGAATGCGACGATAATTAACAGGCATCTCTGAACGCTTTATTCGTCGACGACGAACGTGGAACACATACGAGACTACACGCCGCCATTGTACCCGTCGACGTAATTAAAACTCGGACGACGTCGAATGGAAACGTTCGAGTGCCTCTAAATACGGTAATTCCGTCGCTAAATGCGGACTTCTTTCGGTCGGTACTCGTGCAACCAACGGAGAAAACATAATGGCACGGTCGACGGGAAGATGAAAGGTTTCGAGTCGAATCGACGCGAAACTCGATGGCTAGTATCGTGAAATAGGATAGCGACGACGACTCCTGGGTTAAAAGAGTTTGTTCGTGTTGTCGAAGTTCGATCTATGCTAATAACTTGCACGGTGAAAGCTGATGGTCGTAGAGGGTGAAAGGTGAAACTGTTGGATTTCCAACGTGTGGTTCTGAGAAATTTTAAATCTGGGCATTCTTGAATTATTGATAAGACAGCCGTGAAATCTGAACTGATAAAGCTGGAATCTTGAATATCGATTTAAAAAATTTTAATCCTGGCGAATTCAATAAATACGTTCCTATAGAATATATATACGTAAATTAATTAAATAAATATATTACGTAAATGAAATAAAACGTAGCTTTTTATTCTATAAATTTAATTTATATAATAATATAGCATTTAATTTATATAGAACTGTACCGAATGCGTATGATATACAAAAATATATATATATATATGACAATGAAACTGAAGTATTCGTTACAACATCAACTGTGTGTGTATAGGATCGAAATTTGCATAAACATCTTCATTCTAGTAATAGCACACGCTAACACGTAATCCAATTCCGTGAAGGAAATGAAAGTTCTCTTTCATAGCGAATTTACATTCTTCAACGACGTCTCGAAGATTTTAAAGCGATCAAAGGCGACTATTTGATAAACCGATGGAGTCATGACTCTCGATATCTTACAGCTTTTGGATGGCTAGGTATAAATCGGGCCGAATCCGGTTCTCAGTCGGAAGTGTTTCGCGTCCCCTGGCGAACGGAGCTTCGAGGGTCTCGTAAACTTGCAAAACCCATGCATGCACCGCTCGTCGTCTCCTAGTAGCGTAGAATGCTCGTCGTACAGAAATAGTTGGCCGAAACAAAGCGAACAAGAGGAATCATCGTGCGGCTTGCGTGTTCTTTGACGCTGTGTCTTCGGCCATTCGTACGTCTAGCTTAAGCAGGTTCGTGGGGATAACATACGTGGCGACAGGAAGCGTCTCCGCAGAGGAAGACGCTTCATTTTGATTCACTGGTCAACCTGGACGTACACTACCATCCAAAAGTAGCCAGACCCTTGCTTAATTTTGACGAAATACATCTCAATTATAAAATTACACACGCGGATTCCACAAACTTTATAATATGGTCTGTCCTATTTCGCTGAAAAAAACCGAGAGGCAGTCGGTGAAACGTAGCGAATTGCGTAACATTTTATTCTATATAAAATGTAACTTATATTTACGTTTTTCTTTTTAACAACTGTTCTTTCTTTTTTAATAGATACAACTCGATTATAGAATTTTACAATTCGAAGTTATTTAAATACACCGTATAGATAACAAATACTTTGTCTTCTCGTCACGCGAGTCAGTCTTCATTCTATTTAATGTTCGGTTGCGTAAGCTTGAATATGAACTCGAGAAATTAACAATACCATACGAAACGTCGAACGATTGTAATCCAACTCTTTTACCAAGTATAGCTGTACGTACTAACGTAAGATACATAAAAACTCGAGCATTCCTACTTTTTACATTCAAAAATGCAAATTTCTTCCTCTTTAAATAAGCAATCGCAAACTTTTGAACGGTAATATAGTCTCAACAGCAGCGATCTAAAATATCGACCGCTTACGTAAAATCGTGCTACACGTGCTACAAAATTCACACTGAAATATTCGCATTCAGACGTGTTCAAAGTCAAACATTCAAATCCAAGCATCTCGATCAAATTTCAAGTTCAAATACCGATATCAAAGATTTCGATTCAAATGTTCAAATCCAAGTGTTCAAGTTCAAACGTTTAAATACAATTGTTCCAATTTAAATTTACGTTGAACGCATCCGTTATCAAACGACACGTGACAGACACGCGATCGGATAAGCAGAAACAAAATGCGAGACTGATTCTTCTCTTGTCACATTCTGTGATGGTATGTGTGCATAGACGAATCGTCGACGGCTGCACACGGTGTGGAGAATCGTGAGACGTCGCCGTATCTAAGACGATAATTATAAACCGACACATCGAGTCACGGTAGCCGACAAAGGTACACCCTGCGATCTATTTTGTGCCCGCGAACGCGTTCCATCGCGTTAGTTCCGCCGCGTTACGCACGTGAATCGACGTAATCGACGGAACGCTGGTTTACGTCCGCGCGAAACGATTCACAGCCGGGCCACTCGTTATCGTTATTTTTAATCCTGTTACGCATCGACGTACTGATTTTTCACGTATGGCCTCTGCCTCACAGAGAAAAGTGGATCGAAACCAGAAACGACCGCCGAGACGCTAAACTTTGATCGAAGCGATCTGCTAGAATTTCTTATTGTAGAGATATAAATATGTGAGATTTTTGGAATTTTACGATTAGAATACGATCACTGATATAAATTTATATTCATACGAATATAATTAAGAAGATGAATGAGATCTGTTTGAAATCAGTTTGCAAATATATCGCTTATTACGATTGATAATTGAAATTAATCGTCAACTAGCATAATTCAAGTTAAATCGTTCATAGAAATAAAACGTTTCTTTCCACGCGTTTTTTCTTCTCATCTTTAATGCATTTACAGTGCAAGACTGGTTCTCCTGGTCAACCTGTTTAATAATTAATTATTTATTTATTATCCATTTATTAGCGACCCGACCCGTACCATACCATTTACATTACCTATATAAGAAAGTAGCGATAATTGGCAGGTCTGGCTTTACCTTAGCCACGAAAAACCGCAGTAATATATCAACCGTCGTTTATCTGTTAATAGAAATTGTCGTGTCCACAAGACGTTTATATTGTACTAAAAGTATATCAAAATCTATCCTTGCTCGTAAATTATATACGTCTAGGTTCGTCGAGGCTTACGCGGTAACTATCGAGACAATTCCTGTTCCAAAATTATCCGAGACGTTTGGCATCCAAGATAAAGACATTTACGATATACAAGCATGATCTTACACTAATGTCTCTCCTTTTACCACACGTAAATTAGCAATTTCAAAACGTTATAATATTCGTTCGTATAACGTTCGAACGTTCATATTATATCTGAAAAAATCGGACATTTAAGAATTAAAATAGAATTCCGAACAATAGATGAATGGCAAAGAATCTTCGTAAACCTATTGATGACGATCAACGATCGTTCGACGATAATACCACCGTAGAACTCCGAGCAAAACGCGTACTTTTGTGCTGTGTGCTCTTTAACAATTAGCTTCAACAGTTTGAAATTTCTCGATATTCGCTCGATCTACTCTTTTCGTATCAAAAAGGATACGAAAGGAAGGTTCGCATAAAGACGTTCCACGCGAGATTCTCGAATTTCAATAAAATGACCGAAGAGGTTACGGTGGACTGGTGCAGCCGATTTGCGTATATAACAATAAAATGAATAGGCACATGGCCGTGAACGATCGCGTTGCGAATCATCTCTCTTGTCAAGTTCAGGAAATGATCAAGCACTTTTTTTAGTGATTCATCGTCGTCACCTACCGTACGAAGCTTCTATATTCGTCTATATACCGGAACAGATGCCATTTATTGCTCACCCAACGACTTTTATCGCTCTTTTCCCCGTACATCGCTAATCGTACGTCCACGAAGACGAGAATGACACATTAACGAGAACGATACGTCCTAAATTTGACAATTTTCTTACTTAGCCGCTCATCTTTACAGATTCGTTTTTAATACAAAAAATATATTCCATTTTCTTTTATTAGTTACTTTTTATTACGAAGAAATTTGGTCGCTCTCGCCGGTGAATCAACGAAGGCAATCTCTCATTGTGCGATAATTTACATTCAAATATCCTATAAAAGACATCATATCGCGTCAATTTCCATTACTATTTACTTTTCATCGCAAGAATAACAAATTTCATTTTATGTTCGCCGAAAAACGTTTCGTCGTCGTCGCGGATGGCTAACTTCCCCTTCGGAGACAGGCGCTGATTTCTCTAACGATCGACGTGCAAAAGAACTCGGTGATTCTCGTAAGTTCCACGAAAACTTCGGTTGTCCCAGATCGGGGCTCGATTCGAAGGTTAAAACTCGCAACCAAGGGATCATCGCGAAGCGTTCACTCGCTTTTACTTCCACGCGTTTATCACCGACACTCGATTCAGCCGCGAATGTACTTCAGCTGGTAATTAACTTCAATTACGAGTCGCTTTTACACCCTTCACCACCCAACCCTAGCTCCCCTCTGGCCCACTGAGATTCTATTTTTGAATTAGTTACCTCTACAACACGCTACGCGCGACTTATGAATAATTTAACTTGTGAATTATTCATGGCCAGAAAACTCACGATAAATCAAGCCTTAATTGTATACCTGATACGCAAACGGATAAAAACGGACGCGTTTCGCGCCCTTATCGTCGAAACCAGCGGGCATGTACTCGGCAGAAGTACATCCATATAGGTTTCTGGTTACTTTTTACAGTGGCCTGAATCTTACAAAGATTGTCAGACGGAAATAGACAGTATCTACATTTCGCGTAACTTTTCTGCGAATGTAATTCACGTTCGACTAATTTAAGCCTCGTAATCCGGCTCGTGACACGATCTTTTGTCGTTTGAACGCGAATGACCGCGTTAAGACAACTATCGATGGTACAGAGCCCGTCAAACCGACTCGTTCATTTATCCAAACACGCGACAACCGACCGTAACGCGTACGAATGAAGATCGTGGACGAGCTTCGATATATTCGCTCTGCTATCATCCCGCAAAATTCCTATGATTACGTATTCGACGATGAACCAGCAGGAAATGCCACAGGAAGGTTCGATCGAAAAATATATTCCATAAAATCTTTCCATAAAAGAGAGTATATGTATCAATAAAAATATTTCCTATTGTGTATAACTGAACATTGTTTCATATAAGAATTCACTCTTACAGTTTCTAGATAATACGTATCTCGAATGTTTCGGATTTTTTTTATACGCGTATCGCAAAATACAGTTAGTAGGCTAGGATTCTACTTATCAAAAATGTTCTAACGTTATCTTAGGACGGACGAGATCCTACGATCGCGTCCAAAGCATAAAATCAACGACCATTGCGTCACAAGATGCGCATACGCGAAAGAGTTAATAAACGATTTAATGGATTCTGTGGAACGTTTACGAGCAACTATAAGGGTTGTACGGAGGCATGAAAGGGATGAAAATTGGAATGGTGGTAACAGTTTCGGTAGATTAAAACGCCACGGTACTTGACGCATTGTGGTCGGCAGAATATCGATAAGGACGCCTGCACAATTTTCGGTTTTATCACTGGCAAGCTTGTTCCCAGTCACCGTGACGTGGATCAGTTAACGAAGTACCCGGCTCGGCGACATTACCCTGCGCTCGATCGACCCGAGCCAATTTCCAATTACACTTTTTTCAGCCTGAAACTGCGCCTCGTCCCTGTTCCGGGACGAGCCTAGAAAATCGATTCGATTTTGCCCAAAGGTACGTATGGCTTTCCGATAATGTTCCCAGGCTTTCGTTTCCACGTGTATAGAATTCACGGAAAACTTCGCGTCGAATCTTTACAATTTAATCAAATCAATGTCAAATATACCGTACCAATATATGGAATGTCTCGTCAAGATTTAAGCTTCTAAATATCTTCGATAACATTGTGTGTTCCAGTCTATTTTCAATCGCGATACACGTTTGAATACAGAGTCCGTGTCTAATAATTCTGAAAATTAAGTACGTACGTAGAAGCATCTGCCGTCTGTACCGTACCGCTAAACACAAACCAGACATTTTTCCAAGCCTCGCGTTCCATCAACGAATGAAATGTATATAATCTCCTAAATAATATCGCTCAAAGAGTCGCCGATTAATTAACGACGAAAAATATATCACACCCGAGACAAACGTGCATTATTATTCGACAATGTTCCACGTATACAGAGCGATAAAACCGCATTATTTACTGCTACCCGGTATCTATAACAAGGCGAAACGCATCGCCGAACTTTATGGGCCAATAAATAATCTATTTCCTCGAGCCTTAACACGTATGTACCGCGGGTATATTTCTATTTCTCGTACTGTATCCGAGGCAATACACAGAGGGGACAAGAATGCGCCGCTGTCTATGCGTTCACGGATGCAGAGCACAGAAGCTCGAAATAAGCCGCAGCTGGAGCTGTTTAGGCCTTGCGTTTCTCTCTTCTTCTTTCTCCTCCTTGTCCGTCGCATCATCTTCGCCTATTGATTTATCTTTTGGCAATATGTCCGGGGATCGTTCGAAAAGATTGTCAGAGGCAACCAACACAGACTGGACATTGCCCAACGTAAGCAACCAAAGATGATTTATAGAGGCCGAAGATAATAGTAATGTCGAACGCGTTGAGAATTGAAGCGGCATAAATCTTCGTTCCCACTGTACAAGAAATATTCACGAAGCTCGACTGCTGCGAGAACCAAACGTCTCGTTGCAAAGCTAATAAGTGTATTTTTAACGACGGAAATATATTTAGCTGACCCTTAAGCTAGAACAGCGAGACAGTCGCCATCGGAATCGTCGACTGTCGGTGTACTATCTTAAAGGTGCGAAATTTGTTACGATTTATCGCGTAACGTTGACACTATCGCCTTACCTTGGCAACCGAAATTTTCCATCTTGCTTGCGAACCTACGCTTATTCTGCGCTTCTATCTATGGGTAACAGGGCTACCCGCATACCCTGAATCTACCTACCTGTTCTTTTCATACACCAAATATGCGTAAAACGAGATAGCTTTACTTCTATACTTTCCTGAAATTTTGAACTTTCGCGGCTATTTGTTACTTGGCAATCTCTCTCATTATCTTCAGCCTCTTCTTTCCCAAAATTCAAATATCGTTATTGAAAATCGACCAAAATGTCCCGATATTTATGAACATCGGTGTAAATACACGCGGATGCATGCGTTCCACGCTCATAGAACATCCTGCCTTTACAATCTTTGAAAGATAGCTTGTAAAACACGGATAGGCTGTAACGCGGTGGATTAAATACCTGGTGCATGGTTAAATCGACGATTAAATCAGCGCGGGCTTCTATTATACCGGGCAACTGCTTATTGTCTTCGATGATATTATTAGAGGAAGGCTTGTTTTTTAAATTAAAGTCGCCTCGGATGGATGCACCGAAAATTGATCGACCGTGAATATCGTGAATTACCCTGATACGGGTGTCGTCAGGTTGACGAGGATGACTCGTTGCCGGTCACGCTACTTCGCGCGTTTAGGTAAGCGATAAACGTTATCGCCGACAAATTATCGGGGACATGCGTCCGTTTTATGAGCAAAGAAGAAAAAAAAGAAAGGAAACGCGTCTTAAACGTGAATTTGAATCACTTTTTATAAAACAATTTGATAATCGCCAATATACGTGAAGCCATGGAAGAATAATTTCGAAAGCTCGTCCCATTTTCTTCGATCTCATTCTTTTTATTTAAAAAGAGAGTTTGATCGATGAAATATACATATCTTCGAAATGTAAGGTTTAAAGCTTAAATTGCAACTCGTTATCGTTAATTAGTTATACGAAAAAGATAGATACAGAAAGTACACAAGAAAGCTTTTAGCTTTTAGCGAAACATGAAGTTTTAATTACTGTAAAATTAGTACGAGAGCCAATTCTAGAACCTTTTTAAAATCGAAATCGATATCATCGCTATTTTGAAAGCTGAATTATATTTGAGAAAAAATTATAAAATAATAAACGAGATCCTATATACATGATACAATCTATAATTTGTCAATTAACTGATACTATGAATTCATAAATACTAAGATATATATATATATAAATAAGCAAGAGAACATCCATAGTATATATCACGGGACTTGTGGTAACGTAAAAAATTATGCGTTCAAGCCGAGTAAGTCGAATGGCTCGACAACCTGTAACTGGACAAAATATATTGACGTTTAAAGCTAAAGAATCCGGGGATTGCCTCTTTCTTCGTATTCCTCCCGAGTACACTTCCCTTATATCGTACCTTAAGAAGAATCGCTAGAGACACAAGTCACAGAGAGGTCCGCGTTCAGACCTGAAAAGCTCGAGGATAATAAAATCTGCTGATGAAACTAATTAGTGCCCAGGTGATCCGACTAGCTAGTGTTTCTAGCGTTGAACTTTTAAAATTTATCAGAATACCGAGTGACAGGCGTCGCAGCCGCGACCATCACCCCAGACGCGATCCAAAGGATATATTTAGTCGAATAGGAGCGGTACGAACGGGGCGAAGAGTTTCGCGTAAGTGCCGTGCAACAAACGCGATGCAAAAGTTTAATGGGACGTTATTCCGAGGAATAAACGATATGTTTTAGCTCGTAAAATAAGAGGAGTGGCACGACTAGCCAGGATATTTATTCATTACTAATGTTGGCACCGGCCACTGGTGTCGACGATTCGATTTTAATCGGTACAGTTTAGAAAATACCTCTAGCTATCTCATGACCGAGTACGCTAAATCGCGAACGAGAACGTGGCCGAGAATAATCCCGGCCGAAAATATTGACAGTTCGATTTCTGTTCGATCATCTGACTCGTGTATTTGTGGAGCAAACCAGCAATGTTCTCTCTACTATAGACCGATACCAGCGTCTAAAACGAGTCGAAAGGAACATGTATTTCGACCATATGGTTCAAATTACGACGAGATCGTCTTTCTGGTTAATTAAACGAAATCAAATAGCTACTAATAATAGATGAGCGAAAGCTGCACAGAACGTACATCATCCATAATTAATTTAAGAAAATCTTTCATCATATCGAAATGTTTGTCGATAGAAGTCGCTTGAACGATGAAATGTTCAGGTATCGGAGTACTAATGTATCGAGGTATCCAACTATCGTAAATATTTGGATATTTGAACGTTTCAGTACTAAGATGCGGTCAAACTTGACTTATTAAAATATATAAAAGTACCGAAAAGTAAAACGGTGAAGCACTACGGTATTAAAGTATCGAGCGTACCTTCGCTTGTATTCACGAACAAAAACAAAAATATTTCTATAGGTCTGACGAGATGTTTGTGAATTTCTTACAAGCAGCGTCCACAACAAAATCGTAGAGTAACCGTAAAATGTTACAAACGTGTTTTGGTAACTGACCCGCTGCTTTACACTGACTTATAACTTTATGACTATTGAAGTATTCAAATATCAAAGTATCGTAGCACTAAATCATCGAAACATTGGCCACTCGAATATCGTAATACTATTAACGAATAAATTATACGGCAATCAACATCCAGAATAATAACAAACAAAGTTTTCGCAAAGGTCAAATATCTACAAACCACGGCACGCAGCATGCAGTTTGATTTAATGGGCACATTCTCGAAAGAGAATGACTTCTATTTGCGAGACCCAGTGACAAGTAAATATGATAAATGAGAACGTGACAATAAAACTAGTGCTTGGCCAGTAACGCACAAGATAAAACGTAGCGGTAGAGACACAATGTATACGTATGTGACTGTGTCGAGAATAACCTGTTCACCAATGCCGGTCGACCCGCGAGAAGGAAAGAAGCTGACTCTGCGAAGACGTGTATCTTTTCCAGAGAAGGGAGAAAAGAGAAGCGAGAAAAGAGAAGCGAGGGAAGCACGGTGGAAAGATAAAAAAAAAAAAAAGGGGTGTGTTGGAGAAAAATGGCTAAAAGTCGGAGGAACGACAGTCGGAGGATTTAAAAACGAAAAAAGGTCGACAGAGAAGTTTATTATATTCTTGAATAGCGTGCTCTCGGGGGCCGAGGACTCGCGGAAACACGCAATTTTCATGATAAAGCAAACAATAAACCGTGTCCTAGACGAAAGCGTAATAAAAAACAGGCTGTCGTGCAGGGTGGACGGTCGCTATTATGAAAACCATTTAATTTAAGAAAGAGCGCCGTTATTAATTTACCCGATGACACTTGGAACATCAACAAAGAAAAAGGGAAAAAAGGGAGAGAAAAAAGTAATGATGCCAATGCAATGGCATTTGGGATGGGACGCGATTGAAAAGAAGCAAAGGTCGGGTCAGATTATTATTAAAAAGGCACCAGACGCTGAATGAAACAGGATGAATGGAAGAACGGGCTGAAACGGGATGAAAGGAAAAGCAACGAGTGAATTAAAAACGACGAGGAAGTGGTCAGAGGCAGTAAATAAATCAAGAAACGCCGCGAAGAAATTAACTTGGTAGGAAAACAGAGAAAATGAAAGGATAGATCAGAAGCGAGAAATTTTCGGTATAAAGCAAGGAGTGGATGAACTTGAAGAAGAAACAAGGGAAACAGGCAGAAGTAAGGAGAAGCGTAAACAAAGGACCGTTGACTGTTTATAAATATATCTACGATGAGAAAGACGATAAGAAGCAGCGGCATGAAAGAAGAGAGGAAACAAAGGACATAAACTCGCGTCAACGAGCACGAGAACGAACAGGAACAATCGAAATTAGAAATAATGTTCGAAACGCCGGACAGACCGATGAGTAAAACAACAGAGGAACGTAAAGCTGGCAGAAAAATAAGGAGGATAGGGAGAAGGAGAAGAACGGCGGAGAAAGCGAGAAGGAACGCGCGACAAGAGGACGATCAGTCATTCCGAAAGACACGAAGGCTGCAAATAACTCGTACTCGGTGGTACCGGTCAAAAGCATCGGCGGATGTGTTATGACGCTCGTCCCTCTTCTCTCCGCCATGTTTTTAACGATCCTTGGTGAAACGCGGACAGAACGTACGGGAGTAAAAAGAACGAGAAAAAAGAACGAGATCGTTCTACACGCAGAAAGAATCCTAAATCAACCAGCCTCGTTAACGTCACGTTACCGCTTTTTATTACACTTAATCCTTCCTCCATTGAATCGGCTGTTTTAATTCGCAAATTTTTTGTCATCGTAGCAAACTTACAATACATTGTACCTACAGTACACAATAGCAAACAATACGTTGAAGATCGCAACAGATGGAAGTAAGATAAATCGATCGCGTTAGATTTACGAAAACTGAGGTGGAGCGGGTTCGAAGCGGTTGGATCGAAATGTTGCAACGAAATGGAAAGAATTGAAGTGAATAATTGCAGTGAGTTAGAGCGAACAGAGGAGCAGATTGAAGCGAGTTGAAACGAGTATCAATGAGTGCGTTAACCGGCTACTTGGGTCAAATCAAAACGAGTTACAACGAGTTAGAACAGCAGGATAGAGCGAATAGAAGCAGATAAGAGCGGCTTCGAACGAACGGAACAGATTGGAACGGATGATTGAGGCAGATTAAAACAAAATGAAACCTATCGGAGAAACTCGGAGCAAATTGAAAGCTACTAGGACACATCTGCAGAATACATAATTTATAATTAAATACAGAATTTGTTCATTCACAATTTGATAGTAATAATTATCGATATGTAATAAAATATAATTTTCCTCGTAGGCTAGAAACGATTCTGCTGGAAGAACTATATTTAAAGTGGATTGAAACAAATTGATTATAAGGTTGAAGCGAATCGAAACAGATGAGTGTAAAGTGGAGCGAAATTGAAACAATTCAATACCGAATAAAACGAGAAGTTGGAACAAAAGTTAAACCGCGTGATCAGAGCTAAACCATTCGAGTTTGTTTATCTACCAATGCAACACATGGTATTACGTAGAAAATTGCTTAATAGGGACGAAGATAAAAGGAATTCTACAGTGACCTAAAAGGAATGCTTGATTCGCTAATAACCTACTACGCAACAAAAAGATCTACGAGGTTCGTGTATGCCATCGCGAGGTCTCTCCCTTTCGCTCGCCTCCAGTGTTGTAATTTTTAATCATAGCATCCGCGTGAACGGTTCCTATGTACAAGACGAGAATGTGGATTTCGCTATACGGTGAAAGTAACGGGTCGTAGACTTGCATCGTGGGAATGTCTCGTGAAAGGGATGCAATTATTGTAAACAACTCCTTTATAACAAAATCCTCGTTATTAATACGATTACTTTTTCGATTTCATACCAATTTTATTCCTCAAATGTTAATGATTCTTTCGCTTGTTGAAAAAGGAAAAATAAAATTCGGACTAAAAATTCGGAGATTGCAGCAAGCAACGCATATATTTCTTCATTGGAACTCGTAACAATAAACACGCGTGATCTCTAAAATTATTGGTCTGAATGATGTAACAATGTTTTCCTAAAAAAAAAAAAAAAAAAAAAAAAATTAATAATAATAATAACGATAATAAAGAAATAAGTCAGACTCCGAAAAGTCGCGGTCAATAACGCAAAATAAATTTCGTGATCCCATATTTTTCTATACCGTGCACGAGCTTATTGTAGCTCGTGTATTAAGAACTTCCCGTGTAAATCTTTTGCGAACTATGCTTTTACGACTCTTCCTAACGTCGTGCGAAATAAATATACGATCTGAGAAGTATCACTCTCACAACTAACAACATTGATAATTTGTGAAACCTATATTGATAGCCATACACGAGTCATTTTATGATATATTAAGCTATTAATTCGTAAAACTGAAGCAATTTATAGTTGCGACAATATAAATAAAAAATGTATTCAAATTTTTTAATATATTTTTATACCATAAAGGAAAGAAAGAAATAAAACTTTTCATAATTCAATTAGTTGAATTTGAAGAGTAGCATTCCCTAATTTAAAAACTCACCGTTGTATACGATCGTATTTACATATTGTTATTATATTTTTATGCAATTTTCAATGAAATTTTGGTGAATTATTATTAACTTTGTCATATATTGAAAATACGTTAATTATCGTTTCTTTTTCTTAATTAACAACTTCGTTGCTATCGACGCATGCTTCGTATCGTTTTAATCATTTACATAATACTACTAACGTAACTGTTGCGTCTCTGCAAAATCACTTCGGGAAAAGAAAGAAGAACGACAATGAATAGCGTATCGAAACGTTATTTAGAACAAAAGGCAATTTTAACGAGATATAATTGCACAAATGAAGTAGTCGAATTTTTTAATACTAAATGTGTGAAACCTGTTTTTTTAAACATACCGATATATTCGTTTAAATGGATCACACTGCAGATATTTAACTGACGTAACAGCGAACTCGACTTACCTCCTCGTCCGACAATGGTTCCTCGTAATCCGATAGCGAAACCTTGAACACAAAGATGCATTCCGATAAATCCAATTTGCGCGCATTGCCGAACTGCGTCTGTTGATCCGTCAACTGCTTCACACAAGTCGTCTCTAACATATTCTTCGTTCGTTGAACCACAATTTTATTATAAATGTAGGTTTTACATAAATAAGCGTTTTGTACTAGAACATTCTGCAACGATAAAATAAATATCTTCGTTAATGACTTGACTTCATTTCTTTCTTCAAAAAAAGAAAAAGAAAATGGACTTAGACTAGTATTTTCCAAAAAATAATTTCATTCATAGGGATACATAAAAATATTATATACTAGCCTAACAGGCCAGTAACCGCGCAGCAACTGGAAAACTGATAAGCGGTATCGCTAACGGAAGGATTTCCATTCATCATCGAAAGTATGAGTCTCTAAATCATGCTACTTCATTCATCCGTGTACACGTGATACCGACCACATGGCCAGGTACTTATGACTTCATTTATAGATACGAACGGATCTTTAAACGAATACGGTGGTGAATACAGTATGGATCGAATTATCGTTTACGTCACACTAATGTACTGTACACGTACGTGTTAACTTCTTCTATATATATATATACATATAATATATATATAGAGCATGACGTAGCTGTAAAACAGATGCATTTATATATATATATATATATCTATATGTATATATATTGATATTGTTTCGATACTAGCATGTATTATAGGTTAGATTTTTCAGATGGAATACTTTCAGATGGAGTCATTTGTTTTTCGAGCATTGTTTTAATCGATGTTACAGATAAAAATATCCAATGGAACGGAATAAATTGTCGTAAAATAATGTAATGTTGTGGATACGGAAGTATTGAAAAATATCGGAGGGACGCGTTTAGGTTAAGGGGCAAGTTCGAATTACTTGCAGGAAAATAATTAAATTATGTTAAATAGTGGAAAACTTACGTATCTCTTTAATCCGCAAGATATTATCTTGATAAAATAAAACAAATACATTAAAAATTCGTATTTGCAATAGAACACAAGATATTTAAATACATATAGGAACACGCACCGTAAACGAACAATTTGAAATGATGCTGCTAGCGCCATCTAACGATGATGAACATAACTGGCAGTGTAACTTCCGATTTAAAAATTTTTCACGCGAATTTTAATTGGTTTCTATCAATTGGAAAGATGATTAAGTAATAAGTTTTGTATACAATTCATAACTGTTTTTAATTACAAGTGAAATACAAAGTGAATAGAAATAGTTTCCCCTTTTTATACATATTATATCTATTAAAATTTCTAAGTAGAGATTCACATAAAAATGTGTACAATTATATTTCTCAAAGATGCAAAAATTACATGCACTTTTATAACAAAAATAGAAAATTCAGTTATAATAAAAAAGATTACTCTAAGTCTTCATAGACTCATCTTGTTTTCTTAAAATAAATGATGTGGTGTGCTTCAACATAACATCTCCTTTGCCGTTACCCTCAAACTTACAACCATATAGAGAAATGTCAGGTACCTTTTCTAATATTTCAGGGCTACCACATTTACGTTTTGTATCGTTTAAATATTTTTGCGTTTCTAATCGAATAGCGTATTCCTTAAAATTTGTGAGAGAACAATTTTTTGCTGTTAATTTTGCATTGTCATGAATCTAAAAATAACAAGATATTATGATTAAATATCATTTTGTAACTACATAATTATGGTAATCGAAACGAAAATAACATACTTGTATACCCTCTGCGCAATTTGTAAAGATGCAATTATTCATAAACACTTCTCCGTTACTATAGATAACTAAACCTGTCCCAAGACTGTCAAAGAGTGTGTTTTCTATTATTAATTTTGCATCTGGTAAAACTACAACTCCTAATTTCACCATACTCCGATTTAAGGCACATATTTTACAATTAACTATTTTTGTGGTTCCAACTCTCACTATTACAGCTGCTCTAAGATCACCCACATCTACAGTAATATTTTCTAGTAAAACCTATAAACACATATTCGACATAGCTACAATTAGTCAGAGACACGATTCAATATATAACTTACTTCACTGCCAGAGAAATCAAGCAATGATGGTGCAGTTTCTGTGTCTTTCATATTAAGAATGGTATGTTCTAAGCTATCGATTCCTCTAATGGTACCTCCATCTTCCAATCTATCAGCTCCTCTTATTCGATGAGTTCCTTTTCCAACTATAACGATATCTCCAGTGTCACACGTGTGTAGAGTCTCTATCAAAGACCCCGATATTCTAGAAAAATGTATAAGAATCAAAAATCAATAGAGCTTTTTCAGTATTGTCGAACTTACTTAAAAAATAATTCTGGGGGTAAAGAAGCTTGAACTTTGTTTATTTTTGCCTTCATTTCTTCAAGAGTTCCACCGAGCCACACAAAATAGCCTTCCTTGCACATTTCTGTACTTTTTCTTTTCTCTGTTTTATCATCCAAAGACAAGGTCTGATTCATAAAAATTTCTCTCATAGCTGGGTTCTCAAGAACTTCCATTTCCCTTTTAATTTGTTGCAAACGAAAATGAAGTTTCATCAACTGACATGCTGTTCCCCCATCCACTACATCATTCTCTGATTCTTCTCCCTCAGAAATAGTATCCTCTAATCTTGATATCTTCTCTTCGATCTCCTTTCCTTCCCTTACTAAACCTCTAATGATATCGCTAATTTCTTTACTAACAACAAGCCTTTTCATGTCGAAGAACAATCTAATTCTTATTTCCAAATGTACAGACACCCAATCGACGTTATCATCGTCATCTATGTCCCATGGCATCCATAAATATTTATAAAAAAATCTCAGCTGATCGATGCAGGACGCAGTACCCACTATATCCAAAACATTGTTTTCCTGATTATGAGTTGGATAAAGATCAATAAGTTCTACATCGTATTTGTCGGGTAATTGAATTTCATCTTGAACAGCAGTTATTTTCACCAATGCAGATAGACTACAGAAATCAACTTGCTCAACTTCTACTACCACAATAGTAGGATAATGAATATGAAAATCTTCGCACACTAAACGTGGTATTCTCCATAATGCTTGCCAACCGCCAGGTTCTAGTACAAGTTCTACATGATAGGACCATTCTGCCTGAATTTGTGATGCAGGTACAATTTCACCTCTACTAGATAATATTTCTGTTAATTCAACTAGCCTTTCTTGAAGACTTTTGTCAAAGGTATATATCTCCATTGATATGCGTTGCCTACAAAATGAACAATTTTATAAAAATCGATCGATAATATTAAAAATCTATGAATATTTACCTATCACAGTTACAAATTTTCTTCCTATAAAATTTTATTGCAAATTATATTACTAAAAATGTTAATTTCAGCTTTTTAAGTGTCAAAATCAAGAGAATTATTAATAATGATAAATTGAAAACAAAACTTTTGTAATAACTATAGTCTAATTATTATAGCTTTAGGACTAATAAGTTAATAAAACTAAAAACTAAATGCGTAAAAATTTGATTGAAACACGAAAATTAGTCACACGTTCTCTTATTAAAACAAACCGAAATCTAAGCTATATTTTCAAATATTATTAATATATCGGATTTAATTTACTGTACAAATAAACGAGAAAGAAATGTTTATTTTACGTTTCAGTGACACATTTTCAATTAACGTTACGACAAATTAACTGTTATAAAAGATTCGAATTGCTACAAACGTGATTGGTCGACTAATCTTCTCGATTCTCGCTTTCAACAGTTATCGATCTATCGATATCGATGATATCTAACAAATAATAAATTTATTTTATCATAGAAGTAAACAGTGCCTTGTCCTTGTAAACAATTGGAAAAACTGGAGAAACAATGGGTTTGTTCATATCGTTTGAATAAATAATTAAGCATATATTTATCTTTCAAATATTAATGACTTCCCAAGGGTATTGACAATTAATATCCATGTACGTATAAATCACGTAACTATTCTAATAATCTTTTAAAAATATTATTTAATAGACAATTGCAGCTTAATAAGTATCGAAGAAAATATGGAACAAAGTTCTAAAAATGTAGATGATAAACTTTTCGACGAAATTATCGGACACATAGAAGATATTTTGTTAGGTATGCATTAAAACAAGATATTAAACATTCGATTTTATAATATAAATTTCATTTTTATTTTTAGAAGATGAATTTCACGCTATTCAAAAAAAGTTTTTAGATGATTATTGGGATGTTTTTGAACCTGTAGAGGAAAATAAATTAATTTATACAAATATATTTAATGAATATGTAAGTGCTCTAATAATAACAGATAACAATTCTTTTATATTTGCATATTAATTCATGATTTTTGTAGAATAAGGCAGTGGAAAATTATATCGTTAATTACTTACAGAAGCTTATACCACATTTTAATTTCAACACATTTTTAGAACACTTGAAGTAAGCTCTATAATTTCACAATTATATGAAGTATATATAAAAATTATAAATATGACTAAAGTTTCTTTTAATGGTTATTGAATGATTTAGTAAGAAACAAAATGAATTGGAAGGTGAAGTTTTTGAAGTGTTATCAACTTTCACAGACTTTATGTCCTTCAAAGAAATGTTTCTTGACTTTAGAGCTGTAAGTAACGTGGTTGTAATAAAGTAAAAATAAATGTCGCGATAGTTACATCAAAGTCTTTTTCAGGTAAAAGAAGGAAAGGTTCAAGATCTTAGTTGTGGAATATCTGTTACATCTCTCAAAAGTAATACGAATGACAATGATTCTTTTGGATAAAAAATTTTGTCAAAAAAATATATATTTTAAATATATTAAAGAAATAAATTACCTGTTCACTAATTGTATTTCTTATGTTCAATTGTTATTTTTAAAAGTCAGTACATTTATTCTATTTCTAATTATTGTTTAACGAAGTACAAAAAGATATATACATTGTATTCATAAATTCTGTAAGAAATAGAGGAATTGTGTATTCAAACATTGATCGTTTTTGTGCTTCGTAAATCCAGTATTCGCACAAATATATCTGTTGTATCACCTAAAGTACTGTATCGAAAATAAAACAACAAATATAACACGTTTGATTCAGCACATAAGTATCTCCATTTGTACAAGTTTACTATTCGTTTCATTTGGCATACGATATGGAAGTGTTCCTGCGAAACTAGTTAAAGCTCGCGCTTGTTCCCGAAGATCAAGAAGTTGCTGTTTCCTTGCTTCTTCATCACCTGGTTCCATCGATCGCAATTTTTGATATTGACAGTAAAGTATTGTCATTGTAGCTAAAAGGACGTCGGCTAATGTACCAGCTACTTCAGGTGGTACACGTCGTATCGCGTTTACTCTTTCATCGACTTCTTTGATATGCAATGGTAACAATTTCGCCTCTGCAATAGTCTATAAACAAATAATTATATATTAAGAACATAAACTTCAATATAACTATGTACAATCCTATATATCTTACCCTAAGCGCACTTTGATATTGTTCATTATGAAATTGATCAAAGAACACCATTAAGTGCTTTAAAGTATAAAATGCAGATACTAATTCGGATGATGCTTGTATTTCAATGTTCTGATACCTAAAAATATATATTTATATATGTAATTGACAATTTTCTAGTAACGATGACATCGTGGATTTCAATATTACCTTCTGCTTATCTCTGTAGCAGTCACCTGCAATCGAGATCTAAGTGATCCCGGCGAAGTTTTTTGATTAACAACTTGCGCCAACAGCGTACACATTAGACTAAGAACTTTCTCGTGATTGCGAGCAAGATCGTACACTGTCACTGCATCTTCTAAAAGACCTTTTCTATATAATGTATCAGCGCTTATGTTTATAACATCTTCTGTATTAATTTGAAATTGATCTAAAATTCCTGGTATCCAACGATCTTCTACTATCTTTCCAATTAACTGAGTTCTGACTGTTGGAGAAGTATCAACTACCATTTCTGCAGCGGATGCAGCAAACATGTTACGATTATGTGGATCTTTCATAGATCTAAAACGTAATTAGGTAATTAAAATTAAATTTGAAAATTTCGACGATTATTTGATTTTCTATACAAACCTTAATAAGAATAAATAATGTAAACATTCCTTTGGATCTGTGGAATCAAATCGTTTGACATACAATAATATTAATCTGGCAAAATTTAATCTTTTAGCAGGAGTCTTATCAGCAGGATCAACACTTATTAAAGGTGCTAGAACGCTTTGGCTTACTCCTAACAAGTTATGTTCATGCATAGCAGCTGCTAAATGTACAGCATGTGGTAAATGCCTTGCTCCCGCTCCTCTTGCCAGAAATTCAATCGCAGACTCAAATTGACCAGTCAAAAATAACATTGAAAAATATACAAACGGTTGTTCATGAGCATGATAATATGACTCTCCATAAATTTCTGATATCGTAGTTTGTAAATAATCCAAGGTCAATTTATTTTCTGCATCCGATTGATCTCTAACTTGGCACAGTTTCAACCACAAATAATCATCAGCTGTACAAATTACATCAGAGTGCAGGTCATCAGGTTCACAAGGAACTAATGCACAATATGCAACTCTTTTGTATGGATCAGTAACTGATCTAACATGTTTCCTATATTGCAATTTTAAATTTGATTCTGCAGAACTACTAGGACGTCTTTGGGGATCATTACAAGCTTCTTCCAAGGCAACTCTAAATTCTGGAAATTTTGTGTTGTATTGATTAAGACATTGCAATGCGGCTTTGTAATCACCAACCCTCATACAATAATAAACTAAAGGCCATAATGGTTTATCTTCAACCATAACATCTTCTAAATCTTTCAGATTTTGTACTTTAACGCTAACAAAACTTTTAACCAATGGCACAGTGCCTGGAATGCCACCCCTTTTGGCTTGAGCAGGGTTTTCATTAATAACAGAGTTCATAAATTCTTTATATCTATCTTCTAAGTACTTTCTTGCATGTAACACAATTTCTTGTTCAACAATGGTTGTACTTCTTGATTTGATTTGATCTTCTCTAGGAATTGGTCGAATGTCTACCATGCGTTTAACCATTTTCCAAAGATCCACAATTTTTTTATCATTAAACGACTTTGCAGCTTCACAAAACGCATTAAACAAGTTAGGTTTAGTTATCCCCCTAAGCACATGATCATTATAATTTTGTAACTGTTTCACATAAGCTACTTCTATATCAGATAAGCCACTAATCATGGAACCAGCTAATTTAGTACGTTGTGGAGTACCACGTAAATCTACAAGCTCCCCAGACGGAGCTGTCATGGCATTTATTATCTCAAACCGCATTTGTTTCCATTCACCCAGCATATGTTCCATTTGTTGAACTCTAGTAAGTTCAAATGTCTGAAACAATTTTATATAGTTTATACGTAAAAATGTATATCCTATAATACTGCTTACAAGGAATATAATAAAATATCTTACATCTTTATGGACTTGTTCAATGATTGACAATATAGCATTTTCTTTCTCATTCCTAAGGTAACTAACTATATCTGTATCTGCAATAGGATCTAAAGGTTCAAATGTACGTCTTGCACTAAGTGAACTTAATTTCTGTGAAATCTGAGGTAAATCAACACCACGTGAGCCAAGCAAGAGATGCCTGAAATTATAAAATATTATATATATTAAAGAAATTTGAAATATGTTGATGAAATAAATATTATTTTGATTAGAAAATGTACAAGCACAAGACAAATTACATTGCTCTAAATATCAGTCATAAATATATACATATTACTAAAAATAAAATGATAGGTATTATCCTGAAAATTTTGGCGCCAGAAATTTATAAAATTTTTAGGTTATCTGTGACATCAAGTATAATTATTTTTAGATGAATGAATTTTCTATCAAAAGTACATGACATAAATTAGAAATCGTTAAAAAATTTTATCTGCGATAAATATACAAATATTCTTACGCTTGTACTTGATTATCTTGAGTGCCGGTCTGCGTGACACGAGACCAGAGTTCGTTGGAAGCCTCTAAGATTTGACGAAGATTTCTCTCAACTTGAGGAAGTTCTTCATTGCTTTCTACAGCAGCAGATAATCGTTCTGCTGATCGCAATAATTCACTAAAGCCCGTGTCTCCAGATACTCTAGAAGAATTCATAGTTAACATATCGGTGTATCCAAGATCGTTCATATTTAAAACACAATGTCCATGGATTCCATCGCCCATAAGTTACCGCACTATCCAGTTAGGAAAAAGACGAGAGCATTCACGCTCGTAGTTTCAGGGTAGAGATACTGCACCATGCGGCCAAGTGCTGAGGTTAACTAAATTTAGCATATACAAGAACCTATAAAATTAGGGATCTACCCTGTTTGATTGCAATTTAGCATATACAAGAAACTACGTCTTTAAACTTGAAGTTATGCTTCATCTGCTCAATCTTGTTGTACACTAGCATAGACTAGGATTTATTTAGTTGCGCGGTTCTATGGAAAAGTTTATATCTACTTTTCTATCCGAATTTGTTTTCCAGTATTCTTTGTACAATCGTCAACGTGAACGAGTATAAAAATAAAACTACGCGAGTTCGGCATTTGCGAATGTACGGAACATGTTGTAAACGTGGCTACCTTGAATTCTTTTTTAATATTTTCTTACATGATAAAATAATAATTCCATTATTCTTAATGTCCGTTATAAATACATGTAGAGACAATGCTAATGATTATGATATATATATATATATATATATATATATATATATATATATATATATATATATATATATTGCTATGTGTAAAGTATTTATTTACACATAACTTTTTACTTTCGTCACTTATTTATTGTTAGTCATGATCATTCGCATTGCCTCTACATGTTTTTGAGCAACCAAACAGGGCAGATCCCTAACTTTAATTTTAAATACAAAGATTCTTGTATATGCTAACTTTAGTTAACCTCAGCAATTGGCCGCATGGTACAGCACTAGTCCGGGAACAACCAGATCCATAAGCATGAGCACTCATTTCCTCTCTGGTCCAATATAAATTTTAGAGATTTTTGATCTCATAAATTATTTAGTTTAGTTTCTTGTTTTTCTCTTCGAATCAAGAGATGGCATTTTTACGGAGCTAATTACAACCTCTGTTGTCCAATAAAACATTTTCTTTTAGCATTTTGCTCTTTTTCTTTTATTGACGCTTTTCTCTTCCAAATTTTCTTTCTCGTATATCATACTTTCTTCTGTTTCTGTGTTTTTATGCCAACATCACATGATCATCCACTATAGGCTAACCGTGCTTAAGGCAGCCTGACTTCATTATTCTTATGTGTTGAGATCTATCTATAGTCGTGTTATGTTTATGGTTATAAAACCTATACTTGCGTTACGGTTTATAGTTGATGTTTATGATTGTTATTTATGATATCTGTACTAATAAAGTTGTGTGCGGATAGTTTGTTAACGAACAGTATCTTATTTTCTTTGACAGAAAGATATATAAATAATTAGTTAAATATATTTTTCCTTATGCAACAAAACCAAGCAATATGTTGACGACCAAAATATTCTTTAGGAAAACTAAAGGGGGAAATGTGTTTAGGGTATTAAATAAAATCAAAATTTCTTGACATTTTATGATTTGTAATTGATTATATGAGTACAATCATATTCATTTATAATACGGTTTTTTACAAGATTAAATATAACAAAACAATTATAAAAATATTATGATTTGTTGAAGTTTAATTTTCTTTTTAGACGGTTAGGGAGCATTACCTTAGAGATGATATTCACTGTGGATCTAAAGCTTGTGGAAAGTGCTTGTACAGAACTCGGAACATAATTTTAGATGACAAGAATTCCAGTGCAAGCAGTTCTAAGATAACTGAACCTTATTATCTATTAATTGATACTAATATTATTTTAGATCAGGTGAGTATAGTTTTAATCGAACCTGTTTAACATTAACAATGTAATGTATTATTATATAACTTTTATTGTTTTTAATATAAACATGTATAATTTTTAAGATTGACATTTTGGAAGAAGATATTATTTGCAATGTTATAATTGTGCAAACAGTGTTAGAAGAAGTGAAACATAAAAGTTCCACCGTATATAAAAGATTAAGGAATATTATCACTAATCCACAAAGGAAATTTTATGTATTTGTTAATGAACATCATAAGTATGTTAACAATATCGTATTTATAGATATGTCTTATCATTATTTACATTTTTTTATTACTTCTATACAGAGATACTTATGTCGAGCGTGACCCTGATGAAAGTACAAATGACAGAAATGATAGGGCAATTAGGGTTGCAACAAAATGGTATAATGTACATTTAAATTTAGATGGCACTACAATCAAAACTATGCTATTAACAGATGATACACGCAACAGAGAATTAGCAGAAAAAGAGGGAATCCCAGTTATTTCAAGTAAAATTATTTGTTTAATAACTTAAAAAATACTCTAATATTTTAATTTAATTTACATTGTTGTATTTTTAGTGGAAGATTATATATTATCGTTAGAAAATTCATGCCTTTTGGCCGATAAATTATGTAAAAGGAGTTATGGCGCAGTATTTGAGGGCCCAGAAATTTTCCCATGTCATCTTACACCATTTGAATTACATGAAGGCATAAAAAATGGGAAACTTCTGCAGGGAACCTTTCAAGCTTCAAAAGAAAATTTCCTTGAGGGATTCATGAATGTAGATGGAGTTGAAAAATCTGTGAGTACTTGTTTTCTATATTTTTAATAGATATGTATTTATTGCATATATTTGATTATAGATTTTTATCCAAGGTCGTAGTAACCTTAATAGAGCTGTTGATGGCGATGCAGTTGTGGTGGAACTCTTGCCAGAGGATCAGTGGTCATCTCCTAGTGACATTGTTCTGCAAGATGAGGAAGAAGCAGATGCGGATGATGATATTTTAAAAACAACTAAAGTATTAGATAAATTTGGTTCATCAAACAAGATGCAAAAGACACCGACTGGAAAAGTTGTTGGAATTATTAGAAGAAATTGGAGACAATATTGTGGAATATTGCAACCTAGTAACATAGAAGGGGTAAGAACTGAGCAAATTTCCATAATTAGATCAAACATACATAGATCATATATATATATATATATATATATATATATATATATATATATATATTCTATATTTCATAATCTTCTGTTTATTTAGAATGTACGACATTTATTCGTGCCAGCTGAACGAAAAATACCTAAAATAAGAATCGAAACTAGACAATATACAGTGCTGTGTAAACAGAGAATCATCGTAGCAATTGATTCATGGCCACGTAATTCTAGATATCCTCTTGGTCATTTTGTACGCGCGTTAGGTGAAATAGGGAACAAAACCACCGAAAATGAAGTGATATTGTTAGAACACGATATCCCTCATAGTCGATTTTCGGACGCTGTCCTCAGCTCATTACCAGATATCTCATGGAATGTCACGGACGTCGTATGTAGTAATATGCAAAAAGAAAGTAATTCTTTCAAAGCTCATATAAATTGTATGTATCGTTTATAGGACATAGCACAAAGGGAAGATCTAAGATATTTAGATATATGTTCAGTCGACCCACCAGGTTGCACAGATATCGATGATGCGCTTCACTGTAGAGATCTACCAAATGGTAATCTAGAAGTAGGTGTACATATTGCGGATGTAACACATTTTGTAAAGCCTGGTACTGCGTTAGATAAAGAAGCAGCATTACGATCTACGACTGTATACTTGGTTGACACGAGAATTCACATGATTCCTGGTACGATTTATTTCAATTTTATTTTTATTGAATAAAATGTTGAAGATCCTAACATACCATATAATATGTTAACTATTACAGAGTTACTCAGTACAAATTTCTGCTCTTTACGAGAAAGAGAAGATAAACTAACGTTTTCTTGTATATGGGAAATGGATAGAGACGCAAATATAATTAGTACTAGATATTGTAAGTCCGTAATATGTTCACGAGCAGCGTTGACTTACGATGAAGCTCAACTAAAAATTGACGATGTTACTCAACAAGATTCACTTGTAAAGTCATTAAGGAGTCTTAATAATTTAGCTAAAAAGTTAAAAAAGAGACGTCTGGATAATGGGTATGTAAAGTTATGTTACAAAGATATACATAATAGTGTAATTTGCGTTTTATTGCAGAGCGTTATTATTAGCATCTCCAGAAATCCGTTTTGAAGTAGACTGTGAAACGCATGATCCTATCGAAGTGGAGGCAAAAAAATTGCGAGAAACTAATTCTATGGTGGAAGAATTTATGTTGCTCGCAAATATTTCGGTTGCTAAAAAGATTTTAGAAGAATTCCCAGAATGCGCTGTATTAAGAAGACATCCTGAACCACCACCTACTAATTTCGAGCCTCTCATAAAGGCCGCAAAGAATCAGGTATGAAAAGATTATTCAAAAAATAATAATTCTGGTAAAACACAATTTTTCTTCAACAGGGTTTTACTATAAATGTAGATAGTGGCAAAGAATTAGCAGATTCGTTAAATAAATGTCATAAAGAAAGTAATCCTTACTTTAATACTATGTTAAGGATACTTGCCACACGCTGTATGATGCAAGCTGTATATTTTGTTAGTGGCATGCATCAACTAAGTGAATACTATCATTATGGTTTAGCATGTCCTGTCTATACTCATTTTACATCGCCTATTCGAAGGTAGGAAAATTTGTTATGCAAATAAATAATAATTAATTTGAACGTACATATCTATTTAATTTAATAGATACGCAGATGTGATGGTACATCGTTTATTAGCAGTTTGCATTGGGGCTGATGCAACATATCCCGATTTGTTAGACAAAAAGAAGAATCACGCACTTTGTCAGAATATGAACTATCGTCATAGAATGGCTCAATATTCTAATCGAGCATCAGTAGCACTAAATACTCATGTGTGTATTTGGTTATATATCTTTGATTTCATTATCTGAATTGATTGTTCAATTACACGTATATCATTCATTCATTATGTACCTCTCTTTTTAGCTATTCTTTAGAGAAAAAATTCAAGACGAAGAAGGTTATATACTTTTTGTACGAAAGAATGCGTTGCAAATATTGATATTAAAATATGGCTTAGAGGGAACTTTGTACTTGAACAAAGACAAAAATTCAGATGTTATATTTATGTATAATGACGAAGATCATTCACAAACCTGTGGAAATATCGTATTTCGTACTTTCGATCCGGTTACTGTGCAAATAAGTTTAAACAGATCCAATATACAGCATGAGAAACTAATATTCAAGTTGGTTAAGCCATTCGTAAGTAAATTATTATTACGAAAGCAAATAAATACTAATTGTTTCTATATAGTTCAATGTTCGTAAAATTGTATGCGAATAGATTCCAGGTTTCAGTGTACCTCCAGCAAATACTGCAGATTCCTGTAAGATGGTACTGAAAGAAAGTACGAAGGAAACGGTAAAAAGAAAGATAGGAGCAGAGAAAGTATCAGACAGTAATACCAAAAGTGGAGGAAGTAAGAAAAAACAGAAGAAAAGGAAACACTAGCTCTATTGTACATTTTTTCCCTCTAGAATTAAAGACATACAGACTAATCATTAAATGCGATGAGATATACATACAATAATAGTTATATTTACAATTTTATCATAAATAAGTATATGTATGTATTAATTATTATATATGTATACATATTTACGTGTGTTAAGAAATAGAAATAATAAAAAATATAATATTTTTATTAGAAACACAAAATTATTAAAGAATGTAAAACTAAATACTATTTTTTATGAAACAACTGTGACGAATAATCGCAAGTTAGATAAGCAAATTTACATCAATGCGTGTTGGTAACCGGTGATACAACCAGATGGAAGATGATTTTACGTGAAAAAATAAGTCGTCGAAAATATAAATAGATTTTATTCATATGACGCGTTATGTAAAATTTTCACGTACAGTCACCCTGTACCCGGTTGTACCACCAATTACAGGGCACCCTGTATATACATTGGCGTGCAAAATCAAAGGACCACTAAATTTGTTTTCGACGAAAAATTGTCGATACTTAAACTGTTATAACATCATAAAAAATGATTCAAGTGCATAGTCAATGATATGGTACATATAAAACTTATATTATCTAAAACTTCATATACTTTTTCTCTTCTTTTTACTATACATGTTAAATAATTTTTAATGTAAAGAAGAAAATTGTCTTATATCTAAATAAAAAAAAAAGAAAACAGCAAAAACGAAAATGATATATGTATTTAAAATATGATATTCTTATTATACCTCGTCTGTGGTTATATACTGTCGTATCTTGTGCCTCCCCGTAGCGTAAATTTTGAGAACCTCATGTACCGACGTAGCGTGAATTTTGGTGCGGTAAATACGAATTGAGCCAATTAATGTAAAAGTGGAGTAAGTCAATTTGTTGTCTATTTGGTTTGACAGCGCATCTCGAAAGCGTGACTTTCATTCTGTTTTGTGCAGAATTGATGTAAGTATATCTTCACTAGTTTCTTGGTGGATAGCAGAATAAGTACGAATCGTCCATTCGATCACTTACACGATGTTTTACTTTATCCCTCATTTGCATTAAACGGCTCAATCGTGCAGCGGCATAGCTGGATCAATGAACGGAAGAATTTTGACAGAAAATTTATTGATCATCGCTGATAACTATATTTCCAATCGCACGTTAGTTTGCATATTTATTTTCGTTACCATCGGAAGGAACATATTATCCCAAAGCATAAAACGCTTACTTTTCTATACGATACACTCCAATCAAATTAAATTTTATCAACGTAAATTACTAACAATTTTCTCAATTGGATATCAAATAGATCGCGTTTTATTAATGTAAAACCAAGGGTATAAATAAAGTAAATTAGGAAGACTAGACAAGAAATTTATCGCTGCATTTAATGCATTGGGACTTCAAAGCGTAAATAATTGTACAAGTTTTAAAATCTTTTAAATTTGTATTTAAGTTCTTCAAATTAATATACGGTCCTAAAGTTTTCTTCATTTAAAATTCTGCGTTCGATTCTAATCTATTCGATACACTCCAATTTCATTTAACTTTAAATTCACGAGCAGTGTTTCAGTCACGGTCGTATACACGACGTATATACATATAAAGATATAAGGATAGAGTACGCGGGCATATGTACCGTGTAAGACGATGATTATACAGAAAAGCGATAAATGGCAGAGCGACAAAATAAATGACTGTTGAGCTACAGAAAATAAATCAAATCTACAGATTTATATACGTGGAATAAGCAATATAGTTGAGCGACGTGTTGTCGCTCGTTGTTCATCGCTCTTCTGTATAATCACGATATAAACGAATGCGATATGGGATTAGAAAGAGGACGCTGCTCATTTGCAAATAACGTATACACATACGTACAGTAAATATGTTGGTGTAACACCGAACAACGAACGGCATTAGTGTACGTGTCTCATCAGACAAAGACACGAGTAGCTTCTATGTAGCATTCTCTTTCTATTCCCATACCGCATCCACTTACACGGTAACGTATGACTCGCGTAATCTATCCTTATATTTCTATGGTATAGGACCGTGGTTTCAGCGTTCCATGGGCAACAACCCAAACTAAAATTCCCCAGGTTTCCCAAAATACAACGATACAAACATACATTTCATTTTCCAATATATTTTAATACAATTATTATTATTGGGAAATTACTTGCCAAAATTCTTCGAAGTAAAGGAAATCTAATTTAGAAATGAGCTTTTAAATAAGTACATACAGAGGAGATGGTTCGTTTTTGAGAGATGTCGCTGTACGTGGAAACGTCGAGGTTGGCAGTGTTGTAAGCTAGGGTTTTGCAAAAGCTACAAATTTGGGTAGTGGCTTTGAGTAACATCGTAACCTTACGACGCGCGACTAACACATATTGTTGCATGTTATTAATGATTTACCGGGGTTTTTGAAATAATCCATATTTCATTACTACCAATTTATCGTATAGATTAGTGTCAGTGGTAACCGTTTTAGTTCTGGTTGTTTGCTTGTGCCGGTTTGTTGCTGCATCGTCATTAAGTAAGAGTTTATCTGACAATGGGAAACGTTCATACTTGTGGTCCAAACGAAGCTTTGGTCGTATCAGGTATGTATAGACGAATGCTAAATAAGTAGTTTTTACAACTCAATCAAGCGGTGCAATATATTAAACTAGAGCTGCCACGCTTGGTATTTTTCGTAAGCTTCTGTCGTTAGTTTGAAAAAAGTGACGTAAATCATCGTATGCTACGAATTCTGAGAGATTGTTGTTTTAGAGCAATTTCTATAAAATCTTTGTACATTTATAAAATTAATCGAACGATTAACTTTAACCATCTGACAGTACACCGCCCCTTGTCAGTATCAGTTTATTGTATTTGGTTTTACACGTAGTGACACTTCCTAATTTATGCGTGTGTCAGTAGCTATTTGATTAACACGATACAGCTAATGCGCACCGTAGAGAATCTCGGTTATTAATTTCATAACATTGAAAATCTTTTATTTTTCTGCACTAAACATAGGATAATATGACGCGCATGTTGGAATTATTGTTAACGTAAGGATAAATAAGCACGTAAATTTAAAAATACAAGATATTGTATGTGGAAAAATGAATTTTAATTATCAGTTCGTCGTGGAAAAATGTGATTAACATTAATATAATTAATCATACACACATATATATGTTCTAAAGTAAGTTCTAAGAGTAAGTTGGAAAATAGATCTGGGTTAAATATCCTCAAGGTGAAATTGATAAACTTAAATGTAATACGTAGACATACATAAGCATGTAGTTTAATTCAGGTAATTGGAAATAGGACCATAGGGTTAATAGCTTTTACTTGTATAACTATATTACTATATTATTATTTCTTTATTTAATTGTAAGATAATTTGGCTCCTGCGAAAATATCTCAATTGTATGTGAATCATAATTATAAATATTATTGGAAGTTATATTCTTCTGCACACATGCAGCCATGCACTTGGATAACTATTTTGTTAAAAATGTTACAAATAAACGAGTCTGTGTATCTAGTCTATGTATTTGAACTTGTTCATTTATCGTTTGTGATAGACGATAAATAAGAGCCTAGCACAAGAGGCTTCGTTTAATTGCAAGATATGAATTGCGTAATAAAAATTAGAATGAAATAATTATTAATTAATTCGTATGGATTCTAGAGCGAAGCTGTAATTACCGATATCCCATCCATCTCACTGATTTCGATAATTTTGGAATATGTTGTCGGGGACATGATTCTGAACAAATTTTTCCTATACATACAACCACTGCTCGGTAACAGTTTTCGGGATATTCACAAAAGACTGTCGGTACCACTGAATCCAACCTATAACTGTGCGTCCATAAAATAAATAAATAAATAAATTTGTTTACAGCTTATATAGATTTTGGGATAGGTGTGATTTTATTCGGTCTTCTCACGGCAGCAGGCAACCAAATACTGTCGCATACATTGTCACGGATGCACAATATAGACAGAATTCACTAGTGGCAGTAGTAGTAGCGATAGCGACAGATCTTTGCAAATATCCTAGAATCCGTGACCGAGCGACGATTATGTGTACAGGGAGAAATTATTTAAAATGTTGATTTCTACAATATATTAAATATTCCTCGAAATCGGTAAGGATACTTAGGATAAAACCTACTAAATGTTTTAGAGTCGTTGCAAAAATTTTTCGAATTTTATTTTCATGAATTTCATCTTTTCAGAAATAAACGTAAAATAATTGAAATGGTGATAAATAAAAAATGATTATTATCTAATCGATTGCCATTTTCATATTTTTCGCGGAAGTATTTTTATGGAAAGAGGAAATATGACTCATCTTCCATATTCGTGTCATACACGCAAACCATTTGTTATCTTTTATAAGATTAATGAAGCGAAATTACTCTTCCCCACGGCAATATTGTACAATGTAGCTTTTACAATTACAATTCTAACTTTCAACGTTCGTGACCTTCGTATTTCGACAAGAAAGCAAAATATCAATTAACTAATTACTAGATCGTGCCCCTTCCTTGATACAATACAATTTTTGATCGAAACATGTTTCGTATAACGAACAGTTCATAATTAATTCGAGCGGTACACTTAGGTGTATCATTTTGTTATAATACGATTAAAAACGAATATCATTAATGTATTGGGTCTAGGTTAGTTTCTTAATCCGTCCGCCGCGAGGAAAATCTAACGCAAATCCAATACATCGATGATATTTAATCGAGTAATACTATAACAGACATTTCTTGCAGCCGCGCATACGCCGTTATGCACGAAGCTTTCACGTTCAAAAATCATTGAAATCCGAGGGTAAATAGTTTTTGTGCAATTTCAGCAGAATTTCTACTTCTTCCTTCGTTGTTCAACGAGATGGAAATGCATATTTCTACATCGATCCACGAGTCATAAAAACGTGGGTATTACGTGGAAACGCAAATTGGCTTTTGTAGTAGGGAAAATAACCTTTTATATTTGGACGAATATTCGTATTCTATTGGCATTATAGTAGGCGTTATACATATATGTAGCATTAAATCAATGTAAGGATTGTACCAAACAGATCGTTGTTAAGAATAACGTGCAATGTATTATCGTTTATTACTTTTAACAATACTTTTTGTTTCTCACTTCTAGGAAAATATATTGCATTTGCATGTTCCACTATGGCGATGGAAGGTCAATGTTTCCGATCTTAGATTGCATTCCCAGTAATCGTCGGAATCGAACGGGTGTTTCTTACACTCGGATGAACACGTTTGTTTATAAAACTAAGTACGAAATTTTCGCACGGTTCTTGCTCTGGAAACTTTGATTTTTATCAATTCCGATTAAAATTCCGATGTCGTCGACGTGGCTCAGATAATTGAAACGGATAATAAAAAACGCGTGCCCCTCGCAACCAGTGATGGTTAGCGGTCCTTTTCGATCTAATAGGAAATCCTTGCTGCGTATCCACCCTTCACTTTAGCTCTAGGAATCCTACACCTGCGACCGATTACCGCTCCGTAGTATCGGTCGGATGGTTTCGTTTCGTACGTTCAATCGATCATTGAGACGGTTTGTAGGAAGGGCCCCGAGCAGAACAATGACTATAAAGAAATTCTCATCGAGACCAGCTTTGACCAGGAGAACGCTGATGTTTACGATGAAATCGTATCGAGAATTCGGACCGATCGTTACGTCGGGGGTGTACATTGGCTGAGAATAGTTGATTTTCGTGAAGGATGTTCGGAATCACCATAAGGCTGCCGATCATCTTTTCCCCCGGTGTAGAATCAAAGTTCTCGAAATTTGTATATAATTGATTATATTTAATGGTTACGCGTAATAATTCGAGATGGATAAATTATTCATTTTTCTATTACTATTCGTCCATCATCATTATTATTTGTTACATCAATACGATATACGTGATACAATGTACATACAATTATCGAATATAAGTAATATGTACTTATATTTACGTCAAAGGATAATTCAATTAACGAATTAATCGAACGGTAGGTACAACTTTTGGTATTTTATTTTATAAATGTATGTTGGGACGAAGATTCGACCCTCCGTTCAACCATTTCATTCGATTATATAGATGAGAAATTTGTTATCGCTCGTCTATTGATTAACACGTACTTCTCTTTGATAAATTTTAGTATCGAATAACTGCAAAAAAAAAAAAAAAAAAAAAAAATTATTAAAATTTGATGCAGTATGATGTATCGGTCGTGATGTTAATCTTCCGTTTAATAGTATACGATTTCGATTATTATCTCGGTAATAAACCATAAGAATTCTTCTCTTTACATAAAATAACGAATGTTCGTGTCGAAGAAAAAAGTTTAATCTTTTGTACGGTACACAGGATTTAAATATATATTATGTTTGCGAGAATATGTTAGTTCCTAAAATATTCTGGTTTGAAAGTTTAATTACACACAGGTTTGTTGCGGAGAAGTTACGTAGTAAGATATGGCACGTGCACGAAGAGAAAAAAGAACCTGAGAAAAAGAGAGCTCGCTTATTAAAGAAAACTAAAGAAAACTTGCATGGTTATTCTCGAGGACGGGTAAGTAGGAAAAAGAATTCGTAAGGAGGTAAACTCGTGTTCGTCTATTGTTTCAAATCAAATAGTTTTGAATCAAATAGTACGATAGTTGTGAAATTTGCGATTCCATGTTGCCATGGAATTTTTCATTCCTAAAGGATTTCTTGTTCGTTTAAATCGAAAGAAACAAATATTTTTCTTAAAGTACATAACGCGATGTGTTATATAACATAGTTGAGTCTCGCGTAAAATATCCTTTATTTTCTTGAGATACAGGATTGGTGTTTCTTCGTGCAATTTAGTCGAATTTTCCGTTATTATTATCTATTTTCTTTAAAGTCGTATCGACTATCATCATGGTCGTAGTCTAATTTTTGTTGACATTCGATGAATAAATTCTGTTACATAATTTTTTAATCTGTAGTTTCGTATTTTTCCTCCTCGTCCGTATTCCACGGACGATCCCTGTAATTCAGTTTACCTCCGATGATAGCAACCGTATAACGAACCAAGTATTACGTGAAATTCATATAATTATCCGGAGATGCGGATACGAGCTATCTCCTCACCTGTGCGCAATGCGTTTACGTCATAAGCTTTTTGATCGATAAAATATTAACATTAATTCGTAATTTTTGCTTGTACAGCACCATCTGATTCTATAGGTAAGAAGGTTCCCTATTTCGCTGTTTTCGATGATCGTTTCATAGTTTGTAATTAAATTTTGTAAAATTAAAAATTTTACACTTAATCCAACCATACGACGAAGTTATTTCATTTTCGATGCAATTTGATTCGTTCGCTGTATCAGATCGTTTTGTAGCAACCTTTCACTTAACGATAATTCTACGGTTAATTTAACAATATTTCATCTTTATGTACATATAGTCCAGCAAGTACACACACACACACACACATACACAGAAGAGAGATGTATCACAAAAAACAGATATTTTTGTAAGTAATGCGTTACACGAGTACAAATTTACCAACAACAAAACGTAACTAAAGTATCAACAGATATATCTATCGAGTAAAGATCAACAACTTTTTGCCAACTTTTGCTCGATCCGCCAATATGAAATCGCTAGCTTCTTCTCGCAGTTTCTACCGTCAGCCAATCGTTCTTTACGAGATCGGCTCCCTTCTCTCCGATCATAATTACCGGCGCGTTCGTGTTTCCGCTACAAATGGTAGGCATGATCGACGCGTCGATCACCCTCAATCCTTCGATCCCGTGTACCTTCAGCCTAAAGTCGACGACGGCGGTGGGATCGGTGGAAGGGCCCATTTTCGTTGTTCCGACCGGATGATAAATGGTCATCGAAATATGTCGAATGTGACACTCCCAGTACGCGTCCGAAGCAAATTTCAGATGCTTACACCCAGGCAGTTTGATCCTGTGAACTCTCGATCCAAACTGCTTGAAAACCTTCGCCTCGCTAACTCTGATCGCGATTTTCGCACCTTCGACCAAAGTGGCGATGTCCATCGGATCGGAGAAATAATTAGCGTCGATCAACGGGCTATGAAACGGATTGGAACTACGTAGCCTGACCGTGCCTCTCGATCTAGGTCTGAGCAGAAGAGGCATGATGGTCCATGCGTCCTTATTCGTTATAGGTCTGTACACGGTATCGTACACTTGGTCGGTTATTCCGAGAATCTTCTTAACTTGCACGCCGCCGTCTGAATTTATGGACGCCGGCGCCATGTGTAATTGAATGTCCGGGTAATCGATGGACCGATTGGCGTATTTCGTATTGACGAAGGCGTAGCCTTCGACGCCGCCTAGAGTGGTCATCGGACCCCTTCCATTTGCCACGTAATGCATCGTTACCGGAGCCGCTTGCAGTCGATCCTGAACAATAGCCACGGGTTTGTCTATCAGGAACGTCAAGCCACCCATGCCAACGTGATCCTGTAGATTGTCGCCCACTCGAAGGTCCTTGATCACCGGTATTCCAACGTGACGGAGATGTTCCTTCGGTCCTACACCGGATAACATGAGAATCTGAGCGCTGTTTATCGCTCCGGCCGAAAGAATCACTTCCTTTCTCGCTCGGACTATTTGTCTGCGACCATCCCTAACGAACTCGACGCCTGTCGCTTTCATGGTGACAGGGTTGATCAGAATTCTTGTTACGTGAGAATTCATGGCGGTGTGAATGTTCCTACGCAGTCGAATCGGTCGCAGAAACGCCTTCGCCGTCGAGCATCTGCTACCTCGGCGGATCGTCCCTTGAGCTATCATAAATCCCGTTTGCTCTTCTCCGTTTATATCCCTGTTCTCGTAGCCCATCTCCGTTCCCGCCTGAACGAACGCCACCACCAAAGGAGTTTTCCACGGGGACTCTTGCACCGTCAAGTACCCGCCAGTCGAGTGATACGGACTCCTCTGCAAGTAGGGATTCCTGTTATCCTCGGATTTCTTAAAATAATACAACGCCTGGTCGTATCCCCAACCAGGATTGCCCATCGACTCCCAGTAATCGTAATCGTGTCTGTTCCCTCTGACGTATAACATGTAATTGAGCACGCTCGAGCCACCTAGAACTTTGCCACGAGGCCAGTTACAGCGACCACCTTTCATAGCCAGACAGGCTCTGCCCGTCGGTTCTGTTTTATATTTCCAATCTAATTTCGTCAATTGAAGATAAGCCGCTAACGAAGGTACGTCGGTTACTTCGTTCTCATCCGGACCAGCCTCTAGTAGAAGAACGTTCCATTTTGCTATTTCTGATAGTCGATTAGCTACGACAGCCCCGGCTGATCCAGCTCCCACGATCACGAAATCGTACTCCGCGTAGAGAGGATATTTGTCGATAGGCCGACTCTCCGGGTCCAGTTGATCGTATCGATAGTAGGACAGACCTGCTATTAATAGGGGGATTAGCCACAAACTCGTGCCCACCAGGCTCAAAGCACCCTTCAAGGCCGACGTGACCACGATCGCGCTGAATACCATTCTTTTCCACTAGATAGATTCCTAAATTTCACCGAATGATATTTCCGAATTTGAAGTGTTTTCGCTGGTTCGTATGTCATCATGAAAGTATGTCTGGAGGCCGCGTGCCGATTTTCTCGATACGATGTACTTTGGATGATACGCGGGGATTTACGTTCTTCATTGCTTCTCTGTGAACAAACGAACGACGAGCGTTAAACCAGATAAAAGAGATAGATAAGCTGCGAATTTTTATGCATTTGTGGGAAATTTCTTGGCGAAAGAATGTGTGTTTTGTGAATATATAATACGAAGAATATCGAATTTTTAGCGGTTAAACAATTCCAGTTTGAAATTATATTCATAAAAATATGAATTTGTATAAACATCTACGGTCTAGTAAATAAATATCGTTGGCATACAAATGTTAGTCTACTATTATGGTTGGTGACACTATTCTTTCATGAAACCGAATCTTAGATACAAATTGCAGAGAGATTCTAATTGCTAGTCTATTTCTACTTGATTGCTCGAGATTGGGTCGTTAACATTGTGCCATAGTAATTTCGTCGAGCATTTCGATTAGAAATTAGAATGGATTAGACGCTCGTAGAAATCGATAATCCGAAACTTTCAACAAATGGAGAATCTTTCGATTCACGCAAGACTGCGCGCGTACCGTTAAAACTTGCAAATCAAAAACAAGCAAACCTGCTGACCGTTCGTCTATTTTTGTGATTGTTTTACTAAGCGATATACGTATGTATATAGATAGACGTCCTAGCAATTGTGCACTGGGGCTCGTACGTCAACCTCCATTCGACGATTACGCGATTAATCAAAGCATCGATTAAACACACACGATCGATCCCTCGAACGAGGCATCGATTTTCAAATCGGTAAACGAGAAATTATACGATCCCCCGTTCAATTTCTTCCTTTCAAATTCCGGACGTTTAAAGTTTTCTCATCGAGCAAGGGAAAGGAAACGATCGTGGTAATCAGCGCGGGTAAATCGCGTTTCAGTACGACGTACTACGAATCCCGTTGGACGATGCGGAAGGAAGGAAGAAAATTGTAGGAAATAGAGCTGGCCCTAATTAACAGCACGTGGAACTCGACGCGATTTAACGGACAGCATGCGTCGCGGTTTATCGATTAATTCTCGCGTAAACCAGCCAACAAATTAATCAAGTTGTGCGTTTGCCGGTAGAATGGACAAGATGGTGATCTCGTAACAGGGGAAGGTGAAAGTGTTCCATCCACGTAAACCTCTGTCACGTTCGTTTTCGTCCACGGATTTCTGCTGGTTATGTTACGTGTCTTCTCTCTGTTTGCGTTTCTTACACCTCGGCTACCATCCACGTTCTCGGCTTACGCTACAATCTGCCTCATCTGACTCGAGTATTCCTGATTCGGTTTACTCGAATATCGCGGCACCTTGCTTTTCTCTTCTCGTGGCCGCTGATACACGTGTTCATTTGATGTCTTAAATCTAGAACGTGCACTTTCGTATTTTACGAGTAACGAAATTTCTTACTTTATTTCTAAGTTTGTAGTATTTTTCATCGTTAGACTGCGAATTTCTATGCATTTATAGGAGACTCGAGAGTGCATAGTTTCACAGAATGTACGTAACGAAGAAATATGATATATAAAATATCCACAGTTTAATACTTTCTATAACGTTCGATAGACGAACCAATTTTCTATCCAAGTTCTACTCTTTCAATTATATTCCGGAAAATATGAATTTGCAGCCTATCGATCGTAGAATCGTCAGCTGGAGACTGCGATGAAACGTTCGATTAATGATAATGGATGAAAGTTTCGGGAGTAGAACGATATCAGAAGTTGCTGTCGAAGTGGATACAGAAAACGAGAAACGCGTAATCGAAGGAGCATTGTTGCAACAATTAACGAGCTTGAAACTATTGCTGATGTAGCAAACAGCAGTGGAGAGAGTAAGTAGGAGGATCGATCACCGCTTTATTTAGGTTAATAGGTTCTGGAATGAGTCTTTGTAGGTTTTCGCAGTAGATAAATGGTTGCTTGTAAGTTGTACGACCGGTTAGGTCGTGGAAGATGATTTTCCATAGAAATATAAGTCTGTGTGGGTGAAACAAATTATTTTATTTTTAAATGGATAAAATTACTCGTAGAATTACTCGACGAACGAGTAGCTAGATAAATTATATTATGTTCAATTAATATCTATTAACTACCATATTTTCCTTATACCGTCGCTGCTATAAACAAAATTGCTATGGATAAATTGATCAAGCGTAAATTAGTCAAAGGCAGAAATATCCACGGAAAAAGCTGGCTGTATCATACGTGGATCTTACATTTGCTTCGGGAGAAAACGCATCTATTACGCTTAAAATGATATTTCTATCGTTCGTGTCCGTCGAGTCACGAAAGAACCCGTGTTTTGCATTGGCAAAAAAAAGATACGAGAAAGTTTTAAAACCATCTGCGTTCGTTATAACGCGGAAAACGCGATATTCGTGCGATTCTATCAAAAGGGAAAAGAATCGAAAGAGAAAGAGAGAAAAGCAATTTTATCGAGTTGTTGCTCGTTGAAATGGGTCTCGAAGATAGATCCTCGCAAACTGAATTGAAACTACGTTGTTTCCAATCGATGAACGAACGAACGAACGAACGAACGAACGAACGAACGAACGAACGAACGAACGAACGAACGAACGAACGAACGAACGAACGGTGAGAACGCAAGCTAGGAAAAATCATAGTGTCTCTATCGTCTCGCAATTTTTGCATCGCGCAAGAAAATAACGCGGAAGTTGGCAGCTTTTCTCCTTGAAAGACGCGTTCTCTATTCTCTTAGATTATCGCATTTAGATCGAACGTGTAACTCTCTTCGCTCTACGTAATGGGATATTTGTTCGTTGCGCGCGATACTTGGGAATAATTAAATTCATGTTTTATCTCAAGACGATCATAAATAATGTGATGAATAATGTCAAGTAACTTTTTTTCTCGAACGCGTTGTAGTTGAAATCTTATTTGCGTACAAAAGAGAAATTGTAATGTACAATGCTACTGGTAATAGGAAAATAAAATAAGACACACACAAACGCACATGTATATGTATATATGTACATGCAATAGGTACCTATTACAGAAATATTATATGACGTCACTGCTACTTTTGTCACATACAAAATATATTCGCTTATTTGATTGAATCAATCAAGATTCATCACCGCGATCAACGCACTCGTCGTGTTTCGCTATAGCGCTAACAAAGTTTTAAAACTTTTTCTTCGACGCGTTTATGAAAATTAGCGAATATACATTATTATATATCAGGGACGTTAAACTCCACCAGTTACCATTATAACAGAGACGTTATTTCTGCCGACAAACGTGATTAGAAATTGACGTTTAACGACTACAAATCGACTACTCGTTTAATATTTTCAACAACGATACGTATCCTGTACACGATCCTGCTTTCTTGTTTCAGGTAAGAGTTTCGCCGATTGCTTGACCATCAAGCGCCCAGCCACGTGAGTTCAGCGTAAATTAGTTTTTCTTTGAGCGACGTAAAGGAGAGATCCGTCGAAACTTGGAACACGCGTTCACGTCTCTCATTGCGTGGATTATTTCGTTCGAGACGAGTGTAATGTTTCGCTGTTTCTTTAAAAAAGAAAAAAAAAGGGGGGGGGAGGAGATACTCGGTAATAGCGATAACGATAGTAATAATAATGATGAATATAATGATGTTGAAATTGTTTTCATTAGAGAGGCATCACGAAACATTCTCGATTCAATGAGAAAATTTTACAGAGTTATTGCGTAACCACTTGCGACTTTCTTTCTTTAAATGACTTTCAACGGCGAAAGAAAGTGTATAAGATAATCGAGCATGAGTAACGTCAATGTACGCAGTTTGTTTGAATTTCTTTCTTTTTTCTATGTCTTTTTTTTTTTTATTTTCTCTATTTTTTCCTTTCTTGGAATTTCTTGATATCTTAAGCAGGAGCGTTATATCTATTAGATGTATTTAAAACAAGAATTTGAGATGTGTATCTTCGTGGTGAGCACGAAAGAGTTACGTAAGCCGAGACATTTGAAAAGGTGCGCCAGGAAATTATATTCTATTTTCTATCTCTTTTGTTAATTTATATGTTTGTATGTATTATGTTTATTATTTTTTATATTAATTTATTCTATATTTTGTACTTTTGTATTCTTTTTTTTTTTTTGCAAAATATTTGAATAAAATGATTTATAGCGGTGCGGTGTAGTCTATTTTTTTGTCTTTTCTTCTTTTTCTAAACGCATTAGCATTGATCGTCTGGTCGGATCTAATCTGAGTTTTGTATGAATTTTATCGCATAACATAAGACTGCGTAATATCGTAAAACCGGTCTTATGTTAGATGTTTAAAGCGAACAGACAGATGTAATACTCATCGTTTGTTTAGAAACTCAGAAATGACGAAATAGATTGTAACCTATTTTATTATTTTATTCCCTTCTCGCTCGTTTTAGTATCGAATCTTTTATAATTTATATCTTAGTTTTCGTAATCTTAAATTTCCTTTTTATCTTATCTTTTATTATCTGCTAAATCGAATTTACTCGAATCACATACTCTTATATCGTATTATATCGATATTTTTCGATAATTTTGTTCGAGTTATTTCTTATTAAATTAAATTAAATTAAAATAATCGAAAACAGAATGAAATAGATAAAGACTTTAGATAAACGTTACGGATCGTATTTTGCAATAGGAAAGGACTCGCATAAAAAAGATTTGCTCATGAAACGCAATTAGATACCACCACATAGCAATGCGAGTAGCAAATAACATAAAAATCTATACGTAATCTAAGCGTAAAGATCTATGTCACCGTTCCACAGCCTTGATCTGTACTGCCTGCTGTGAATATTACTATATGCTCCGATTCTTGGCGTGCACGACATTTAATGAGACTATTATTGCGTGTACTCGATCTCTAAATTAATCACATTCTTCGATTTTATTATAACCTGCGGATGTTCGCGCGACTACATTTTTCAATACATTCAAAATGACAAGATTAACGTTGTATTACTTGTCTATATTCTATACATCTTTCGCTTGTCCCACGGAAATGAAAAATTGTTAATCATAACGTTCGTTTTACAAAACAAGAATCGCAAACTCTGTTGCAAACGAACACTCGGAAAAAACCTGATTTCGCTTATGTTTAGTTGATGGGGAATTCGTTTGATGGACAATTCGATAATATCTTTCGTGTTTGTCAAAATTCGTAAAATCGACTACTACGTCTTTCGTGGCCAGTGACAATCGGATTGTTAGAAACGACAAAAATATTAAAGATTCGAAACTCGAAGAAAGTGTATTTTCTTACGAATGAATATATATATTACTCGAGTTAGACGGAACAGCGAGAATTTTACTATGCGTAACCTATAGTTACACAAGTCTGTTATAATTCTGTTGAATACTCTGTATCAACGTTACTTCGCTTTCTCGCGAAATATCTGAAGTGTCGCGACCGATTCTGACAATTTCCGTATCAATCTTTCGCACTATATTTCCAAGTAGAACGGGAATAATCTTCGCGTCTCACCTTATATCGTTTCAACGTCGGTAGATCGATCGTAACCATCGATTCGAATCGAATCGAATACACCGATTCGCCTTGCAGCGATTCACTAAAATATTCGAACGCTTACCGCAGAAAGTTTGTCTGGCTACATTTATCACGTGCATCCTACGAAATATCCTTACGCATACATCTATAAAATCTGGTTAGCGCTGTAACAAGACGCGACTATCGCGTTTAAAAAATGTATACAGAAGCTGCAAGAGATTTACTGCAAATACACGCTCATTGTTAGCGAAAAATTAGTATACAGTTCTAAAAATGCTTTCACTAAATATCGTGCTTTATTACTATGGTAAATGATTGACTGTTGAAATACTTTGCACATGCTTTTAATATAGCGATGCGACGGTCGTGTCTCAGGTTACAGTGCTAATGAAATTTCAAAATCTTTCGTATAATATATATCTACGTAAGAAGTTTCTATATTTCCTATACTTTGTAAAGTTCCTTCGACGACCCTGGATTATCTAAGAGACAGTCCTTAGAACTTTCTCCGGGAGAATTCTCCCGTGATGTCGGAGGGGAATGTGCCGATATATCTTCGAACAGAAACCGAACACTTTTTCGAACCGCTTACCTTCGTTATTACGATGTTTACGAAGCTTCTCTCCCCATGAAGTCTGTCGGTTTTCCATTAGATCCTTCGAATCCACTTGCCCCTTATTTGGATCGTTTACATTGGACCGTATCGGTCGGTATCGCGGATCCGTAATTCCGAATCGCGGACCAAATGAAACGAAAGTACTTTCTTCTGGATGGAATTAGACGATGAACGCAGGAGCGATCGCGAGGACGCGCGATTTTCGGCAGGATCGATCGACGCGGATGGTTCACCAGTTTCGAAACGATAGTAGAACGACGGGTAAGTATCTCGGAAAAACGATAGAGCACCGTGCCGATACTACGCTCCCTGATCGTTTTACTCTCACCGTCCTTATCCGTCTGACTAACCGATGCCTGGGTTTTCTCGTCCTTCTCGAAGGCTCCCAACCGTACGTTTGGCAGTGAAAGTATTCTCTTCCTGTGGTTACCTACGCGCACCTATCCCCCCTCCCCCCTAACAATGTGGTAACAGCTGGTGCTTACACTAGGTTGCCATTACCTTCCGTACACACGCTTTGCGTTACATCCGTAAGAGTTCCTGCCTCTTCCTTTCGGACACGCGCCTTTCTTTCGACCAATTTACGTTTTGATTTTAGTACGATCTATCGATCAAAGTTTCGAGAGAGTATCTCTTCTTGCGACACGCGTCCTATCTATGGAAATTGCTTAAATTTTTTGGGGATAACATCTACTCTTAAACTTAATACCTATTTATCAATATTCCAATGTTTTTGGTTCCCTTTTTAAAACTGTGTTTATTACATTTGCATTATTCCGCACAATCAAATAAGATTTATTCGATTACCGTGGCAGTGGTCAACTATTTTTCTATGTAATTATCGCGAGGAGTTAATACGTTCGGATCGTATGTTTGCGAGAAGATTAATGTGTGTCGTGTTGTGAAACATCTGACATCGCTACGTGACTCCCATCACGACTAGAATTTGCAATACTACCGATGACGAGCTGCCTACGAATTTCGAGTAAGAGAAAGAAAGTTCTGTCGAACAACCTAGTTCGTCGTTCAGACACGTTTCCTCGTGTCAACCGATTTATCTTAAACGCATAACGTCACTGTAACGACAAGTATTGATGCGAATTACAAAGAACTGGACTGCGAGAAGTAAACATTTTTCGTTCCGACTCTGGCTATTCCGCGTTCTGACATTTCAAACATGCAAAACAAATTTCAACAGAAAAGAAGTAAGAAGAGTTGCCGGAAGCTCAATCGGTTTGCTTCCCTGGTGTTCTTTTCCTTCACCCAAACGTAAATTCTTAATAAAAAAATCGTGTAAGAACGACGACACAGCCATTTCTAGGACACGTTGTTTGTACGCTTGCAGTCAAGTGTAATTAAGAAATTGTTTCGATTACGATTCGAGTTTTCTTCTCGGAACCAGTACACCGATAGATCATCCGAAAATGCGTGTAAAATTCATCCGATCTCCGAGAACGATGTAATGCTCCTGCTGAAACGAAGGACCGTCCCTTTCTCCGAGACGCGATCATCGCCCGGTGGAATGTAATTAACCGAAAAAATTAAATCGCGCGTTGATAATCTGTTGTCCAGTGCGGGATCGGGTCAACGGTCTGGAAATATAGCAAAGTACATAACGGCCGGCTGGTCGACGTCTACATCGTCCCTCGACTCGATCCTGTTTCCTAGCGTCGATCACATCCGGTTCTATTTTACATTCGTGCGGTAACTTCTTGGCACGCGTGTAATAACGCACACGCGTGATCACGTATCAAGCTCGATCGATATTCGACTCATTTTTTGAAATGGCGAGACACCGACGACGATTTTCCAGGTACATCGGGCACCGCGTCGCACAGGCAGATTACGCATAGTTCTTCTTATCGTAGACAGTTCTTAATTTGAAGCTATTTGCTAAAATGTTACGCAAATTAGCGCTGGAATAATAACGATTGCGTACCTCCAATCTTATCGGTAAAGCGACAGGTAAAACGCCACGTTATGAAACAAGAAACATTTATTTTCATGCTGCTCGTACGAGACTGAAATTATCAAGTATATTATCGTTTACAAATTTGTCGACGCTTGTTTACTTCAAAATATAATTTACTTGCAAAGTTAGAAATAGAGAGACTCGGAATGGTTTTACCCTTAGTCATAGCTGTCATACAATATTATAACACGATAAAATCTACTCTTACAAAAGTTATTATTTATGAAGTCCATTATTCCCGGCTCATTTAGTCTTTAAGTGGCAGGAACGTTAAAAAAGATTTATCCAAATTCATAGAAACTAATCGTGATCGATTCTGACAGTAATATTTAAGACCAGTTAACGTTTTGACGAACCGTGTACTTCATTTTACCGTATTATCGATAAGATTTGAAATAAATAATTTATATTTCATGTAACGTATATTTGCTGGTCACGTAAGAAAATAGCAAATAATGTTCTTCGTCGCTAGTTTCTCATTAATTCGTATAATACAAAGTTTTTACACAATACGTTTTTAATACAAAGTGACCAAAATTCACGCACGCTTAAGGGCGTCAGTGTTTACGTAAAACATATTTCTTTTACACTGGTCGTTTTAAAATAACCGCTCCAATATAAGGCGTCTAAAATAGCGATCGAAAGAGATGGTTCGGTGAACATCCCTTGTAACATGAAAATGGACACTGTACCGTCATCGGCGTCCTAAAATTCACAACCTTGACCATTATTACGTGTACCTTACCTAGAATTTTAAATCAATCCTCGTTCCAATAGGTATCTCTGTACACGCTTTTCCAACTTCCCTTCACCTAACTTTCACCGCCCTATGACCAATCGTGTTCAAGATTATTTCGTGATTGGTCTACCCTCACTCGCGTAAGACTCGGTACTTGAATCATTTTTCGAAACGTGTGTCAGTCTCGTAGGATTCGATCGACCTATCGTTTTCGATTCGACGAGTTTGAATTTTCCAACAAACTTGTTGCCATCGTTGGCTACTAAATATTTGTTAAATATTCGTTTTACGTTAAAGTGTTACACGCGTATGTTATGCGTATTGTGAGTTGATTTTGTGCAGTTTAACAAAAGCAACGAGAACAGATGGACGTGGAACTGTTTGTTTAAAAATTGATCTGACTGGCGTATTTTAAACGTTTTGTGGTTCGTTAAATTTTGATTACGCAGTTATTCGAAGGAAAAAACCACTGCGATTTGTTAATTGAAAAATTTCTCTATGTTTAATAATCCCGATCATATCGTTTACTGTACTTAGCTTGTTTTTGAAAAAAAAAAAAAACTTGTATCACTTTTTTCATCGATTCTCTCGATTATAACATAAACATTGGGTCATGTATTCGCGAATATCGACGAATCGTATGAAAACCTCGAGCAAGGGCCTATAGCACATTTTAGTCAGAGTTTGATTAACAGCAAAGTATGATTCTAAAACCTCTGCCGATCATTTTTAGCAGACAGAGGATCTCGTCAGAGGAAGATGTAACGTTGAGCGCAAGAAACACGTTAGCTGTTTGAAAGTTATGGAAGAGTTATGGAACTTAAAAATCGCTTTTATTCGAGGTTTCCATTTAATTCACGCGTGAAATCGGCAATGTGTCGTCAGGTGCGATAGAACTTGCATCAAACTAATTCGTTTCCGGTTGTAGTTGATATCGCTTCGATAACGTGAACGTTGCACCGTGTTACGGAGGTTCCGTAAAAACACGCGTTACTTTCTAATGGTACGCGAATATTACGCGTAAGCGATCAGTTATCGATTACTGCGTTACGCACGCGCAAATTCCACTTTTCGTTTCCAATTTTTTTTTTTTAAATCGTGTTTGACGTGTTTCAAGTTTACTTGCGTTCGCAAGGAACAGGCGAGAGATATCGCGAGCGAACGAGCGGGCTTTACGATAGCAGCGAATCGTAATAGACGAAAAGGAAATAGGAGAAATCGTGATATTTTCTTTCGGCTTCTCTCGATAATAACATCGAGTAATTTATTAACGCATTTGAAATTAATTCATTCTTCTTTGACTCGCAAAAAGAAAGATTATAGGTAGCAACGTTCGAATCGTAAACGCTACTCGCCATTTATTTCCATCTGATAAATATTCATCCAAATCAACTATACATATTACTTGGCTTTTAAGTTAATGAAAATGAATGACCAAAAATGATAAACAAGATTTTGAAAGAGTTTGCTGACGAAACGAAAAATTATGTAATTCCTAGACAATCTAAATTCTTCAAGGTGAATATTGTGAGTATAAAAGCTGTCTTTGGTAGTTCAACGAACATTTCTACCCGACGAGGCCACCATCGTCCCAATTACGCCATCGTCTGATGCCGTTTAAGAAAGTGGGAGTCTAAGAAAGTGTTCAGGAGACTCGTCGTGTCTAGCTTTAAGCGGCTTCGCTCCTGCCATAACTGCTTTCTTTTATTATAGTTATATCCCCTGTAAAATATCCCCGTACCTTGTACCGACGTGAATCGAAAATACGAATGAACTCACGCCCCGTTGCAAACGTAACACGACCGATCACGGCACGACTTTCACTGTCCTCGCTTTTCTTCGCACGATGTACCTAAGAATTTGTAAAATTCGCGAGTTCTGCCCTGTTTCTGTTTTTCCATCTCTATGGTCAAATGTCAAGACTGAAGGATTTTTACGCGATAAATGGTCGAGGCGTTTTCTAAACTATCGACGATGTTTCTTTCCGATATATTCTACCTCTGCGTTAGGGGCAATCGACAAGATACCTCGTTCTCGTTCCTTTGTCCAATTACGAGTTTTAATCCTATTACGTTCCTTCGGCTATTTTCGACCGTCTTATCATTCTTGACAGTCTTATAAGTATATATATTTCCTAAATTGGATTTTATGCTAAATAAATGTCTTCTTAGAATATTACAAATTCTTTTTTCTTGCTGAAATGGGAACAAGACTAAAATATGATAAGTCGAAGATGTCAATAGCTTTGAAATAACTAGATATTAGATCGCGGCTACCAATCCTCTGTAATTATAATAAGTGTAGTTTAAAATGAAATGCAAAAGCGACGTATCTCTTGATCATGAACGTGTCGATATTGATTTATTTGCTATAGATAAAATAATAATTATAAGATAAGATAAAATAATAGTATTTATCGAATTCCTGTGTATTGATGACTATGAGTAAATAACGGTTGTCTGAAATCAAATACTTTGAATAAACGAGACTATGTACGAGCGTGTTTGACGCTATGGCTATGTATGTAAAATAACACGTACATATAAAGACAATTGTCATAGTCTATAATAAAACACATAGTTATGCATCACGTTTTAAGAAACCTAATTCGTCTATTACGATGTACTTCGGTACGCCCTAACGGTGTCTATCATTGCTTTTCATCTTCAACTTCTTTCGGAACGATCTACTTGCAGTGAAACCTCGGTGAATCGAGATATACGCGATACAAAATCGTAAAACAGACGCGAACCGTCCGCGAATAAAGCAAGAAGAAACGATTTCACGATCATTGAGATAGGGAAATCTAACGTAGTTTGAATCGTATTGTTACGCTACGAGTCTGGTATTATTACCGGATCTAAACGAGATTCGTTTAAATCGAGAATATATCAGTGTTCGTACACGCAAATTTAAGATAGCTCGGTGAAAGTAAGAGACTCCGGAACGCAAACGCAAAGTCGTGTCGACTGAATTTTCCATAGCGTGGAATCCTTTCCTTATTCGCGATGGATGCGTAAACTACTTGAACGTTCGACGCATCGTGCTGATCGAGGTACAAATTTGAATGTTATTAGGTATGCTTTTAGTAGAAATTTGTAAAGCTGATATTAAATAGAAACAAAAGAAAAATCGAGTATGGTTGACGCGTTGCCGTTGATCGAGTTTCGCGGGGACAAACGCGGTGCAACATTGGCGGGGAGACGTCAAGGTTCGATAGAAACTTGAATAAAGATCGCGATTAATTTCTGTCATAGTTGGTTTCATCGTATCACGGTCTCTTCGTAGGAAAGAAATTGGCGCGCACGCGAAGCCTCTCTCATCGATCAGTTGTTCTCAACCTTTTCAAAGTTACGGAACACTTTCGAGATTAATTTCGAGGAAAATCGGCAGCGCACCGAAATCGCTAATCGTAAGGTCGCGAAACAAACAACGAAACTGTACGTAAACGTAGTTTCTATTAAAATTTATAGCTGGCAGATTATACAACGGTAAAAAAAGAAAACACAAATGAAAAAGAAATCGTTATATTGGTAAAAACTGTAGCTAAGATAATTCTTTCATAAAAATGGAACATTTAATTTCGCGGAATAGTGATATTCCAGGAAACCCATTGTGATTGGTTAAAAATCACTACTCGATCGATCCTTTTTCGGTAAATCATTTTTAAACAACTGCTGTATGTATCAAAATGTTGCCCTAAAATTTCGCGTCTCGGTATTCCGACAATTGAGATTTTTTTATACTCGTGCTCGGTTGGTGCTCGTTGCGTGCAATTGTGACAACCACGAAAACTTGTGATCCGGTTTACTCGATTTGTCTTTTATGAGCCCTTTTTTCAATAACGATTACCTTAGTTGAGCTAACGATACATAGGCACAGTAGTAGGGTGAAAGAAAGACGGTGAACTATGTACGTTATTTTGAATGGGAATTTTAAACGGGTATCATACAGAGTGTTTATCTGTGGAGGAGTTCGAGTAGATAGAGTTGTAGCGTAGCCCGAACGAGTGCGTGCGTTTTGAAGCAAATGGTAAGGTAACAAGAGGTTAATTGCAAGGTGCTCGTCTACCGTAACGACGAGCGAGATCCGCATAAAAATAACGAAGATTCTGCCTAATTCAACGCGCGCCAGGAAACTAGGAAGCGGAAACGCGATGCATAAAGCAAGGGAGAATTCGTATCCTACAACGAAACTTTTGGCACGGAACCTGGTTACGTAAAGCGATTCGCTCGTGAAACGAAAGTTCGCCCACGATCCCACGTTCTTCCGAGTTCGCTTTACACGCTCTCGTCTCGCGATCCAGGTATCCTCCGTGAGAGCAATTAGACAAAGACAAAGATCACTAGATAGATCGATGAGGTGATGCGAAAAGATTCGATCGATGTGCGTAGATAGGTCTCACAACAAATAAAATCGATCGACTAAAATTTCTAAAGTTACGATTGACGCGATTCGTGTGATTTTCTTGTTTTTTATCCCAAATTCGAACTCATTGAGAGATCATTGTCCTTGCTCGCTAATGCGAGACATAGCGCGAATTAGCGTTAGAAAGATGATACCGATTAAGAAACGGCTTAAAATACAGAGCTTTATTTACATTTCGTAGATGATATGATATAAATAAAGCGATATAAGTGAGGAGTATATATGTATATGTTCCGTTATATAGATACACGTGAGTCTCTGTTCTTCTATACATATAATTCTTGCATAATATGGTATTTTTATATCGTAGTTCTTTATCTTTAATAACATAATATATAGACAATGATATAAAAAACTATGTTTGTTTTATTTACATACATAAGGTATCCTGTATTTATTAATTTTGTAATCTAACTTTTTCTAATCTACCGCCTTCTATATACACAATTCGGATATTTTTATAGGTAACTAATTATACCTAATATTGTATTATTATACGAGGATTGCCGCTCTCGTCGAACGTCTATATTTCCGTGAGAAATGGCACGTTTAAATTATCCTTTCTGAATAGAGAATATATTTACAAATTGTTTATATTAATACGAAATAAATAAAGATTCACCGATAAATATTACTGATAAACGCGGAAAGGTGTAAAGCTATTTTGTTAGGTACCAAGGTACGTTTGTTTGGTTTATCTGAGAGTAATTATATCTCTTAGAGATGAGGTACAGGTAACGATTTGGCATCGAGTAGCTTTCGTTATGAGTTTTGCCACGTGTCGTGGTCGAAAGTTAAGTCGTTGTGAAAAATGAAGAAAAAGGTAAGAGACATCTTTTACTGCGAACAAGCGTTACTCCGTTAATCGTGTTTTCACGTTCTAAGCACTTTAAACAACGGAAACCGTTTCGAAGCTGATCACCTTCCCACGTATCGTTCTCTTTTGTACATCCAGTCCTCCTTGATAATATCGCTTGCCTTTTCACCGATCATAATAGCAGGAGCGTTCGGATTTCCACTGACGATCGTGGGCATGATCGACGCGTCTGCCACTCTCAACCCTTTCACCCCGTACACTCTTAATCTCGGATCCACGACAGCCGTAGAGTCGCTCCTTGGGCCCATTTTACAGGTTCCGGTGGGATGATAAATCGTAAAAGTGAAATGTCGAATCGCGCATTCCCAGTAATCGTAAGTGTCGAATAGATACCTGTGGCATCCAGGCATACGGATAGTGTGCGGCCTGGAACCGAATCTCTGAAAGGCCGTCGTGTTGGATAACTGTAACGCGATCCTTATGCCATCGATAAGAACGTCCATGTCCTCTTTGTGCGTGAAATAATTCGGATTAATGTCTGGATAGACTAATGGGTTCTTGCTCTTTAAGCGCACCCAGCCGGAACTTCTGGGTCTCAATAGAAGCGGCAGAATGGACCAGGTTTCAGCGTGAGTCAGCGGTTTGTACATGGTATTGTACACTCTATCTCGCAGACCTAAGATCTTCTTGATATGATCTCCGCCGTCGGAATTGATGGAACTTGGGGCGAAATGGAACTGAATATCGGGATAGTCGTCCGATTTGTCCGCGTATCTGGTGTTGACGAAGGCCAATCCTTCTACTCCGGGATTGGTCATCGGACCCCTTTCGTTTAGAACGTACTCCATCATCACGGGCATGGTTTGAAAACGGTCCTTCTTGAGGCTGATCGGTTCGTTGACTACGAACGTCAGTCCACCAAGACCCACGTGGTCCTGAAGATTGTCGCCGACTCTCAAATCCGATATCAAGGGTATATCGAACTCCGCCAAGTGTTCTCTAGGCCCGATTCCGGATAACATCAGCAGTTGGGCCGAGTTGATCGTGCCAGCCGATAAAACGATCTCCCGTCTGACTCTTATTACTTGCTGACGACCATCCCTAAGGATCTCGATACCGGTGGCTCTCTTGTCGTCGTTGAACACCACCCTCAACGCTTGCGAGTTCATCGCTATATGGAGATTCTGCCTGTTCTTCACCGGTCTGAGGAACGCTTTCGCGGTGGAGCAACGACTGCCTCGACGTATCGTTGACTGGGTTAACATGAAACCGGTCTGATGCGCGCCGTTTATGTCGCGATTCTCATAGCCAAGCTCCTGACCAGCTTGCAAAAATGCGATCGATAACGGTGTTCTCCACGGGGACTCTTGCACAGTCAGATAACCACCCATGGCATGATAGGGCGTCCTTGCCAGGTAGGGATTGCGATTGTCCTCGGATTTCAGGAAGTACGGCAGAACCTCGTCGTAACTCCAGCCTACGTTGCCCAGTCTGGCCCAATTGTCGTAGTCACGGCTGAAATAATTAGGATCGTTATGGCGAATGATGACGGGAAACTGTCTACATGTAAACTTGCTATATTTAAGCTCATCTATAAATTTATAGGATACAAACTTTCGTCACAATATTCTTTTAGATCCCGATATTGTACTTTTTATATTTTTCTTTGGTATTGATTCTTTTTTCTTTTTTTTCTTTTTTTCTTTTTTTTCTTTTTTTTTTTTTTTTTTTGCCTCCCGTAAGCGATCGTCAATCGAGATAACTAGAAAATCCGCCACTATCGTACTACGTTATCCAGGTTTGAAGAATAAATCAAAGATTCGATTAATCGATCCTGAATTACCGATTACCCCGGACATAAACCATGGCGTTCAACACGCTGCTGCCACCAAGCACCTTTCCACGTGGCCAGTTGCATCTATCGCCGATCATGGCGAGGCAATAAGCCGACACGGTCGGTGGCGAACTTTGGTATTTCCAATCCATTTCCGAGAGCTGGGTATACCCAGCCAATACGGGAACGTCCGAAATTTCATTTTCGTCACCGCCCGCTTCCACGAGCAACACGGTCCAATTCGATACCTCTGACAATCTCGATGCTATCACCGCACCCGCGCTTCCTCCACCGACCACTATGAAATCGTACATTCGTAGAAGCTGAAACGAAAAACGTAAGTTAATCGTACGCGAGCAACGTTCGTACGATACTTGATCGATTCGAAATATCTTGGATCTTTATCGAATATCTTTTGCGAGTTGTTCGAAACTGTGGATCGAATGCGTTTCCACTCTTAGGTTTAATGATCTATGCGTCTGTTTTGCCGACTGTCGGTAACGACGACTATGGATTTCTGCTTAACGAACGGATCGACGAAAATAATGGAACCGAAGGCAACAATTTTAGAACTGATATATAACAACGAATCCTCTTTGCGTCGCTCGCGTGCATTTATGATCCTACGAAAGCGTTTCGTATGCTATACGTGTATTAACATTTGAAGAATACCTGGCGAGCATCGGTCGGATGAGATTCTGGATCCGCTTGGTTGTACCGAAATACGGACAAGCCAATCGCTAGGAGAGGAATCAGGCTGAATCCGAGGACCGATACAGTTCCTAGCAAAGTAGTTAACCCTATTGCCATTTCCACTTAATTCCACCTCGTGAGAACCACGTCCATTCGGCGAGACTGATGCGACGCTCGTAACTTCCACGAACGCCAAATTATCTAGAATTTACGAAATTTAATTGTAGCAGTCTATACTATACTAGTTTCTATAATCGTAGCGATCATAAAACGGATGAAAAAAATTGCGCGCGCCAAATAATTATCAGTTAGAAAATCGTATGAATATTTATTCGAATAACGAATGGAATATTAAATTATACGGAGGTTGCTAATAAGCAGAAATATAAAATTACATCTAATTAAAGGCAAATTTTTTAAATAACTCTTCGTTAATAGCCGCGAACGTGTCATTTATCATACCGGTTATCGTAATTGGATTGAATTTGCGGACAAATAAATTTATGGCGTTCCCTTTTTTTTCCTTGTTTCGTTAAAACATATTTGCCACTGTGGAAAGTATAATATCGTTGTTCCTTCTTTTTTCATATATTACGTATTCGAATAACGTTCAGTCGCGACATTCCAATTGCTATAAATTTAAATTTTTTAACACGCACAATTACAAGCAACGACCACTATCGTAAATAACTTTTCAACCGTTTTAAACCATTTCGTCAATGTCGATTGCCCGGATATTTTATACGGTCACTTTTGTTCGTCCTCGTTCTACTTGTTGCACTTTTTCATGACACCAACAGCTTTCTCGAGCAAGCTTCCGAGCTTGTTGTACACGCGGAAAAGTTTAAAACGCTTGGCGATTCGCGTACACGACGAACGCGTGCCGGCAAATGGCAGCGAGAAAACACAGCACCGGCGGCACTGACTCGAACACCGAGTGCCGAGAGTGAAAACCAAACGTGGCGAGAGGCGCCTCCTTTCAATGCTAGCTTCGAAAATCACGTCCTGACCCCGTACCGTTTGTTCCCTGGTTTACGTGCCTGGTCTTCTCCTCTGCGCTTACCCATCTGGATTACGTGATCATCGTTCTTTCCTTTTGTTCGCTGATCTATCTACGGCTCTTTTCCATTTTCGTTTATTCTCCTTCCATCTAATCTCTGAGCGTGTGAATCGTATCTTAAGAAAATTTGTTCCATGATGTATGGATAAGAGGAAAGAAATATGAGAAGAGTTTCGGAATGTCGAGGTTCGGTTGTCGCGAATTACGAGCACAAAAAGACTTTTAATACATGGCGAGGAGAAAATTTTTTGACTTATTTAATTCTTTGTTAGAATCACAAAAGTACACTTGGACCTATTCCATCGATTTAAAACAATACCGAAAGTGCGATATGTTAACTAAAGAATGTACCTACATATCTGACGAGAAACATCCTAAGCCGTCAGAAATAATAGAAAGTTTTTCAAAGAGCAACGTAAAAGTGGTACGAAACCAATAAGCTCGTAATTATCCAATAGAAGTTGTACTCGTAACCTTTGGTCGGAAGAAATTATCGAGCAATAGTAATATACGAGTAATACAAGTTATAATTATTTTTAGATGTAGGAAAATTATACGTGTACTTTCCAAGAGAGAGAGAGAGAGAGAGAGAGAGAGAGAGAGAGAGAGAGAGAGAGAGAGAGAGAGAGAGAGAGAGAGAGGGAGCATAGCCATATCGTAATGCATCGCTCTGGAGGTATACGTATCTCGCTAAGATTTCGTTTGTAATCCCGTATTTCCTAATTATCTTCGTTCGTCCGATCATTTCCAAAAAATATTTTCGTCCGTCTCGTTGCCCGGTAAAATTCAATTTCTCCAAACAGAACTGCATCATTATGGAATCGTTCCAACGTTCGCCATAAAGGGAACCGAATTAAGAGTCTTTGTACGCGTGTCGGGTCTCGAGTCTTTCTCTTTGCCTCCGTGACGGAAGCCACGGAATCGCGCATCGAACCACGCGTATACTTTCTCTCGTCTTCTACGGTCTGCGTGCCATTCAGGATGGTTGACGCTTTTGTGCATCGAATTCGGTCGCTCGTGCATCGTTTCTAGTTCGCGTCTCCTGACTCGCTCCGTTTTTCCACTTAACCTTGGCCTTCGATCGAAAATCGCGGTGAAAGAAACCTCGGTCTTCCTCCTCCTACTCCGAATGGCCTCGTTCGCCACTTCCGCATCGCTCCACTCGTTTGACATTATCGTTACTAATTCTAAAATTTTCGAACGTAACACGAGCGTTTAGAGTTACGAGATATCGTTGCCGAGATTAATTACCGAGACGAATGACTAAATTATAAAATTATTGAGTAAATTAGAGTAAACTATAAGACTTGGCCTGTTGCTTTAAGAAAACGCGAATGAGCTTATTACTCGATCTAAGAATTTTTATATCATTCGTTTCAACATTGATAACTGCATGAAAATACAAATCCTTAAAGTGTTTATCGGAAGAACAACAAATAGAGGTATTCATTTGAAAGAATTGCCATTAAACAGAAACCTGACGTAATATCTCGTCTTTCGAACGCGAAAATATCGACAGTGTCCCTCTATTGCGTAAATAACTGTCAATCATCCGTATCGTGGTCCAATCTGTTTCGTCTTATCATTCGCCGTTCGATTCTCGTCGAATTAACATAGAGCGTCCTGTTAAAAATTTCAAACTACGATATTAGATAACGCGTGACAAATTACCGTTACAATCTATGCTTGCGTTCCTCGTGAACGTACATTTTTGCTGTATCGTGGGTTAAACGTGACGCAACCTTTTCGATTTCCTCAGACTTTATTAATTAGAGCGGGGAAATTACGATTTCTCGTCGTTTTTGTCTCGTCGCTGAAACGTAAAATTCTTCGACCGCGTATGTACGTTTTAATTCGTAATTTTATCGTTCGCAATTGCAATCGACGTTACATTTCATAAACTTTCGGTGGTTGGTACGTTTCGCTGAAAACAATGTAGCGCCATTGAAAGCAGCTTCACGCGAATGTCCCGGAAAGTTATTCCGATGTGTACTACTTTCTTCGAATAGCTCTGTTCAGGTTGTTACGCGATTTTCTGCCACAACTGCGTTCTAGATTTATTTATTTGATTGGTTTCTTTTTAGTTCGAAACACGCAGCATTTAATACGCGTAACCATGAATCTATGCATATGCTAGTACAATTGATAAATTATGTGGCGAAATTACGCTTAAAATTAAAAGGTAGAAAATGATGCTTCGATCTTTTCGCTGATAAATTGACTTTGTCTAAATTCCATATAATTTCTGCGTTTGGCTTTAGAACTTTTATCTCTCTTTATAATTATGTTTGACGAGTTATCGCGTTACGTGTTCATTTATACAGGATGGTCCAGCGATTATCACCAATCGCGATCGGTAATGGGTTCACTGTGCGAAAGTATAGAATACAATTTTGCCTTTGATAAAGTCAAATTTGAAAATTTATGCCAATTAGTTTTGGCTTCATCGAATAATCATCGAATAAACGACCGACAGATGATTATTCTACGTATCAAAATAAGTTAAAAATGTAGGATAATATTTGTACGTTTAAGACGTTACTTTCAAAAAGATAGAATTTGAACGTGTTCGGTTAGGACTTGACAAATTTTCAAATTTTATTCTCTCGTAAACGAAGCGTCATACGGACGAATCTTATTTTATATTTTTGGCTTATTTCTTTCACGTAGAATTCCCCTCTTTCCGATTGTACCACGACTGATCGAACGCTTTATTTATATACGTAGAAATTCCTATCCTCCGCTATTGCTAAATATTGGTTCATCTAAGATTTCGAAGCGTCTTTATGGGAGAGACATCTCGATAAAAGCAACCGTTTTGAACGTCTTTCTTTCGGAAAGTTCAACGCAATCTACTCGTGACGCACATACGATGCGAGAAAGTTCGGCACATCTCGACGTGTTAACGCAGTTATCTGTCTTGCAAAATGTCCGAGATACTTTACCGTTAAATCATCCGATAAACGCTTTTATACGATCCTTTTATTTCTTCGATCAAGTTCCAAATATTTTAAAAGACGTTTTTCCTTCGAAAAACTTTTATACGCCAAGCGAAATTTATTTTTACCTCTTTACCGGTTAAGAAGAGCTCGAAGGAGCGTACACAACGAATCGTATTTTCAGGATCTCGCGTTCAGAGATCGCTGCGTACCTGCGTGACGTGCATCACGTGCATGTAGTGCGTTTTACTTTTCTCCAGCCTTGTTAAAGTTTCGTGGCTGCAATTACGTGTTAAATAATAATCCTTTAGTCAGTAGTTTGACCGACATTAGCACTGACAATTTCATGACTATACGTAGACATTTACGAACCATTGTATCCACTTGTTCCACCGAGTACGCAGCAAGGCACCAATTGCGCAATATTTTTGACCCATCTTAGAAACCCATAAAAAAAGAATGATTAGTTGTGTAAAACTGTTTTGAAATTTCGTCGAAATTATCATTGCACAATCTATTTACGCGAATTCTCGTAAAAAATCGTTCTAGACAATTTTGGAAAATTAATGATATGGACGTTTAGGCAATCTCGAATAATTTGTCAGCTCTCTTAATCGATCGTTTCTTGCTATTTAAACGTCGAATCGCCTGAAAATTTTATTTCTCGTGCGATTAATTAATACTTTTTCCCTCGTTCGGCTATAGAACGTTGGGCTATTCACGCGTTCGTCAAACATTTTTTAATCACCTTGACTGCAAATTTATGCGAATACAGCGCCGATTTAGAGAAACGAACATGATTTAGCACGTAGGTACATACGTGTGACGTTACTTTGGATGTCACAGGTAACGCACGTAGGAGGAACACGTGTTTTATCGAAAAGAGGAAAAAATCGGTAGAATCTCTTGTTATCGTTGTGTGATTTACGTAACGCGTTGCAAGAGAAGTGTACTTTCATTCGTCTGGACATACGTTCAAGGACGTTTAAGAGGTATGTAACTGGCAATGTAATTCGGTTATCGCATTTCAACGATGGAAAAATTGTTTACGATTCAGTTCATATTCCGCGATTGATATTCGAACACGGTATTGCAAGATATTTCCTCGCAGGATAATTTGTAGGATAGTTGAAAATAAAGCTTCTATTTTTAGCTCCATCGTCTCTGAATAAACGTATCTGTCTTGTGTCTATATTTATTTCATTTACATCTTTCGATACAATAAATTATAAACCGGTTACTTTCTACGATGACTAATTGCGGGTGTATTTACTTTGTACATTTACCTTCGAGATTGCCAGGCTCGATAAATTTTGCAAAAAGACTAACATTCAAAAAACCCTACTTAATGCTACAGTGACTTGTCAAAAGTACTATAGAATTGACATACTGATTAATCAGGTCCAAGTATATTGACTTTCGTATAATTTGGTAGTACATGAGTACGAGAGTTCGTGTCAGTACAGAAATTTGATGTTATGAGAATGAAACGTGTAGAGTCTGATAAAAAAAGTTCTTCGTTGGAAACTAAGGGTGGCTATCCCCTGTAGCCATTAATTAATTATCATTAATCGACTTAAGATAACCTAAATACTCCCACTATTTCCACTATTACTATTATTCTTGTTTTCGAGCTTTCGGAACATCGATAACGACTAAAATATATACATATTGTATACGGTGAGTTCGACGATATTAATAAATAACGGTATTAATTATTTACAAAATCAACAAGTTCTAATGGTAACGACATTTCTATCATGACAGAGGAAAATAAATATTATTTGGTCACAGGTAGCGCATTCATTTCTTTAATTTACGAATAAGTTAGTTACGAACGTTGTAGCTACGTATAAATTATTCGAATTAGCATTTATCTATTACTTTTTACATATGTATACCATCTCTAACAAACGAAAAAGTCAATGTCGATTTTACAAACCTACTTACAAGTCTCCTTCAAGTTGCTTCTTACAATACCTTTTCAGAAACAGAACCTCCGGTATTTAAAATTGAAATAAAACGTATTCGCGTTTCGCATTACTCGCATTATAGTTATTCGAGTCGAAAGTAGATCGCGATATTATGTAATAGATTGTTGGTAACGCGTATTCGCGTAGAACTGAGACTTATTCATATCTGTAACTCGTATTGTTTTCTGTTCCGAATATTTTATTTATTTAATTCGTTAAATCTACATTCTAGGCATCATGATTTAACATCGATCGTTCATCGATCGACTCGATTTCAATTATCATTGAAATATACGAAACCACATCGACCTATATTCAAATTGGTTAACGTAATCGCGGTATGCACGCGCAGCAGATCGTTGATTCTTGCTTACGTTGACCGACGTTCGTTCACGACTTTATAGCTTCTCGATTAAACCCAGAGAAATATCACCACACCCTGTATAAAGGGGCGGGTCATACATCATGTTGCATAAGTAAGCAATTCATTGGGTGATCGAGTACGTGTAAATGCTGCTTATCGATTATGTTGTAATACGAGAATTTTAAAAATTAAAACGAGTTTGACGAAGCTGTCGCATGCCTTATCTTCGTCTTTCTCTAATCATCGGTAATTTCTAGTGGTACAGCTGTTAAACGCGAAATGTCTTCCTTCTGAATCTTTTTCTTCTTATTCCTTGCGTAACACGGAGTAAAATAAAAACGAGAACACGGTAATAATTATACGACGACGACATATCGATATAAAAGTAGAAAAAAAGTACTTATAAAATAGTTGATTCTTAAATAGCATGGACTTGAGCAATGTCTTTCTTCTTATACGGAATTTACTTCTGGTATCTTTTTATTTTTTCTTTTTCTCTTTTTTCTTTTTTTCTTTCTTTCTGACAACTTTCGATCTGACCCAAGAGAAGAAAGTGAGAGGATCGAAAAAGACATCGGTAAACCATAAATTTCCGAGGAGCGGACGCTTAGTCGGAGAATTCTTTCAAAACGTGTAACTCTATTCTAGAATAGGATCGATATTTTAGAAAAAAATGTATATGTTCCTTTTTTGGTAACAGAAAACGAATCTGTTTATCGCTTTTAGATTTTAAATGTTCACATCGAATACGTCTACATCGTTAACGGTATAAGTAACGACGAAACGATTCGATCGTACATTACGACGGTCACATTTCCTATTCCTTAGTCGCGTGAAAAAAATATAAAATACGCATTTCCTTTAACGTCATCGACTCCCTCGATCGATATATTACTTAGAAATTACTTATAAGCGAACCTAGCGACGATTAAACGATCACAGCTCCTTGCGTTCCTCCGTATCGTTAAATTAAAACCCTAATCGAACGGCCGTATCGACGGAGAACGGTATTTCCATTATGTCGATCTACGCCGATCTCGATACTAATCCCTGTCCTCCTATTTGTCGTTTACGAAATAACGCGGCGATCGACGGGACAAGCTGATTTCTCGGCAAGAATTCTTTCAGTCACGTAGCGACGATCGTGGCGTTGTCCCTTTTCCTCCGTGATAGCCATTGCCTCTTAACCAAATCAGCGCCTTTCTCTCCGATCATGATCACCGGTGCGTTTATGTTGCCGTTGGTGATCGTCGGCATAATGGACGCGTCGATTACCCTCAACCCGGTCACACCGTAGACTCTGAGTTCGGGATCGACGACGGCCATGGGGTCGGTCGGTGGACCCATTTTCGCTGTACAGCTCATATGATAGATCGTCATAGTGTATTGTCGTATGGCACAGTTCCAGTATTCGTCGGTGAACATAGGTATATGGTTACAGTTGGGTAGAGCGCGATTGTGGAATCTGGCACCGAATCTTTTCATGCTGCTCGTCTCTCCGAAAGCTATCGCAGCCTTCACGCCTTCCCTCAGGACATTCACGTCGTGAGGGTCGGTCAAATAATTGTGATACATCAGGGGATAATCCAGAGGATTTTTCGACTTCAGTTTCACGAAACCGCGAGATTTAGGCCTGAGAAGCATGGGGAACACCCCGAACAGGTCGCGGTAATTAATGTTCTGGAATACTTGGTTGTAAAAATCGTCCGTGAGTCCGTGAGCATTCTTCACGTGCGTGCCTCCGTCGGAGCTGGTGGAGGAAGAGGTCAGCATGAACTCTATGTCGGGCCAATCGTCGCTTTGATTCGCGTATTTCGTCGAGATAAAACCTACGGACTCTAAGCCTACGTTCGTGGTTAATGGTCCGTCTTCCGTGATGGCGTACCGTAGAGCGGAATTAAGGTTCACCAGGCGAGTCATCACGGTACTGATCGGATAATCGATCAAGAAAGCTAGACCACCCACCGCGATGTGATCCTGCAGGTTCTGTCCGACTCCAGGAGAATCGTGAACCACTGTAATTCCTACTTCTTCCAGGTGCTGTCTAGGTCCAATTCCCGAGAGCATTAACAGCTGAGGGGAATTTATGGCACCCGCCGAAAGAACGACCTCCTTCCTGGCGTACACTACCTCTTTTCGGCCTTCTCTGATGAACTCGACGCCGTAGGCTTTTTTCGTTCGTGGATCGATCAGGATCTTGGTTACGTGACTCCACAGGGATAGATCGAAGTTTTTTCGTAATTGAATGGGTCTGACGAATGCTTTCGCGGCGCTGCATCTTGTTCCTCTTCGCATGGTGTATTGGTAGAAAGCAAAGCCCGTCTGTTGCTCTCCGTTTACGTCTACTATGTCGTAGCCCATCTCTTCGCCGGCCTGTAGAAAGGCCACTCCTAGAGGTGTGTTGTAGGGTGAGTCCTGAATCGTCAGATATCCTCCTTCGAGAAGAAACGACAAATATTTAGTCGAATTAGAGAGATCGTTTCATTTTAATTGAGAGAAATGAGAATAGAAACTCGATCGAACTACGATCGATGGATATTTATATATATCGTTAGTAATGCGATACAAATGCCGTGTTATCATTGAAAATCAATTTTTTATCTCTCTTCAAACAGACTCACTCTTCTTACGTATCGTAATCGTTGCACGTATTTTAAAAATCTCTTGCTAGGCAAGAATCAATTATAATTAGAATCACTTGCGTATGGAATCGAAAAGTCTCGTTCGCGTTAGAACAAAATCACAACTAATTTAATCACTTTTTTCCTAGATAATACGTCGTATATCAGTATGGTGGAGTTTATCGTTATGACGGTTAATCGTCGTTACTCTGATCGTTAGTAAAGAAATTGATAATTATGCGAACGATCAAAATACAATGCGTAATCTTTCACGCGTATTCTTCCAACGGAGGAATTTTTCTTTCTATAGTATTTTTCAATTATACTCGTTTCGCCATACGTAAATGCGTTAGTAATGTATTCTGATAATAATTTATGAAAAATCACTTAGGTATAGTATTGTTAATAAATATTTGTGTTAAAATTATAGCGTCTTACCAGTGCTATGGTATCTAGTGTTGCGAGCTAAATAGGGATTTCTTTGATCTTGAGATTTTTTGAAATAGGGCAGAACATCCTCGTAACCCCAGCCAGGGTTTCCGAAACTTTCCCACTGATCGAAATCTCGTCGATTTCCTCGAATGTAGAGCATCGTGTTAAGCACGCTCGAGCCACCCAAAATCTAAAATAGCATTAAAAACGTATTCATACGTATACTTTACGCTTAACGTTAGAACTATCGTACCAGACCAAACGACCGGTTTTCCCTTTCGTATCTTTGCAACTACTGAAAACTCGGAAATAGAGATTTTTGAGAAAATTAACGTTGAATCTTGCCGAGACGTTGTCGATAGTTCTAGCGTTAATAGAATATTCAATCAGAGCATTTCTTTGCTACAAAGATGTTTCAACCTTTCCTCTGGTCCAACAGCATCGTCGATCGATCATCGCTTGACAAGCGGAATCTTGCGGCTGAGTCCTGTATTTCCAATCCACTTTGCTCTTGTGCAAATAAAGGGATAGTATAGGGACATCCGTTATCTCGGTTTCGTGTCCTCCAGCCTCTAGCAACAGCACATTCCACTTAGGATTTTCTGTAAGTCTGTTCACGACCACGCTTCCGGCCGATCCACCTCCCACCACCACAAAATCGTATTCTTTCCGTATATTCTTCGTCACTTTAGGATAATTCTCAGGATCCATCAGATCGTAATTGTAGTATGCCAGAGCCGCTATGATAACAGGAATTATCGCCACCTTTCCAAGTAAAACAGTGGCACCCTTTATCGCCAACGTGGCTGCTGTCACGATACTCATTTTGCTGCCGTTTTTTTTATCGACTTTTTTTTCGCCAAATTCTCCCGATTATAGCTACGTTTCGAACGAAACATTCGAGTTTCAATTCTTTTTCGCTTCTAGCTTTCTCTTCGATTTTCCGTTACACGTCGAGGGTTCTGAACATTCTCGAAGAAAGAAGAGATCGTGCCGTGGAAAGACTGCTTCTGTAATAATAAAATCGAACGATGTCATCGAGCTCTGTTATTATACGAAGCTCCGTTGCAAGTCGTGGAAAATAAATTCTTCACGACGAATTAAAAGAATCGTCCGATTCGTGAATGACAGACCAACGTTTTCTTAATACGTATGCTTGAGAAAACCTACAAAGAGATAAAATAACGTTCTTGCCAATCGGAAATTTTGTGAAGAATTTTACCTGATCTTTGATTTAATTATACGTTAAAATTCGCTGACAAGTGCAAGCTTCTCGAGGAAGATGAGAATTTTGTGTCAGCGAGTTCTTTGCGATTTATTTCCTGCAAAGACTTCTCGCAAAGACGAGAAAAGACACATATTTCTGTATTCACAGCGACAAAGGAAGTAAAATTAACTCCTAAAACTTTAGACCTGCGCGAAAAACACCTTCTCAATGATTCGACTTACGTGTCCATCATTTTTTAATTGCTCTATGCACTGCTGCTCGTGACGCTTTGTATCATCACGAGACAATAAACCTGAAACTTCGAAACACGGTTTCTCACTTACATGTTAACAAGGCTTATATTCACCGGCACGAAACTCGTCATTGCGACTGTCAGTCGTCGATACGATACTCGACGAGAAGCAACTACGAGGCATGCTGCGAAACGATTCCAAGTAATCTCGCGTTTGCATAACTTTCTTTTTTTTTAACGATGCAGTCCGGTGACATCGCTGTTCACGGGCAACCTGTCGCTCGTTGCCGATCGTACATTTTCAGTCAGGGTCGCGATACGCTTTCTTTTCCTTTTCCGGATCTCGTTATACGCTCGTAACGATTGGTATTTTTGGTACAATGGAAGTATTATACGTCGGTGGAAATCGGTAACAAAGTTCGTTTTGATTCGTCGAATGGAACGGTACGAACAATTAGCGCGGTTTAAACGCGATTAAAGAAACTCACTCTCGTGTTCTCGTGCTCGTTTAACGACGCCTAATCGTGACTCAAAAATTGGAAAAAGTATCATGTTACTTTCACGAAACGCAAACGATAATCGTATAAACGTAGGAGTGTTCGCTAAATGAATCGCGGTTTCTGACACTACCGTTTGCAGCACTTGTTCCATTCACAACGGAATTTACTTGCCCAACGGTTCTGTAGATTTTATTTTATTTCCACGACACTAAATCATCGCTAAATCATCGTTTCTTTCATACTCACTCTCCAGTTTCGGACTATCGATTCCTACCGTCGTTCTACGAAAATCGTTCGAACGATCGATCGCGTGACTAGGTGGTATTTTCTGTGAGGTTGAAAAAAGGCACGATCCTCGTGGACCATGCATGGAGGCATGCATGGAAGCCGATCGAGCAACTCGCGAACGCAGAGAAAGCGAAAGACTGAATGCTCGAACATCACGTTCTACGTATAAAACGTACCCGTAGTACCACCACTTTGGTCCTACCAACCGACTACTACTGACCCTTGGGGTGAAATGTTTCGTATGTGTGTCGAATCGGTGACCATCGTTACACCAGCGTTATATGCACCGGCATCCTACAAACATTTTACTGGAATAAACGTCCATATCGTGAAATAATTGGCCGATCTAAACGCCGAGACACAAATATCCAGTTACCTTCACCTACAACGATAGTTATGTGACTAGAATCACAGAAGTCGCTGTATCCATTAGGTGTCTTACCATCTATGATATATTAGTACCGGTTTAATTGACCGTATCTGTCTACATCGATTCTTCAAACTAACTTCTAACGAAGCGATCCTTTGACGCCTATATAAAATAGATAAGGGTGTCTCGCGTTATATAATTTTATCAATTTTCTCGTCTCTTTATTTCGCAAAGTTAATCGATTTGGCAAATAAACGTAGTTCAGCCGTAGTTACTGTAAACGCGTATCTCTTTAAAAATCTAATTTTAAAAATTTGCCTTCTATATTTATCGCTGAATAGGTTCGTGAATCATTCGACGGTTTCATTCGATCGTTCAAAGATACTACAACTAAATTACTGAAACTTGATTTTCGCTTTCGCAAACGATCAACGGCGACAAGTATTTTTTGTGGAAATTTGATTACGGGGATTCCCCACGAAATCAGTCATTGTGGAAAAGATCACATCGAGCGTTATGCCACGCTATACGTACGTATACGTACTATATACACTGTGTTTAACGAGACGCAATCGTATTTGCAAATAGGCATGCATAATATCGTTTTCCAATTGAATCGTAACCTGTTTTACATTCTTTTTTTTTTTATATCTAGGTGAATAATGTAAAAACGACATGCACGACATCGATAAACAATGTGTAACCATGTAATTGCGTCATGGAAATATGGAAATAAAATTCATTGGAATAAACATTAGATTCGTTGTGAAGAAATCTCTGACTAGAACAGTTCTACTTTTATACCGTTGATCGATCGTCTCTGCGTGAATTTTAATACCGCAACGTTCTTACAAATCGTTTTTAAAAGCGAAACGCACGCGAATAAAAATAGATTCAAAAACGTTTTTCCACGCGATAAATAATCTATATGTGTATTTAATAAATAGCAATCTCAAGCAGCATTTTTATTCGCGTTCGATCGATCTTTTCGTGGGATATCGGTGGACTGGGAGACGAAGATCCGAAGGACGAACGACGGTTTTGCATTTTTCGCTCGCTTTCTACTTCTCTTTTTGTTTGATTATCCCTTGCTACTCGACTTTCGGTCGTCGTCATCGCCGTATTTTACAAGTACCATACCTTAAACAGAAACATTTCACTTTCGCCCGGGCGATTTTGAAATCGTCTTGGTCAAGTTGCCTTTTCACTCCAGTTGTATGATATCGCGTTCGTACGCTACCGCGTATTTAAAAAAATTGGGAAAGACCCTTCGAGTGAAAGTTTTTCGTTTCCATGCGATGTCAGTTATACTTCTAGCGACGAGTGGCCATGATCGCGTAATCGGGTGTTGAATCATCGTGTTTCGTCTTTTCGAAGAAACGAAATTTTATAGAGAACTTACCATTATGCGATCGAGAGAAATATTAATTTATCAGTCGAGTCGTTCTTCGATCGGAAACATTCGTGATTATCGATCGATGGACGATCGATTTTAGCGAATCGAAACTTTACGATCGTAAATAACGAATTTGTTGTTTCCATATCGAATACGGAATGATATAATTCCTGAAACCGTATCGTTGGTTTACCGATCAGGTTTTATTCGGATCAAAGAATCGTCGATTTGAAACTCATAAAAGTAGATCGTGCGTTAATAACCACGAGCCTTCGCATGTTTCGCGATGCTCGCCAATGTTTCCTAGAAGATTATCTTCCTTCGTACAGTTATTAGACGAAGGTAATTGTAAATGAGTAGAACATAAAATCTTAAGTTTTTGCCGTAAAAAAAAAAAAAAAAGAAAAAAAAAAAAACGTACGATATTATATCTTGCCGTAATCGTGCCGATAAAAAAAAGCATTGGCAGAAGAAATTGGAACAAGAGACGATTCATAATCGGTACGTTTCATACTTTGATGTCTCGATGACAAGTAATAATTATACAAGCTTCGTTGCGTCTTTACTCATTCGTGACTCATAGTTTATATAAATTTCAGGTTTTGTTATTGTTTAGGAATCGCCAAAAAAAGCTCGAAATCTCCGTTGCGATTGAATCGCCATAAGAGCGACACCTTTCGGCCAGCGATCGACGCAACTTACTCACACGGTGGCGATCGCGATCGTTTGCGCTCTCGAAAACATCGATCGCGACTGTTTAAAGCGATCATCGTCTCGTAAAATTCGGTCGCTGCATTCGCCCATCAAGGACGTTTCGCAGGCTGATCCGGAAGGTGTCGTGTCCTCGCATTTAACGAAAGTACAGAAGAAATAAATAAGACGCATGAGTAACACAAGCTGAACGTGTTAGCGAAACGTGAATTTATCTTTATTCGTCTGTTTGTAGGATAAAAAGGTAATACGACTTGTTTTTCTGTTTCAGGTAAGATGGTGAACGATAGCGTTACATTCTTCGTTGGTCTTTTCATATTCCGGACAAAGGTACTTATCTACTCGCGTTTTAGCCTATCAACGAATAACATGGAACTTATCTCCTAGATGCAAACACGTTCGTTTTACATATACAAATATGTAAATAGATAGACGTAAAATCGTTGGAAATAGACGCGATAGTTCGTACGAGCCTAACAGCAGGCAACACGTGATACGTCCAAGCAAACGAGAGATCGAGTAGCGTTTATTCGTTTCCATTGAAGCGCGAGAAGAAAGTACGTACTAGATCGAATTCATCTTCGGTATAGGATATAGATGGTCTAAAGTCTAAGGTTTAAGGTTTCTAACTAACAATTATATACCTTCTCTGTGTCATTACGCATAATATGTTGCGCGGTGGGACCTCTAACCGCGAATTACATTAACCTACGTTATGCCGTAAGAAATATTAATACTTGATGATATGTTAGGTTGTTTTGAAAAGTTTCTTTCGTTTTACGAGGAAATAACGGACGCACAAAGTTTTTTTGTTTTATATTATTTCGTCGAATTACGTACGATCGATTTTGTTCTGTCGAGATGAACACCGCGACGTTTCACAAACTTGATTTCGATCGTTTGTACGAAGGTGTACTGTTGTAAAAAGGTGTACATGTTTGCGAAAGAGGGACACTGGTTTCGGACAACCTAATATGATAATGAAATACTTGTACAAGGAACAATACTTGTATATGCGGATCTTTCCATAGAATATTTCCGAAAGTTTCCGAAATCGTTTTTTTCATCGAGTGATCCACGTTCTAAATTTCGTAATATTTCGTGCTAACTTTTAAACTAAAAATAGCTCCGCGATCTATTCGTTGTATTTCTTTAATATATAAACGCTATAAATCTTCTCTACCCTCTTCTACCTTTCTACCTTTCTACGAAAAGAATTTCGCGTTTCAACGTAGAAACGCTGACAAAGCCTCGCTACTCGTAGAATTCAAAGTCGTTTGTTACCGCGAACGTCGCTATATTTGCTTTAGATGGTGTCGCCTTAGACAAACTTTTTATCATGCAACCAGTCCTCTTTGATCATATCGCTGGCTTTCTCCGCGATCATGATAGTAGGCGCGTTCGTGTTCCCCCTAACGATCTTTGGCATTATCGAAGCGTCGACGACCCTCAGCCCGCTAACTCCGTATACCCTTAACGTGGGATCTACGACCGAATCGGGATGCCAATCTGGCCCCATTTTACACGAACCTACCGGATGATAGATCGTTGCCGTGTACTCCATCATCACGCATTTCCAGTAATCCTTCGTAGCGAATACGAAATGTCTACACGAAGGCAGAGGCGTATCGATCAGCCGAAAATCATATTTTTGAAACGAGTCCGTACGAAACAACTCTAAAGCAGCTTCTACTCCTTCGACCAATACATCGGCGTCGGGATAGCTGGTAAAATATCCGGGATAGATCAACGGTGGTCCCCACAACGGATCGGTATCGTTTAACAGTATATATCCTCTGCTCTTTGGCGACAATAAAATCGGTCTAACGTTAATAGCGTCGTAATAGGACAGCGGTTCGACCGCTGTTTCGCGATATTCCTCGGGATCTTTCAGATAATCCTGCTGATTGCTGGCATCGAACGTATACTGTATGTTCGGTAGATCGTACTCGCGTTGAGAAATCGTCTGCAGGAAGACGCCGCAGGTAATGGCTCCAGCGGCGGACAGCGGCCCCATTCGGGTTTTCTCGTAATAAAAAATGTCATTCTCTTTCAAATCGTTGTCTTTACTCGTCGAAGTAACGTTTAGCGCGATCACAATGCCGTCCATCGTCACGTGATCTTGAAGATTCCTTCCGACTGGTAAATCGCTGACCACTTTGATCCCGTGTTTCCTCAACTCTTTCTTCGGACCAATTCCAGAGAGCATCAGGATTTTAGGCGAATTGATCGCGCCGGCTGACAGAATCACCTCTTTCCTAGCTGAAACTGATCTTGTGAATCCGGTGGCTGTCGAAACGTACTCGACACCGGTCACGCGTTTCGTTTCGTCGTCTATCAACAATCTCGTGACGTGAGCCTCGGTTTCGATCGTCAGATTCTTCCGTTTGCGTCTGACGGGTCTGACGAACGCGCTGTTCGCGCTTTGACGCATTCCACGAGCAGAGGTCATTTGCAGTTTCATCACGCCCAGCTGGCTCTTCGCGTTGGAATCCACCGATTCATGGCCGAGTTCTCGCCAGGCGTTCAACAGGATCTCTGCGTTGACGTCGGTATATGGAAATCGTTCTACCGACTGATAGCCTCCTTCTTTGTGATAGTATGGATTCTTTTTCACGACCTGGAGAAAATACCGATTTTATTCCATGTTCATTTCGCTTTCGATATTACGATTTCAACGAAAGCTACGATCGATTCGTCACCTCTGGATTCTTGTTATTTTCCGATTTGAGAAAATATGGCAAAACTTCTTCGTAGCTCCACCCGTAATTCCCTTCTTCCGCCCATTCGTCGTAGTCTCTCGGATTACCACGAATGTAAATCATATAATTGATACTGCTGGAACCACCCATCACCTGTACGATCATATAAGATCATACACTTTTTAAAGTTCAGATACTTGTAACTTTGTAAATAATAAACGAACAATATTTCCAAGTTCCATAGTCTTTGTCGATCGTTTGGTATTTTTGAAATTTCAAACTCTCGCTACCTTCTTGATTTCTTCGTTCGATGTTGAACCATCGGAATACGTACCTTGCCCCTTGGCCACGCACAACTTTTACCCCGTCTCGATCGACAAGAGTGTCGCTCCGGTTGCGTACGATACATCCAATCGATATTGCTGGCTTGTAACATTGAGGCGAACGCCGGAATATCGGCTACCATTGGTTCTTCCGTGCCACTTTCCAATAACAGTATCTGAAAATGATCGAAAAGTTTGGAAATAAATAGTTTGCGTTTCTCTTAGTCGATAACGTTTACTTACGAATCGTACCTGTATTCTACGTGGCGTATTTATAATCGTTAAATCGTTAAATCGTTAAATCGTTAAATCGTTAAATCGTTACATCGCTATATCATAGTACACATCTAGAAAATACACATCTAGAATCATCGCTGTCGACGATTCTCAAAATAATCCAATAAGCGCGATGCGTTTCGTGGCCTGTTTTAATCGCTACGAAGCCTTCAAGTGGTTACGACATGATTATCGACGATCTTCTGTTCTGTGACCCGTTTCAAAGAAGCCGCGAACTTTTCAACGGGAGGATTATCAGCTTTCTCAAGCTTCAAGCACGCGACAAAGCGTGCTATAAAAATATTTTTAAAAAGCAAAAGTTCTTCGTAATTCGTTGATATCGATTCTATACATCTTTTGTTCTTACGTATGTTACAGTTGCGTTTTTCGTAGCTTTAATTTCGTTAAAAACGCAGAGTTTCCTTTTATCTATTCTCGATCGTTTTAATTCTTTCGCTGTAGAATTTTGCCGCGATCTTCGCTTAGATCGCTTCAGCTTGTCATCCGTTAGTCACCCGTTAGTCACCGATTTGCAATGCGCCACGTTAGTAAAAGTCTCGCTAATTCTTATTTCCACGCGTCCGTAAAAACGTATCCTTTCTGTTCTTTGAACGGCAATGGAATCTAGCGCAGACTTTCCTGCATCAGTTTATTACGTTCGTTCGTCTACGGAAAAATATTTCAACGATTTTTTTTTCCTGCAAACTCGACTGACCATAAATTCATTCGAAAGGTGTACTTTATTATTTTGAAAAGCGAGTATTTTGAACACTGAATATTTACATTCGATCGAACAAACATCTTTCTACGTTGTTTAAAATATAAAAATAATTACTTTCTACGATGCGGTGAAAATGAAAAATTCGTCATGGGTCACTGACGATTGACTCTACGACGAATATGTTAAATACGTACAGCGCCGTACGACTAGCGATATTTACAACCGGTTTGCAAGTTTTATTCCACGACTAACGGCAAGTCAACTAAAATTTGTCGTTTGAAACACGTAGAAATTGCCGGCGCTTGGCCAACAACTAGATTGGAAATAGTTGAATAAATTAGTCAAGTTCGTGTGTACTCGATGAACATCGAAACTCGATCTTCTCGCAAATCAACACTCGAAGAAAAAAAAAAAAAATTGCATTTTTTCTCGGCTTATCTTCGGCTATCTTGAGCCGATCGAGCCAATCGTTTCCAAGCTAGTTGCACCGTCACCAATCCCGAGAGCTTCCGCGTGATCGCAAATTGAAACCAAAGGACGAACCAGGTAGCTACCTTCCAATGTTTTACTTCGCTTAGTCTATTCGCAAGCACGCAACCTGCCGATCCAGCTCCAACGATAACGAAATCGTACACTTTCGTTGGCAAGTTCGTCGCTTGCGGCGAATTCACAGTGACCTCGGTGCCCACGGAAATTCGTTGCGTCGCTCGTAGATTATAATTTTGGTCGTTTACTTGATTTTCGAGAGTCAACGAACGTGGATGTCCGTTTGCGGCATCGATTATCCATCGTGGTTGATCGTACGTTTTTCCTGTAAAAATTGGCACGGTAAATTAAAAACATACGCGTTCGAGTTAAGTAATGAACGATTGAAGAATTTTCACGCCTCTAAAACCGGGGACGATACCTGTTCTATTTGGTCTTTTGCTTTGATTTTTCATTCTGTTACGTAAATGTTTTTTAGATATTGCATATACGTTAATATTCTAATTTTATCAGATTATTCATTGCGAAAGAAACACGTTAGACAAATACTTTCACTACTAGATAGTAGCTATTTGAAGTGTACCAACGTCGTTATTTTGTGTCAACGTACGTACGTACGAAAAGTCGAGATTGCCTCTGTCGCAATTACGCGTGAACGTAATGTTACTATTTACGCTAATAATGCCAAATAATTTCACACTACGATTCGAACGTTAATTAACATCGAATTTCATTAAACAACATAGAGGAAGATAAAACACGAAGAATAAAATATTCGTACTTTAGGAAGAAAAACGTCTAATTTCCTTCGTTCTATCGCTTTCTACGATTTTTATCTCATAGTCGGGAAGAAAGGGTGAAATCTGTACAGTTTCCAAACAAAAACACGTAACGCGCATACAAAAATCGATCGTTCTTTACCTTTCTCGGCAACAAAGTCGTTGTAAATCGTAACCGGCGTGCCGATCGGTCGATCCACGATTCTCGTTCGCGGATAGAAATCGTAAATTCCTGTTAAATTCGCCATCGACGAACCTATTTTAGCGTTAACTGCCTCGCTGTCGTCGCTTTCATCCTTGGCTCTCGTTAAAGTTCCACGATCGTACGAAAGTACCGAATCGTAAACTCCGCTCGGTGATTTCATTGACGCAGGATCGTCCAGCAACGAAATCTTTCGGCCATAAATACCATGTTGCCGCGAGTCTGCGAAATATCCTACGCTGGCTTTCGATTTTGTCGATTCTTCGACGTGATCGAATTTCCATGCTGAACTCCGAGTATCGAAATCACCAAACGAATAACGACAAGAGTCTTTCGAATAACCGAAGAGATGGGCGACCAGCGTCAGAAACATGAACGCAGGCGGTTGACAGGTCGACACGGTGGAATGGGGCGAACACAGGCTCGCTAGATCCGGAGGTACCCACGACATCGTTTCTCGAGACGATAACCCTTCTTGATCTTCTCGATGGTTGGCTCGACTGTCGAGGAGAACGAATTGGATGCTACGTATTGATTTTGACGACGTGTCTGTACAGAGTAGTTTCTGGACGAAGGAATTCTAGCGGCAACGAGTGGATAGCAGAAGTCGATCGATAAATGTACGGTAGATAAGAATTTTGCTAACGGATATTCAGTCGTTCGAAAGAACGAATATATCTTCTTTCGTTTTACTTTGGAATTTCTAACATTTCCGATTTTCAATATACGTAGGTTCTACAATTTTATAATTAGTTAAATTACGCTTACGTGGTAAACGGAAAACGAGAACGACGACTGTATTATTTCCTTCTATTCTTCTCTAATTCGGAGCCGTTTGCGCCCAGTAGCAGAAGAAAAAGGTTCCGAACGTCGCTTAAACGAGAAAGGGTTCGTTTTCGTTAGCTGATCGTATCGCCTTCGTCGTTTACATATGGGAACGAAGCAACGACACGGGGTAATTGCCATTCGTTCTTTAAAAGTAGTCGTGTTTTTAGCCCATCAAATACCACCTGTCACTAATATTCTCATTATGATAAAAGTCTTTAAAAAAACCTTCGTTAATCTATCACGTATAATACGTTATAATACGTTATAATACGTTTGTCGATAATTTATCTGTTCGATAGAGCTAGTAGTTTGTTTATTACTTGATTGATGACAGGCACGTGGCTTCTTATTTGAATTACTTTTACATGAAAGATGTTAATATTAGATTGCACGAACTTACATTATCACTTGCAGAAAACACGGCGAATCAAGTGTCTCTAAAGTAAATCATCGTCGTAGGATCGAAGCAAAACGCAAGCAAAGAAAATACGATCTCTCGAATTGTTAATTTTACACTATCGAATTCACTTTTCTTCGGTCAGCCTTTTACACGTTTAAATCCAATTTTTATCGCGTCAAAGCTAAAGATTATCGAGTATATCGCAACGTTAAAACACTAAAACGACACTTATTCGGAGCCGAGGTGAAAACCGTCGTACCCGACGACTCGGTTGGACGTCGATATACAAATGGATGCAACCTAAGGCTCGGTTGGCTACGGGAAGGGTCGCGGGATCTTTGTCACGGATATCGCTGACCATCGACAATTGATTCGAGAAGGAAAGTGGCAGCCTGGTTGCGTTCTCGTCGGAGATCGATGGAAATGCAGCCGATGGCGTTGTTTCTTGCGACGTCCCCCTGTTACCCCGTACTTTTTGCAACGGCTCCGAGTGTTGCACGCTTTCGTTTATTAGAAAAGTCATTTCGCTTCGTTTCCTGGTTAAAGCCTTGCGAAATTGTCGCGCGTCGGTCCGAGATTATTTCACGTTCCGCGCGTAAGGTGAGAGATTCGTATTCCAATTATGATAGTTATTTGAAAAACAGAACAGAATAGAAATGGACTTGGGAGGATTTTTATATCAAGGGTTTGGTTCCTGTGGAGGAGTTATCGCTGAATGCCGTCACACATGTATGCCGTTACTGCTTAATCCTATATTCCGAGATCACCGTGACAAAATCGAGACCTCCCCGCTTTTCATCTACTATCGTCGTAGACTAAATTCCACAAAAGTCGGATTCTTCGTGAACGAACGAGTAAAGTTGCGAACGAATCTTGTTGAATGGTTCGCGGTCAAAAGTTTTCATCGAATTTCGATTAATTTGCTACGACATAAAACGAAAAGTTTGTTCAACCATCTGCTAGATATGTTGTTGCAAACGATTTCGATTCTTTAACGAATACATTCTTTACGACTTGCTCTGCATCCGTATCGACGAGTTGTCGTTGTTCCGGGAAAAACGTATTGGTATTGAGACATGAAGTGCGTTCACCGAGTTACGAAAGTAGCGTAAAATGCATCGGAATGTTACGATGCAATTACCTGCGAATTACCTGTTCTAGAACCGAGAAACGGTCGCGCGATGCAGTTTGAAAATTGTTCGCAAGTTACACGATAAGCGAGCCTTTTAAATACTTTGAACTATCCTATTTGTTAAAAAACCGATGGAGGAATTTCTTGAAATTAATTTTATTACAACGTTCTACAATACGCGGTACAGATTATTATTATTATTATTATCGTTGTTATTATAACCGGGAGAAAAATAATCTTCGTATAATTTCATGGATTATTAATTCGTTTCGTGCTTTGTCGCGTTTCGCGTATAGAAAAATTCAACTCTAACCGTACTATGAAATATATCGTACACGAGCCAGACCTTTTACAGTTCCACGTGTACTCTTGTCCCCCAATCCTCTTTGATCATATCCGCACCCTTCTCCGCGATCATCATCGTCGGTGCGTTGGTGTTTCCGCTAACGATGTTTGGCATGATCGACGCATCGATCACTCGTAATCTGTCGATACCGTGTACTTTCAATCTTGCATTCACGACGGCTCTGGGATCGTTTGACGGACCCATTGCAACCGTCCCAACCGAGTGAAACAACGAAGTACCCATGTGTCTGATACTGCATTCCCAGTATTCGGTGGAATCGGGCTGCGTGTGTCGGCATCCGGGAATATCGAAATGTAGCAACCTCATACCGTGCTTCTTCATCGTTTCGGTATTCAACAAAGACTTGATAGTGTCGACGGATTTTAACAACGTTCTCAGGTCGTCCTCTTCGGTTAAATAATTCGCGTAGATCTTGACAGGGTCGGCTGGATCGACGCTGCGCAACTTTAGCACTCCTCGACTCTTAGGATTCAATAAAATAGCGCAAGATACGAGCAAGTCCGACTCCATGATGTTCTTTCGCGTTTCTCGTATCAATTCGTCGTTAAACGCAAAGTTTTCCATTAGAGATTCTACCTTGAATTGGTTCCAACGTGGAAAATGGCCCAAGTGGAATTGAATATCCGGATACACGGAATTAGGATCGTTTACATTGACAAAACCGAGAAGATCGACCCCTGTAGTGGCTAATTCTCCGGAATTGTGCGCTAGATACTCGTAAATTGCGTCCATCAAAAATGTCGGAGATGGCGGTATTACCGATTCGTTCACGTAAGCTACTTGCATTCCTAACCAAACCATATGATCCTGAAGATTTTCTCCAACCGGTAGATCGGCTACCGTCGGTATTCCCATTTCTGTCAGATGTTTCTTGGGTCCGATTCCCGAAAGCATCATTATTTGAGGACTAGCGATGCTTCCCGCGGAAAGAATCACTTCCTTCGATGCTTTTACATCGATCGATCGACCGTCCTTCAAGGTGATACGAACACCGGTCGCTCGATCACCTTCCAATAGAATCTTGTCCACCCTGCTGGATTTCATCACGTACAGGTTCTTTCTGTCTTTGATGGGAGATAGGAAAGCTTTCGCGTTATTAACGCGACGCGTATTTTCCACGGTGCCCATTGCTCTTCCGAATCCGATGAAACGATCGCCGTTCAGTGGTTCCAGAACGTTCAATCCTAGCTCACGTACGCTATTTAGGACGATGTCCTGGATGTTTGTTATGGAGTAATTGTAGTGTCTGATGTTCATCGGCCCACCGATTCCGCAATACTTTTCCCCCCACTTAGCTATATGTTCTGCCGCGCAATTCAAAGATTTCTTGAAGTAGGGAAACACTTCCTTGTAGCTCCATCCTTCGTTGCCTAGACTGGCCCATTTGTCGTAGTCCCTCTCGTTCCCAAACACGTGTATCATGGCGTTGATGACGGAACTACCACCAAGAACCTTGCCCTTCGACCATCTGCATTGCTTATTCTTGATACTCTGACAGATACCCTCTTGAGGCTCGATCTGTGAACAGAAACCGGTTGACGTTAAGCGCACGCCTCGAGACGAAGCTTACTCGGAGACGAACTTTTGCCGCGATTAGTTTAATAATGGATCGGATCGATTTCCCGAGCGTTAATACAATTTAATTTTCATACCTTGTAAGAATAATCGTAAACCTGGTCGGGCAACGTTATGAATAGACCGGGAACATCGGTAACGGGACTAGGATCCTCTCCAGCTTCGATCAGTAGAATCTTCCAATCCATTACTTCTGTCAATCTATGAGCAAGGACGGTACCCGCCGTTCCACCTCCCGCGATCACGAAATCGAATTCTCTTTCCGAAACCAAAATCTCTTCCGTCCGATCGGTTGGGTAGTCCCCGCTTTTGCTTAAAGTACACAGGCTTGCCAACAGTACTTGTATGAATTGAGCAAAAATGGAATCCGGCGTCGACGACAACGCTGCCGCACAATTTGCGCTCATACACGACTCCATATCTTAATTTTCAGTTGAACGCTGTTGTTAGCGCCTCCTAAAATTATAAAACTGTTGAAAATTGTGGATCATCGAAGCCGAAATAATGTTATACGAAACATTAAATTAAATTTATACCGAGGATATAATATCAAAATAATAATATATTTATTTCATGAACGATTTCTCACACATTCACCCGATACACACACTTGCATGCGTCTCAGTACTTTCTTCTATACCCGACTGTTAACCGTCTGAACGGTTCGCTCTCATCTGTTTTCGAGGTGCCGCGCACGCACACACACACACACACGCACACACATACACACGTCCACGCACTGATATGTCACAACAAGTATCTCTACTATGTATTTAGCCCAGTTCAGCACAGAATATTATACATAAACAAACAACAAAAACAAAAGTGTAAAATTGGTAGAAAATCCGATAATCGTATTAGGTAACGACGTTAAAATTCATTTATAGGGAAAGAATTAACATACACGTAAAAGATAAATAGATCGTTCCGTTTCGATGCGATAGTTTTGCAGAAACATTCTATATTCTTTCGTTTGAGAAACCTATTTAACGTTAATTAAACGTATTTCGAAGTAGACGACCGTATTTTATCCGTAGCCTGATCTAAACTTATTCGACGAGAGAGATAATTATTTTTCATACATATGACACGTTTATCTAAATTCAGCCTTCGATTTATCCATAACAAATATAAAATAATATAACAAGATGATAGATATATCATCGTTAAACACAAATTGCTTTATAACTCGAAAACTAACGCCGAGCGATGGTCATAGAGACGGCGTAGAGAAAAATATTTTCTGAATGCCGATACTGACAACGCTCTATACTCTACACTCGATAACTGTCAAATGGATTTTCACAAAATGTCAAATATTTTCAACTTTAATTATCAATATAAAATCGATGGAACGAACCAATAAGAAATCTAGTTCGATTTCACACTTCCTCTATAGCTCCTACCTTGAGTATGAATTACTTTTAATATTGACGTGCCGCTCGCGAGCTATTTATATACATAATTTTCTATCCTCTTTTACTCTATTCCCTGATAAATAGTAATCTTCACGTTATTCTGAATAATGTAGCGATATACATATACATATACATATATATATACATATACATATACATATACGTACAATCTCGTGCAAAAATTTCCAGCCCTAGGTTTGTCACTTTATATTTCAAACGTGACATTCCAAAGAATTACAACTATTTGATATTAAACAATTGTATAACAGTATTCGTATATTATACCATTTTCTATTGCTTGTCATACCGCTTGTATTACCGATATTACTTAAAATTCCGTTAGATATCGTTGTTATATAAAAATATAAAAATAAAAATTCATCGCGGCCGGAAATTTGTTTCTTCGCTGAAAATTTTTGCTCGAAACACCGTTCTGTTTACAAACATTACCCAACTTTGAATTCCATGGACTGTGCAGTATCTTGACGCAAAGAGTTCATTTGAATACTTCTCGTACATACTGTACTACGTTCCTAAAGTATAATATCTAAATAAATTACCGATAGAAGTACAACGTTGCTTTCATATTCGAAAATCTATATTCGAACGAGATATGAGGAAGATATATGAAAGAATGTTAAGTAGAAAATTGTATATATTATTTAGAACTCTTTAAAATATCGCTTTTGAAATACAAAATAAAAAAGTCTATCTAGCCGGAAACTTTTACACGATACTGCGTATATCCACGGAAATCGGACGATCTCGACGTTCTCGACGATCGATTCGAATCGGCAAAAGTCAACCAGACTCTTCGCAGAAATACGTAAACGTCGATACATATCGAGTTTGATCGGCAAATTAATAAACGTGAAACGTTAAACCTAATACGCGTAATACGATATTATTTGTTCGATATGAATATCGAGGTAAACTTCTTTTTTTATAAGTCTCTATTTCACGTATATTCTAATAATATGTTTATGTATATTACACGCATCCGCACCTCGATTCGTGTACTCTTTACTTCACTACGCTATTTCACTTGCGCGCGTATCTTTTTACTCCATGTATTATACAGTTGTAGCGACATATGACTCATAGGACGAAGTGAAACGAAGTGTCGCGTAAATTTTTAATGATAACTGGTTAACTGAATTCAGTGGATGACTACTTTTATTGGTAACACAGTAAAGTTGACTACAGGAAGATTACATGAACTGTAGCAGACCCGTCTCGTACCATCAATGAGGAAAGCTCGGTGTGGGTGTGCACTTTTCAACTAAGAAGACGGATTCGTCGTTCACACTTTTCGGTGGAAAAACGATGGAACGATTCGCGATGCTCATTGATTAATAAATAAAACTACGAAGGAAAGATTTCCGGCGGACGTGGCTCATGCGCATCTTTCATCGTCCATGGAAAAAACCCGCTATTTCGTTAGACACCCGCTTTCTTCGTAATTGGTAAGAGCGTGCAAAAAACGCAAGGACCATCCGAAAATACTTACACGAATAGGGAATACGAAGCTAAAAAGACCGGACCGCGAGGAACCTCGCGAGGACCATCGCATTTGGCGCAACATTTGGTTACACGAGAGAGCGTCTCGTGTTGTGTCGTACGTCGGAACACGGACACCGCCTCGACACGCGAAAATAGCGTTAAACTATCTCTAGGCAAAAACAATGTCGTCGTGGAGGGCAACCGTCGTTCTAAGACAACTTTGAATCTTCCGATTGCCCCTTGACCAGTTATTATCATCGAATTACTATTTACGAATTAACGAAATCTACGAATCTCCGAGTTATTCGCGAGCATTTTATTATCTATCGTCGCGATTACGATTCTACCAACGTCTATCGACGATACTTATCATCAATCTTTATAATAATATCTATTCTAAATGTACTTGACGGTTCCAACTGCAATCTTTTTCGTAGTTATAATTTAAATCCGATCTCCTCGTATCATCCGCCATACCGTAATGCTTACTGTATATTCTCGTCGTACGCGTAAAATACGTACAACGTGATAAATAATGAAACATTTTTCTATAATGTAACTTATAGAGTAGAAAAGTGACACGATATAAGTGAAATGCTTTGAAATTGGAGGGACGTGCAAAAGATTTCTACTGCTAAAGGATAACGAAATAAAAGGACCGACTTTGTTTCTTTTTTTTTTTTTTTTTTATTATTCGTAAATGATAGTCACTTTGAAGAAAAATTTATAAAACACGACCGATACTAATGCTGATTGTGAGTATTTGAAGGCTAGCGAAGGTCGAATAAACAAAATTTTTTGCAACGTCATAAAACTATTTCCATTGTACACTGGTCCCTACAGAACTATGCAACTTCTATAGAAAACTTTTGTATTACAACGTATGTACATGTATATATTTCAGATGGTAATGTTAGGTGGCACATCCTGTATATACATATATACATAAATACATTAAAGATCCTATCGCCTTCTTTTCAGCTTTTAAAAGAATTTTCAGCATAGAGGATGCGTTCGTCTTACAATGGACGAATTGTTATCGAAAACAAGCATAACTTCTATCGATAATACGAGAAGAGATAATACGAGTTTACATATAGAAGACATATAAAACGAATAGTAGTTGTAGAAGGTAGCCTAGTTTCGTTCATATCTTGACACAAGTCGTATAAAATTTTGTGTTTAAATATTTAATATCGTCGTTGTATCGCACGTTTAAAATGACAATGCGAATTGAGAGTCCCGCCCACGGTGCTTTTACGCTTTTCAAAGGCTGAAAAAATTCATTCAAATGGAATTCACCATCGAATTACAGCAGTTGACGCTGATACAATTATGAATGAGTTATTGAATAAGACCGTGATTAGATCAATAGAGACAGAGGAACTGCACGTCTCTCGTTACAAGAACGTGACCGCGATTTCGTTACAAATCGAAGAAGAATTAATTTAAAGAAAAGTATGATCGGTCGATAATGCTTGACAAGAAAGGATGATGTAAAAAATTGCGTAAGACGATAGTAACGCGAACTGACGTACAAAAATTAGCGAAACGTTGCGACAAGCATCGGGATAAGACCGGTGGTTGCATTGAAAAATAACTTGGTATATATACGAAAGTTGGGAAGCAAGAGATCGTTTTAAAATGCATTTGTATCGTTGTTATCTCAAAACGGGTATTACTTTCTGTACGACCATCGGCATAACATCGCGTAATTGACAGGCGAGGCTGACTCGTTTGGTACGTATCGGACACGTATTTTTAATTTATCAACGGTCGACTTTTCAAAGTGTACGTGACATTTAAATAGAAATGATCGATGTATCCGTGTCAGATACGCCGTTATTCACCGAGAAAGAAGGCATCGCATCACATTTTTATTCGTATTCGGAACGAGACGAATATTTCTGAAATCGATTCGCCGTTGTTTTTACAAATAAAATTTCCGAAATGACATGAACGGGATATCAAGCAAAAGATACATTTGAATTATCATATTTGAAAAATTGCCCGCGACATAGACCCGAGTCTATTCTACAAATATTTGCATCGCTCGACACTGATCATAAATTATTATTTGCTTGTCGTTATATACAGAGAAACAGTTACACATTGATTATTTGAAAGCGATAAACTCGTCGTTACTCATCCTGTCATATATGGCACACAGGTGTATTAGATAATACGTGGCGTCTTTCAAAGTTGGTTTAAAAATTTCTCGAATCCGATTAAACGACCAAATTAGAACGATTTAAAGATTGCATCCAAAGGGATTGTATTGATGACGTGAGCTTACGTCCGGTAAGGAACATATTCGTCATTGGTATCTTCTGGAAAGACAGCACTCGCATAAGAATGTTTTGCAACGAACGAGACATCGCGCGGAAAACCATACGACAGGAGAATCGAGTATAAAGAAGCACGGCGTCAATACTTCTTCGACGTATCTTCGAGTTCTCATATCTTCGACCATGTATGCGTGATCATGTCAGCCGCCTTTTCCGCGACCATCATAATCGCTGCGATGGGATTACTGTTTGGCACGATCGGAAACACGGATGCGTCCGCGACTCGTATGTTCGGTATACCACGTACTCGTAGCTCCGGATCGACGACGGCCGTTGGATCGTCGTACGCGCCTACTTTGCATGTCCCCGACTGATGATTCTCCGGTCCAGTCGCCGCTCTCACGTAGCACTCCCAGTACGCGTCAGTGGCGAAATGATAGCTGAACCAAACGAATTACAAGTTAGTACCAATTACGCGAATTGACTTATATCTTTGAACGTTTTACTTTCGTCCGCGGATAATATACCGCGGGTGGCCCGTAATTCATGGTACGAATATGGTAAGGAAGGGGGATTTTATGGCTGAAAATCAAAGACAAAAATCAAGAATCGCAGGTAAATTTGCTCGATTCAAATTCTAAACGGTCAATTGAATTCGATCGATTCTAGCGGAGATGTAGAACGAATATAATACAATATAAGAAGATAGAACAAAACGTGTTCGTCCGATCGTCGAGAAAGTCGAATTAAAAAATTTATCGACATATTCGAATTCTATTTTTTCGAGAACGGGGTCACGAGAGGCTTTAACGAGAACGTTCGTTGCATGAATTACGGGCCTTTTGCCGTATAACACTGTCCTTACTTGGTGCAGAGTGGATGAACGATAGGTTCCAATCGAAAATCCCATTGTTTCATAGTCTGCGTGTTGGTGAGCTCGATGGCCTTTCTAATACCCTCGATCAACACCTTCAAGTCCTTCGTGTCGGTAAAGTAGTTTGGGTAAATCAAAGGCGGTGCGATCGGGTCGCCGGAACGCAACTTCATGTATCCCCTGCTCTCCACGGTAACAGCCGTCGGCCTGACCACGATCTGCCTTCTGTCCGAGCATAAGCCAATCGCGCCGTTCAAACACTCGAATTCGAGTCCGGTTCTTGGACAGTTCGGCGCGAATCCGTCGAAGAACATCTGGATATCGGGTACTCCGCTAGCGGCGTAGCTGCTCTCGAGGAACGCCGTCACTTGGGTCAATCCGGTGCTGCTCAACGGACCGGTTCTGGTCTCCAAGTATTCGTTGACGCTGTTCATGTTCATAGATTCGTACGCTGTATCCTTAATACTGAAGAGAACGGCAATCGACACGTGATTGTGAAGGTTCTTTCCTACAGGCAGGTCCCTGATCACGTTCATGCCTAATTTGGTTAAATGCTCCTTCGGTCCTATCCCGGAGTTCAATAAAATGTGAGGGGAGCCAATCGCTCCAGCCGCTAGAATAACTTCTTTGTTAGCTTTCACGATCCTCTTGTATCCATCTTTATCGATCAGTTCGACGCCGTACGCTTTGCTCTGCCACTGATTCGTTAGAACCTTCGTCACCTGGGCGTTGATCAACACCCTCAGATTGTTTTTACCGTATGCCGATCTCAAGTAATTTCTCGAAGTCGTGCCCCGTACGCCATTATCGGTGGTCATGGGGGCCACCATGAAACCTGTCTGGCTGTATTCTTTCAAACTCGACGTTCTGTAACCCAGTTCGGCCGCAGCTTTCAAAAGTTCGTCGGCGAACGCTGGCTTATGGGGATAATATCGAATCTTCATCGGACCTGGTACGGGAACGGTTCTAGGTTTGTCGGATAATATCGACGGATCTATCGGATCTTCGGCGCGTTCGAAGTAGTGGGCGACTTCGTCGTAGGACCAACCTGTGGCGCCTGCCCGAGCCCAACTGTTGTATACTTCCGGATGCCCTCGTACGTACATCATTCCGTACATGCCGGCGGTACCGGACATCATCTTCCCTCGCGGCCAAGTGCACACTCCGTCGGTTTCTGCCGGTGATACGTAAAGTTACAAAGGATAGAATTTCATTACTTCCTCGAACGAGAACGCAGATCGGTTACCTAAACACGCGGTCGGATGGGGCTCTGTTGGCTCCGTTTTGAAATTCCAATCCAAAGTCGAATTGACCGCGTGAACCGCGAGTCCAGGAATAGAGGTCATCGACGGTTCTTCCGGCCCTGCTTCGATCAGCAGAACCCTCCACCAGGGATTGTCGCTCAATCTCCTGGCAATTACAGGCCCGGCTACTCCGCCGCCGACCACGATAAAGTCGAACCTACGTTTTCATCAATGAGCAATACAGAGCAATGAATCGATGGCCGATCGTATCGATGATAAATTATACGTTAAATGAAACCTCGAACAACAATCCGAAACACGTCTGTCGCATTTCAGAAAATGCGATGTTTACCGTTGCGATAAAACCGTTTCGTACGTGATCCTACTTTATCGTCAATTCAACTGTCATTTAATTTTATAACTTAAAACGTGCGATAAACCCTTCGGTGTTTCAGATTTCCATACAAGTATAAATTATCGGAAGGATTTAATCGTTGCAACACAATGTAGAGAAAAACGTAGGTTTAACGAATTGAGCGAACGAGTTCAATGTTCGAAGAATTTAAAAATAGAATAAAACTAGTCGCGAAGATCTTACCATTCGTTGGGCACTTCCTCTTTGCCGAGTCTGTGGCAAGGATCCGACACGTCGCACGTGGACGCGATTATTTTCTCAACCAAGCTCATGAAAGATGTTTTCACGCCGCACTTGGACGCCATATACGACGTGTCTTTGAAGCTGCAGGAGCAACACGATGTTCCATTGCTCGTATCCAATAGGCTAGCCTGAAACTGGTTAACGAGGTCTTTAATTAAATCACTTTCACTTTCGTATGCCTTAGTGATTTAACTGCGATTTCCTCGTATCCCTGTTATTCGCAGATAGACGAAGAAAAAGTAAATTTCGTACGAAACGATGCAAAGCGAAGATCAAACGCGAGATTATCGCGAAGCGAAAGCCACTCTGAATTCGAGAAAGAGAAAAGGAGTATTCAAATCGCGATATCGTTACAGCACGGTTGATATCAACAAAGCGATGGCTGTTTATATTTCGCGAAAATCAGACACTTCCTCCAGTCATCCGCGTTTAGAATCGCATCGGACGGCGAGATTCTGTTCACGGCGAGATTGTTTTTCGAATTCTCGTGCTCGTGGCCTTGCCTATGCATCGTCATGACGATGCTCAGGTTCGTTCGAAGAACCATTCAAAATATAATTATAACCATGTACAGGGACGTTTGGTTTTCAAATTTTCAAATAGAAGCTCGTTTCTCTTAGCTACGGTCGACATCGATCCGATTCGATGTCGTTCTTCGTTCGACTTCTTCCTTCCGACTAGAGATAATTACGATAGGTAGACTAGTTTCGTGGAAAATAAAACCTGACCGACTTTCGAGTCACCATCGCCGATGGAGGATTAAACTGCATGAAATATAGGATAGAGATAAAATATACAGAGAAAGAAATATGTATCGAGAGAGAAATATACGCGAAAAGAAAGGCGCGCGCCGCTGTCTACTAGAACATCGTTTGTCAGTATCAACGGGTCGCGAGCTTTCGAGTTTCCTTTTGGGGATAATCGCCGATATCGATCGATCGAGACGGCTCTATTTACCGGAAATGGGTGTCGAAACGCGAATGCCAATTGCACCAGGAGCGAGAGCAGCACGTACGCTCGCATTTTATCCAATTAGAGGTCGGTATCACCTGCGAACAGAAAGCAACAGAATTCGAGTCAATGTGTCAATGCTAAGTTTGCGTGTAGTTTAGAATCGACGGAACGCAACAGAGAATGCAACGTCGCAGCTGCTACCAACGATATAATTCAAACTAATTTTATCGATACGCGTTGATATTTCGTAGTTTATCGTTGGATCGTCCGAACGAAAATTCTTCGTTTGGTTTCATCTATGTTGCTTTGGAAGAAATTGACGCGTACCGACAGTTCGAACTCGATAGTTTTCATCGATCCCCGCTCTATCCTTCCGCAAAGAGTGTTCCACGTGTACCGAAGTTAAGTCAAAAGCGTGCTAGTATCGTTCGAACTTTGCTTATTTTTCGCGCACTTTAATCACATAGTCGATGCGTCGACTAACTTTCAGAAGAATCGTCGTTGCCATCGGGCATTCGAAAAATTATACGTCGAATCGATTTTCTTCTTTTGCAATTCTTTCATACCGATGTTGGCGTTTACGCAACTTTTACGCGTTGTTTCATCGTTTTCCTCGATGAACTAAGACGAACGAACGGTTAGCGAAAATTGCGAGTATCGCGTGAAACGCGAAATAACTTTCGACGTGAAAGTCTATACGGTTGAAATTGAACGAATCACGGTTTCATCGATCACGAACGAAAAGTCGTCGAATCGAAGTTGTTTCGTCGACGATACGGAGTACGTAACGAGCAAGGTAACGATTGTAAAATTGTAAGATCCGGCCGGTGAGCGACGATCATCGAAACAGTGTTTCGCGTGAAAGTGACGATCTCGATACCAGACGACGATCCGTAGCGTTGCAGCTAGAGATGCGCCGTTCAACTCGAATCGATTTTGTAGCGATTCCAAGTTTTCGACGTATGTACGTACAGTGACGGACGAAAAATAGTTTATGACAGATCGCGTTATGATAATTTTAGAAAACGGAATCCTATTCTACGAGAACGACGAGTAGACGATACATGTAACATTCAATCAGGGAGGAAAGATAGACCAACGGATAGTGAAAATAGCTGTCAACGAAGTTTCGTTAGAGGTTTAACTTTAACTTCATTGCCACGTACATTCTCTATCTATCCGCTTATCCTCTCCGACCGTATATCCTGAAATAGACGATCCTAACTAACATGGTAAAAAGTGTGTAACACAAATACCTATACTAATACCTATATTCGCGTTGCAAGTTTAAATCTTCTTTCTACTACGACTGTATTCGAAGCGATGCAGAGCATTTCGACAAAAGCCGACAGATCGTATAATCGCATCGGAGGATAAATCATAGGCGATCGCGGGTTTGGTTTTTGCACGTTCGAATCTACTCGCGATATGCTTTCTGTGTGTGAAAGTCCCGACAGCTGACGAGCAATTAATCGTGTCTGGTTTGTGCAAAATTGCGGCGAGCAGACTTTCGAAAGTCGCGAGAATTTGTCTTTGACGGGACGTATGAGGAGCGAGGTTTGGAAGCGAGTTTGATAAAGCTTGGTAAAATTGTTTGCGCGAAACAGATGCCACATAGTAGGGGATACGATAACGGTCGTTAGCGCGGAGGAAGTTAGTCCAGCGACGAGGATAGTATCGGGTATACCGTGAAAGTTGATAACGTTGTTAGAACAATTTTTGTTTGCGCGTCAAGAAATGCGCGGCATATGGAAAATGGTGCTCGTAAAATTTGACTAACGATGACGATGAATAAAATATACGTTCGCGGTATTCGCATGCATATATCGCTAGAAGCGTTTCAGGGAAACGAATAGATATTCTATTGCGTTATCGTACGAAACGAACATTTCGAAATAAAGAATTTTCGAGACAAGGGGAATTCTTTATCGGCAAGTGTCTTTATCAAGTTCGTTACAATTATTTTCCATTTGTCCTGTTGAATTTTAAACTATCGCAAGCTCACCACGTATACCCACTTTCCCTTTCACCACGACGTTCAACAGCCCCGCTCAACCTTCGGATAAAATAGAATCCAAGCGCACATTATCCCTCTATCTATTTAAAGCCAAACCTACTACGCGAATATTCTTCCTATTCGTTGTTAATTGTAAATCCGTTGTTAATTGTAAATGATTGTAGTCGCAAGGCAAAGCGAAAATATGTTCTCGAATAGAATTAGATTAGCATGTTCTCGATCCGTGTATTTGTACGGACGTTTACTTTATTCATCTTCCGTTTTCCATTCTTTCGTTTCGATTTTAACAACGTAAAAAATACCGTAAAATACCGTCGTCTTCTTCAAAAACGAACTTTGAAAACGCCATCCTCTCCCTTAGGTCGGATGAAAAAAGAACCATAATCCGTTTTATTCCGTTTGAACAAAAGATCTAAAGGTAAATCTTCGTTTTCAAAACGCGAGAGATTATCTCGTGAGATCTATCGAAAAGAAAAGAATATTTCACTTTTCGAGAAAGAAATAAGGAGAGGGAAAGAAAGAATGGTAATCTGACAGTTAGACAAACCTGAAGAATCGTCCAGAGGGAAGCGGCGCGCAGTAGAGGAGGCCGATAGTGGCTCGTGGAGCAGAATTCGAAGACATTTGGGCGGCTGTAGCGAGTAGGGAGCGCGCGCGCGCGCGTGATAGTCCTTTCGGTCGGGAGCAACACAAAGAGGAGCTTCATCCGAGACAGAACGGAGCAGTCGTGAGTCTGCGGCGCGCCGCGTGAAAGCCTGACGCAGAACGGCAACGATTCATCTATTTTGACGACGCGACGGGATACAGTTGGGCAAGAGCCGCGGCCGTGGCCACACTAGACGGGCTAATTAAAGAGACTCGACGCACCGTGAACTGGAAGGGAGATCGGGACTCGCTCTCTTCCGGAGAAAGAGCCTGACGTCATCCAGTCAGTAAACCGCTCGAATGCGTCATGCGAAATAAAGTCGGGGGACGGCACGAAAGAATCGCTTGAAAAACGTGTTTCGAGAGGGAGGACGGATAAACAAGGCCGTACGGAGGATCGACCGAAGGGACGGTGACGCTCCTACCACGTGAAAAAGTTTTGCGCTAGTTTAGTTTAACTTTCGTTCCTATAGACGTTGCATTTTCCATACGATTGTTCTCTATTCGTGACACGCTTCTCCGTCTTGTCTCGTTATCGACGGCCAAATAGTAAATCCTGTGGCGAAACTCGGTGAGGTAATTTTCAAAAATTACTGATTATCGCCGCGATGGTCTTCCTCTCGATACGAGGTAACATCCTATTGCATCTGCGCGCAGAGGATATTCGAAATATCCAAACGATGAACGGTCTTTTCGATCGGCAGTGACACAAAGAGAGACTCGTCCAAGACAAGACGGAGAAGCAGTAGAGCGAGGCACAACGCGTGAAAGTTTCAAACGGTGGCGTACGAAAGATTTTGAAACACGATTCTTCGTAAGATTAGAAAACTTATTCTCGACGAAGATCTCAGCGATTTCTTTACGATCGAAGATACAACGTGTTCGCGTCGTTGCGAAGATTTCTAATTCAAAGCTTCGCGGTACGTTACGAACACGTCGCGTTTCGAAGTTAGCGCATCCAGAAGTCAGCGAGCGCGATCGACGTAAGAAGTTGGATCGCGAACGATTAAGAAAAACGTGGCTCAACTTTTGATCTTTCACGGTATTTTCCTGCGAACAAAGTTCTAATGACGCGACAAGTTCTTCTTACGTGTGAATTATCTAAGAACGAACGTTCCGATCGATGAACGGTACATAGAAAGGAAGCACATAATTCGCTCCTTTCTTTCCCATTGTCGGTGAAAGTCGGGTGAAAGAGAAAAAGGCAGACGATACGAATTACGCCTTTGTTGGCAAGAAGAAAATAGGAAAACTCTATTAAAAAAGAAAAAAAAAAAAAAAAAAAGATCTGAAAGTATACGAAAAAAAAAAAGCATTCTACGATGACAGGAAAGTTTCAAAACTGCGATCGGTTCGAAGCGAAAATCAGAGCAATGATGTAAATGTACAAAGACGCGATTAATATTAAACGATAATATGTAAAAACATCGAACTTACCACCGAGCGTTATGTAGAAAGGTTCACTGCACTCCTTCCGTGTACAGAATGAAATTGGTCGTCCACACGACATTTATATGTATTTTTATGCTTAAATTAGATAGGTTATCGCCTACGTAAGCGAAATCACGGATAAATTACGTTATCGATTAACTTCGTTTTTTCTCACATCTGAATCTCGTACAACTTTTAATCCGATTTTGATTGGAATTTCAATGAAAAGAGCAATTTGAAACAAAGATAAGAGAATGTACCGATATATCGCTGAAATACATATTTCGTTGTAATTAATCCAATTAAATTCTATTCTTCGAGCGAGCGTATTGCTTTAATCGGTCCGTTAAAATCGTAAGTACCGTTCTACACCGTTTCGGTTCTCGGATTTTTCTTTCGTCTGTCGTTTCATCGGTAAGAACTCACACAACTTTAATATAATTATTTCAATCTTACTTAAATCTAATTTAATTTTATCAAATCGGTATTAAACCATATAACATATATTGATTCAGACATCATATCGTTCACGTTTAAACAACAATTATCGATTAAGAAGCTAGTAAAGATTAGGCTATCGAAGATTTTTTGTAGAAACTGAAGATTTCTGAATTACGTGCTGCGCGTCTCGCAAGATTATATATCTCGCAGATAAATAAATCGATTTACAAGTACATGTAACTTGTTACTTTTTATTTTTAATATATCAATTGAAACCGATTATATGTCAGCACTCGCGTAATATGTTGCGATATAAGTGTAAATTGATCGATACTTTATCGATTTTGAATCATTGTATTTAGCGATACAATTTAATTACGGCGCAAACAGCAAGTTCGGTTTTCGTTTATTTCTTCGAAACTGAAGCAATTTTTTGCTGCTACTAAACGACAGAAATCATGGCACTTTTTCTTTCGTATCGTACGTAACACACATGTGCATTGCATGCAACTTCTACCGAAGATCGTGGGAGACGAACGCATTTATTTTTACGCTTAGATTACGCTTTTCATCTTCCGATCGGTTTACACTACTTACGACCAACAAAAATATCCAATTATTATTGAATTTCAATTGCAACATCCTCTAAACAAACTACGCGCGTATCTTTTAATTAGGTATTTGCAAAATCACGAACAAAGCGATACGTATATTGTCTCTTACTTCTCCCTCGATTAACAAAGAATAGCATTACGCAAAAGTAATTTACGCCATGTGTGCGCAAACTTTTGCTTCCTGCAGTTGCAGAGAACTTTTCTAGAAGTTATACAAGTTTTACAACGCAAACCGGATTTACGATTCTTGGTTAAGCAAAACTTGCCTGTCGAAAGACGCATTGCTTTTCGCGCAGAAAGAGAAAACGAACGAGACGGCGATCGGGATGATTTGGAAAATGCATCGTAATGCTACCGATCATTTTCGTTGCTGCTGCTCCCGTTTTTTACGATTCAACAACATCGCTACTCCTTAAATCTGAAGGACAATTCGAACGAAATCCTTACAGATCAAATTCACTAGGCGTCAGATTCGTCTCTCCACGCTGCATTTCTCATTTTTAATTCGTTCCAGTGCTTCGATCACAGCTCGTTTCGATTTTGCACCGATCGCATATTCGCTTCCGTCCTTCGAATCCGCCGACCGTTCGTTTCGAACGTCGACGATAAGATCGGAGAAAAAAAGAAACTAAACCGACAAGGAAATATATAAAAAAAAGAAGAAAGAATTGACGGGAAGAAAATAAAAAAAAAAAAGAAAAAAAAATACGCAAAATACCCTCAAATTCTTTCTTCTATGTTAACTTAAACTTATCTTCTTTAACACGATCTCGCCTATCGTCATCTACACACAGGCCATCGAAAGTATTTGAACACACGTAGATAATCCTAACGAGTATATTACGTGCGTTATATGGAACATCTCGAGATCTCGTTAACACCGATGTCTAGAGATTAGACTGCCACGGTTATATTGGCAAAATTTTGCAACCAATCTGAGATAAATACATTTGTAAACAGTCGATTATACTTTGTATTAACTTTGTATATACTTTGTTGTACTAATTTTTCATACAAAATACACGTGTGCAACAGTTGATTTCTACATAGATTTTCAGACTAGTTCCGAATTTGATCGATGTACCGATGACAGAACGATACAGTCGTATCCCATCGCAATGTTAACGAAATTTCGAACAGTTTTCTATAAAACGTACGATGTAAAGCCTGTGTAAACGGTGTAGCCTATACGCGTTACAAACGTTACACTATGAGAAAGATGTGCCACGCGCCGATAACGCGATCGCCTCGATCGGTTTAAACGACGAAACTGACAACGACACGAAGAATAAGAAAAAAGAAGGAGCCAAGAAATCGAGCAAATACGTGCGCCAGTCCCGAAGGAAAGCACGTGCGAGCGATCGTTCGGTTCGATAGACGCGGACAGACCGATCGCGAATCACTAAATCGTGTTCGGTCGTTCACGGTTTCTCTCTTGCGCCGATCCTGCTGAAAGTAGGATCTTAATTGACCGGGTACCGCGTTGGAAAATAGCGGCGCGTTTTCACGAACGAAAGTTACCTAGATCGGTCTGGCTGATGGCAAGTTCGAGAGATCGTTCAGCCTGTGCGAAACCATTGGAGTCATATCGAAAGGGGTGTAAAAGCGAGTTCGGTCTATAGGCTTGGATGGAACGCGATCGTAAAACGAGACAGAGGCTTTCACTGGACTTGGAACGGAATATTCTGCGACTACTTCTGAAGATTCTGAAGCTACGTTGAAATTGCCGATCGATGTATATACGTTGTCTGGCGATAATTTCGGATATCGTTTTAATCCGCTAAAACGATATAGCGGATCTTTAATTAGAAAAGTCGAGACATCCATATCCTGCGAAATTTATTGCAAAATCCATTCGTCTCATTCGCGCGAAAGTACTCCTTTGTGTCAAGTTTCGAAACATCAGCCCTGTCACCGTTCTCCAAAGTCAGTTTACGGTAGAACTCCATTTATCCGAGCGAAATTTTAGTTAACTTTTGCTAATTGCATTCGCTTCTATCGCTTCTATCGGCTCAACGCGAGCGACTGTTACGTAAATCTGTTACATGGTCCGTCGACAAGTTCGTACAAATGCAATTCCACTGTATCAACATTTCGTTTTAATTCGATCCGATTCTCGTTGCCGCAACTGTTTCTCCCCGATTTTGAACCGATTTCCTTTCTTCTCCGCTCTCGCATCGAGAAATACTTTAAGTTAGTTGGAAGAGTTTCAACGATGGACAGCCGTTCTTCGTTGCGCAATTCTCATTTTTGCGCCATATCCTTTTTATTGCCAACAAAAAAAAAAAAAAAAAAAAAAAAGAAAAAAAAATGTTGCATCAAATTACGCTCGTTTATCCCGATGTCTTTTTTGCGCCAATTACAATACACGCGGCAACGTTCGAGAAATTCCGCAGAATAATCCACTATCTCTGAAACTGTTACTTTAAACTTCGCTTACGTAAGCATCGTCGTATCCTCGAGTCCAATTCACTTTGCCAATTAACTAATTATCGAAGCTGAGAATCGTGCGATAAGTGTAGTATCGTACGCGATGGTGATCGCGAAATTCCCTTTAGTTCCCATCGTTGAATTATCTACGCGGGTCGATATCCGACACGGACTTTTACTCGCCAAATGAATTGGCTCGGACGATGAAAGTCAGCCTGTTAAACGTAGTCGATAGCGGCATGTAAATGACACAGATTAACGGTACGGTTCTGATAAAAAAAAACCGATAGACTCGTTCCTCTCTTCCTTCCTTCTTTCTTCTTCCTTCCTTCGCTGCTCTTGGTTGTATCCGCCGTGTCAGTTCGACTGACAATTTAGAAGGAACGTAAAATTTAAGCGATATAGTCGTAAATGCGAGAGAACCCAAAGCTGTCGAATCGTTCGAAACGAAACGAGGTATCTCGTCCAAACCCACGCCGCTTCCACTTTCCCTCGTTTCTAATTTTAAACGTTAGAACTACGCGATCTACGACTAATCTTCTAATCTACAACGATCGATGCACGGCAAGAATTTTTTCAAACGTGCAACGCCTGACTATTTGGTCAGAGACACCGATCTTTTTTCTTTTAGATTGTAAAATAAAAAAGCGACAATAGCCGCTCGGTGTGAACGTTGCTCTCAACGTTTCGAACCGAATATAACGTATTTTGCTAATTGTTCAGAAAGCTGCCGTCTTCCCGGGTCTCGGTGATCTTTTAAAACGTTGTAAAAATCAACATTTTCGACGACGTTGCCTTTTGCGTGTTACCGCCGCTCGGGTTTAGTTTTCCAAATACTCGCAAAACACCGTACGTACCGTTACAGTAAATTCTGCCTATAGTTGTACATCCGCGACAACGTTAGTTATGCGTTAGTATTAGTGTCTGCTGCTTCGTCGTCAAACCCGTGCAAACAACATACAAAAGATAAGAGTAAGATTCGAATCAGAGTACTAACGCGTACGTTAATCGTTAACACAAACGAAAAATCCCAACGAAATCCAAGATGGCAGCAGCTTTTTAAATCATTACGTGTATTTTTTTTCTGTTAGGTTGTCCGAAAAGTTTCTTTCGTTTCCATAAGGCGATGATGGATGAACGACAATTTCTGTTTTATATTATTTCGTCGAATTAGGTGTGATCCATTTCGTTCTATTTTTATTATCACGTTCGTGCATAATTCAATAAACTAATATACAAACAAAAAATACCGTGCGTCTATTGTTTCCTGATAAAACGAACGAAACACTTCGGACGACCTAACCGTTTGAAAAAGATTGAAAATCGCTGTGCTACGGTACCACGCTGTCGTCCAGTTATCCATTCGACCCCACGACCAACCATAACTAACGTATTCACGTTACCTTTGGCAGCCGATCGAGAACCGGTGCTTTCCACGTGGGCATAAAATTTCATCTCGCGATAGCAGTCACGCGTGAAAAGCGTTGGCTGATCGATATAGGGGGAACGAGCGCGCGAATTAATTATTATCGATGAAAATCCGCCTAACGGATAAAAGCCTAATTACATTCTCCCTTTTTCTCTCTCTCTCTCTCTCTCTCTTCGCGCGAGTAACAGTTTAGGCTAGCTTTACCGGGGAGAAGAAGCATATCGCGTTCGTATAGTCTCGATCGCGTGATGGAACAAAGCGCCAACGGGTGTCGGAACTATTGCGAACGGCGATCGTGTCTCGCGCATCAAACGTTTTGCAGATTCACGGACGTTCGGTTGGTCGGTGAACGCGCGTGTCGATATCCGGTGTTGGAGAAATCTAGAGCTTCGTCGACAACGTAGAAGGAATGGAAAAGAACGGCGATTCTTGTGCCGAAATAGAAATTTATCCATATCTATCGATTTGGCGAATTTCTAAAACTGGTAAAAGTTAAAGTTTTAAAGAACAGTCGAAAGTGGACGAATATCGATCGAAGATCATCATGGATAACACTTTCATTCTATGTTTATTGCTGTCCTATTTTTATATCGTCATTGGCATCGTCGTTATCGCTGTTGTAACATCGCCCGTAATCGTCATCGAGTAGACGTTAACGTCGTTGAAATTCATCGTCGATAACTCATAAACGATATATTTTCCATCTCGAGGATGGAAAAGAGAACCGGTGTGTTAAATCTTCCAATCCTCTTTGATCATGTCAGCGGCTTTCTCGGCGATCATGATCGTCGGCGCGTTCGTATTGCCGGAGGTGATCGTTGGCATGATCGAGGTATCGATCACTCGAAGTCCATTTACGCCGTGCATCTTCAATCTGGCATCGACCACCGCCATTTTGTCCGTCGAGGGCCCCATTTTACACGTTCCGCTCGGATGGTAAATAGTTAGCGTGTAATATCGAGCGAAACAACGCCAATAATCCAGCGATGGGAACTCGAACGACGAACATTGAGGAACTCTGTTTGGATTCGGTTCAGTTTTCAGTTGCTTCATCGTGTTCGTCTTCGACATATCGTAGATAAACTTTGCGCCTTCCGCCTGCATCCGTTGACGTTTACAGATACACGATTTATTAAATTCTCGAAGATTCGATTTCTTTAATTAAATTGATCAAGAAAATACGACGAAACTCGTTGTACAGTGACGATGGTAGCCGTCGTTGATGGCCAAAAAAGAAAGCTCGAAAGAAGAAACTAGTCCGATATAACGTACGATATAACGTACAATATCGAAGAACAAAAGAGTAGTTTAATTTGGTGCAAAAATGTTTAACGCAAATTTTACGATTTGAAGCTTTCTCCGTCACTGTATCATCGAAATCGATCGAGTCAGCTACTGTTAGCTTGACAAACGTTCGCTGTACTTATTTTTCAAGGAATGATAAACCAGTTTATTACCAGAACGTCGAGATCGTATGGATCGTCGAAGTAGTTGGGCACGATGATCGGCTGTTGATTAACGTCCTTGGAGCGCAGCTTGATGTATCCTCTGCTTCGAGGTCGCAACAGTAACGGCATGATCGTGTACGAGTCCTGGTACAGGATATTTTCGAACAAATGCGCATAAAAGTCATCCATAAGGTTGCAATCTCTCTTGCTAAAGAGACCACCGTCCGTATTGTCGGACGTTGAAGAGATAAACAGCTGTATATCAGGATAATCCTCCGACTTGTTCGCGTATCTGGCAACATTCGTTATATAGACGAGCAGGCGTGAAAAACTCTTCGATCGCAATTTTTATGCGCGCGTATGCATCGAATTTAGGGATGAAAAGATGTACGGATGTACATGACCGCGCAACGTACGAAGATATATACAATAAGAACAAATTTTTATTTCAGTCTCGTTTCTCTCGTTCATAAGGATATAAGTTTGCACAAAAATTCGCAAAGGTGGTTGCAAATTAACGTTAATAAATACTCACTTGGTGTTGATGAAAGCTATACCCTCGGCCACGTTACTCGTGTACAACGGCCCGGTACGTTCTCTGACGAACGAACTGAGCGCGCGGGCATTGACGGACCTCATCAAGTTAAAACTGAAAGACGCTGGATCCGTGATGTTCGCCGGTTTAGTCACCAAGTAATTCAATCCACCGATCGCGACGTGATCCTGAAGATTCCTACCGACGCCGGGTGTTTCGTGGACCACGGGAATATCGAGTTGTTCCAAATGATCCCTGGGGCCGATTCCGGACAACATGAGCAATTGCGGCGATTGTATCGCGCCAGCCGATAGGATCACCTCGCGACTGGTTTTCACCGTTCTGCGTTTGGATCCTACTTGAAATTGCACGCCATAAGCGGTTTTTCCATTTTCATCTGAAAATCAACATCCGCCGATTGATCGATCGTCTCTCGCGGTCCTCGTCTCCGATTATTATCAATTCCGAGCTTTTACGATCCTGAACGAAACTACGATAAAATAATAGGAAGAGCTAACGTTTAATAACTCGCCTTGGCTCACCAAAATCTTCTCTACCATCGATCTCATACTGATATGTAAATTTTTTCGCTTGCAAGCCGTTCGAAGAAAAGCTTTCGCGGTACTGCATCGCAGACCGTCTCTCACCGTTACATGAGAGAAGGAGAATCCGGTTTGCGTGGGTCCATTCACATCCACCACGTCGTAGCCCATTTCCGTGCCCGCTTGTATCAGATAATCGGTCACGGACGAACGATAATTAAAGTATCCGATTGTCATATATCCCCCGGTCCGATGATAAGGGGAATCTTGGTATTCTTTGATCTTCATGTCCTCGGATTTCTTAAAATAAGGCAAAACGCTCTCGTAGTCCCATCCTGGATTACCCATTTCCTGCCAATTGTCGTAATCTTTCTTGTTGCCACGGACGTAGAGCATCGCGTTCAGCACGCTACTTCCTCCGAGTACCTGTACCATAATTCACGTATATACCTGCTACGTATCCAAAGACGAGTATAGCGAATGATATCGATACGCGCGTAGAATGAAATTTCTACGAGTTTAAATAAAGCTTGATGTAAAAATGTTTGATTACACGAACATATTATGCGAATATCCTCTGTTGAAAAAGTTTATAGCGATCGTCGCACCTATGTCCCTCGTGAGAATGAAAAATGGTCGAAATCATTGACGTCGACGTTAACTTGATTTATGCGGAGAAACTAACGGATAGAAGCAAATCCTTAATCACGATGTTACGTAAATACATACATATTTATAACGAGCACATTCGCGCATTACGCATACATGATTTTAATAACAACGAACGATGATAAACGTCATTTGGATAATAGTACCTTGCCGCGTGGCCAATTGCACACGTTAGCTTTCATCGCTTTGCAATAATTATTCGACGGTTCCGTCTTGAACTGCCAGTCCATCGAGGTGAGCTGAAGAATCGGAAACAGAATCGGTATCTCGGACAAATCGTTCTCGTCAACGCCAGCCTCCAACAACAGCACCGTCCAATTTTCGTTTTCCGACAAACGATTCGCCAACACCGAGCCAGCCGTGCCACCTCCGATTATTATAAAATCGTAGCTGTCTCGAAGATCCGATAAAGTTATCGGCTTCACCCTGGTCCCGTAACTCACGATATCCGGCCTGTACATGCCAATCAACATACGAAGGAGCACAAGGAAACTCAGTTCGGGACCGTACGACATCGCGATCCTCATCGTGGAGATTCTGCCGGCGCTCGACATGTTTTCCTTTTTCTTTTTCTATTTCTTTCTTCTCGATCGATCGACGGCCAACGATCGGTGAACCTTCAGCGATAATTTGCTCGAACAACGATCTTTTTACTTTTACTTTTTTGCCAAGTTTTCGATACTTCGATCGTGCTATGCTATGATTAACGCGTTTCACGGATTGGTATCCTTCGTTAAATTCCCTGTCAATGCTATCGAGCCGTCCTCCGTGCAACTGTGCTTATATTAATTCGAAAATGTTTTAAATTCCGAAACATTCGCGACAATACGTGATCGGCTGATGTTTCATTCAATGTACGTACGTGTAATTTGTATTCACTTTCGACGAAAGATTTTATGTCACTTAAGCCAAACAAATCGCGTCAATTTCGAAGTAAGTTACGCTTTCGCAAGCTCGATCGTTTCTTAAACAATTCGAAACGTTTCGTTTGTCATAATTCCAAATGACTCATCGTCTCGAATTTAATCTACTTTTTTGGCGAGGTTATACAACAACTGTAAGTGTATCTTGTTTGCCGTTTATTTTTTTTTTTGTAACAATTATTTTTATCTCCTTGTTGATAACCAAACGTATACCTAAAGACAACAAGAATTAATAAACTCCGTTCTTACCAGTTTATCGTTCGAATCACCGTTCGAATCACCGTTCGAATCTTTAGCACCGTTCATCGAAGGCGAAAACGAAGACTTTAATCGAATCTCGCGATATTTCCTATTTAAACGCGAAACGTCGTAACTACACTGGCTGAAAGATCTTTGATATATCGTAATATCGTGGATACGGTCTAGAAAAGGCGGCTTTCAAGGCACTTTCAAACGAAATGCTTCTCGAAATATCGATCGTTCGACATCGCTTGTATTCAGCGTGTATGCGGTAGTCTTTTAACGAAATGTATTATAGTTAGACGAATTTTTTTTTAGCGTGCAGGCAAAAGTATATTTTACAGGCATACTCGGAATGACGACACGATGGTATTCCGACAAAGCTCGAGAACAAATTGCCCATGCGAAACCCTGGGACATTGCGCTTTTGTTGCATATCGCTGAATCAGCTGTTTTCCGATTGCTTTCGAACATACGAGTACGGACTTTCGCAGTCCGCTTCGACAAAGCGGATGCGAAATCGACGTAACTGAAACATCAGAAATAATCAACGACATCGATGTACCTAGTCGATTAAAATTTCGTCGACCGATCGTGCTTTGCGAATATGAGAAGGAACAGAATCGTGATTATCAGTTACGGGTAATTGGTGATAAAAAAAAAAAAAAAAAACCACGTTAGAAATACACACGTCTCGGTTATCGGAATTTCAGAGTATGCAACCCAAAAATTGTTTTTTTTTTTTTCTTATAACAATGTATAATTCGAAATTGAAACGTTCGTACATCATCTGGCTAAGAGCTTGTGTTTCTCGCGTCATTCGCTATCAAGATATAAATATTGAAATATGACATGCCACTGACATTAGCGTTACTCGGTGTACACCGCGAATACACGTAAAGACCGCAAGAACGTGTCTATCTTCGGTAACCCGCTAATCAGCATCGATACGAACGTTATGCTAATAAGTAATAACTAAAGTTATTAGCTACGATCTACGAATGTGTAAGGAATCGATGTAAAGGAAATAACCAAAGTGAATACATTTGCTTCGAATATTTATAAATATCGCGAATATCCGATCAACGAGTACTTTGAAAATCTAAGTGTTTAAGATCATCTGTCGCTTGCGAGGATCGAACAATGTCCGCGTCGCGCGAGAATGTCCGAACTGGTTGACAAGCGTCTGATATCTGCCTTCTTCACCGAATGTTCCAAGCCAGAGCGTTTTGTACAAGGACGCGCGTTGATCGATCGTCGTCAAAAATAAAAAGAGATCGTATATTTGCTTAAAAAATACAACTAATTTGATCGAATCGCTCCCAACGGGATTGAAAGGAAACGTATTGTTACGTATGACCCGGTTCTCGACGTAAAAATTTTTAGACCAGTTTTGAAACATTACGTCCGAAGGCGTTCCGGAAGCAATCCGGAGCACAGAGTGATAAAGAGAACTTCACCTAAGCGTTGCTAGCCGCTATTTTAAATACGTTAGCCTATACTTTAAAGAAGTACAACTTTTGTACGTTCTATCGGTCAAGCGCATCGTCGAGTTTGTTAGGAACATACAAACATGTGGAAAGCGAAATTCTCAACCGTTGTCGTCGTTACTTCCGAACCGTTGTATACCATTTAATTATTTTTTTTTTTTTTTTTTTTTTTTTTGTATCGTATTCTGTCTGAGCTTTAGTATCTGTTGGTTGGTCTACGACACGTCCAATATCTAGAACGGGAAACGGAAAGGAACTCTGTACAAGAATCGTCTCAACAATGAGAACAACTGGACAAGGAAATAATTCGTATTATTTATGAAACAAGCGACGAGAGTTCGACTTCTTTTATCCGTGTCAATACGATAAAGACCTATACCTAGTATTTACATTAAAAAGAAAAATTTACATTTTGCCGCGCCGTTTAAAAAATTGGCTACGTTCCATCAGGTATATCGCAAACTATGTACATTTAAAAATCGTAGCAAGGACAATTTCAAAAGAGGGTAAACAACGTCTTTAATGATTCCTTTACTTACGACGATATCGTTATTTGTACGCTTTTGTCATCCTTTACGCTGCTTTGCTTACACTTTGAATTACAATAACGATACGATAACGCACGAACGAAAAAGCAGAGGTCCGATCGCTGCACGATCCTCGAGGTTTCTCTATACTATACTAACTTCTACTATACATAAATGGTACAAGTACGTTAAGAAAGATCGACGAATGTTATTACTCTGGCAGCAAAACGTGCGTCGACGCTTATCCGTTACATGTACTCGAGAACTTGGCGTAACTTTGTACCACCGTCGACGCGGTTAATTCATTAATTTACATCGCCTGACATTCGGTTTACGTCTCTGTACCGTAGCCGTACAGGGATACAGAAGGTTCGAAGTAACGTTTTCATCGCGTATCACCGACGATCGCTTTGAATTAGTTTACAAGAACTCCGACGTTCACCCTCGGCCTCTTCTCTTCAACCAGAATTCTTTTATCATGTCGGAACCCTTCTCTCCGATCATGATAACCGGTGCATTGGTGTTACCGCTAACTAAAGTTGGCATTATAGACGCGTCGATGACTCTGAGTCCGGTAACTCCGTAAACTCGAAGCTGAGGATCTACCACAGCCTCGGGATCCCAGTAGGGACCCATCTTGCAAGTGCCCACAGGATGATAGATGGTGGCGGAATAGTGCCTGATCATACATTCCCAATACGGATCGCTGTACGTAGGAATGTGTTTGCAGCCAGGAAATTGTATCGAATTTAATTCGCTTCCGAAGCGTCTGAACGAAGCGGTTCTACTCAGAGCGACTGCTATCTTAACTCCTTCGACCAGCGTCGCGATATCTTCCGGTTCTTTGAAGTAGTTCGGGTAAATCAAAGGATGATCGAAAGGATTTTTACTTCGAAGCTTGATAACGCCTTTGCTTTTTGGCCTCAAAAGCATAGGAATCACGCTCCACACGTCCTTATCGCTAATGGAACCAAATACAGCGTCGTAGAATTTTTTCGTCAGTCCGTGAACCTTTCTGATTTGTCTACCACCGTCGGAGTTCGTCGACCCTGATATGAAATGAAGTTCTATGTCCGGGAAATCGTCGGAGGCGTTCACGTACTTCGTATTGACGAAGCCTAGGCCTTCGACACCACCCAGAACGGTTAAAGGACCGTCTCCGAAAACGGCGTACTGCATCACAGCTTGAACGCTGTGCAACCTCTTCTCCACCATCGAAACCTGTTGATTCACCATGAACGTCAAACCTCCCAAACCGACATGGTCTTGCAGATTCTCTCCCACTTGTAAGTCCTGAATCACCGGTATCCCGTGTCGTAGCAGCTGATCTCTAGGCCCGATTCCCGACAACATCAGCAATTGAGGGCTATTGACAGCACCTCCGGAAACGATCACTTCCTTTCTAGCACGAATACGGAACATCTTGTCGTCCCTGACGAATTCCACGCCGTAAGTCCTCCTCGATTTCGCATCTATTAAGATCTTGGTAACCTGCGCGTGCATAGCGATGTGTAAATTCTTGCGCAGCCTGGCTGGCCGCAGAAAGGCCTTCGCCGTGGAGCATCGACTCCCGCGTCTGATGGTTCCCTGAGCGATCATAAAGCCGGTCTGATGTTCCCCGTTAATATCTCTGTTCTCGTAGCCCATTTCTTGGCCCGCCTGAACGAACGCTGCGGCCAACGGGGTGTGCCACGGTGCTTCTTGAACGGTTAGGTAACCGCCGGTCGAATGATACGGCGTTCGGGCTAAATAGGGATTTTGGTTGTCCTCCGATTTTTTGAAATAATAGAGAGCATCCCTGGAAGACCAACCTGGATTGCCCAGCTGCTCCCATATGTCATAGTCTTTTTTGTTGCCGCGAAGATAGAGCATGTAGTTGAGCACGCTGCTGCCTCCGATCACTTTTCCACGTGGCCAGTTACAGCGACGCCCTTCCATCGCTGTAGTTGCGACAAAAAAAAAAAAAAAGAAAAAACAAAATAAAAGAGCGATAGATGGAGTACAAATTTTTGCAGGATATCTCGATGATATCGTTCTTGCAATTGTCGATAGATGAATCAGACTGCGGATATTTATGCATTTTTATATTCGTATGAACATAACTAAAGAGATCGATTTTATATATTTTTGCGTGTTATATTCACATTCTGTGAACCTTTGCACCCTTGGTTCTTTTTTTTTTCTTTTTTTTTTTTTTTTTCAAAAATGATCTTGTGCAAAAATACATAAAGAACCGCAGTGTTAAACGTAATAAATTAAAAAATCAATCAATCTGGCAATGTATCGTTTACCTAAACAGGATTGTCCGTTGGGTTCCGTTTTGTACTGCCAATCTAATTGACTGAGCTGCAGATAACCGGCGAGAAGAGGAACATCGGAGATTTCCGTTTCATCGCCACCGGCTTCTAGAAGGAGCACGTTCCAATTTTCTATTTCGGACAGGCGACTGGCTACCACGGCTCCTGCAGCCAAAGTTTACGATAACTTAACAAAGATTTACAAAATCGAATCGTGACGCGAGCCTACTTAACGAAAATTCGTAGTGAAAATAATTTACGCGAGACGCGCGTTCGAAAAATAATAAATTACTTAAACTCGAATCTCGTTAGGGAGGTTGTTTATAAGAGGCTTGTAAGATCGTCGAAGGATCGAACAACGATTCAACGATCCAAGTTTTGTTAGAGAGAAATGAAAGAGCAGAGAGTGGAATCGAGATGTCGTTGAAGGAAACTAATTTCTCGAAGGTATATTCGAAACGCTAAGAAACGTGATCGAAATCTATGAGGAGATGCTAAGAAAATAGGAAGAAAATGAACGAAACGGCGTTAAACTCGCGAAACATTTCCTGAAGCAAGAACGGCGAAACTGTGAACCGTGGACCGGATAAGAACCTGTCACCCGTGAAATGCAAGATCTTACAGAAAGTGGAAGAACGTGGATCGAGGAAACTTTCGTAAAAATGTAAACTGGAAAGTTAGAGGACATAGTGAAAAGAACGTCGCGTTAAAGATTCGAGTTTTAATTACAGAAAAAAATCTTTAAACGTAACTTTTCGTTCAAATTCGATAATAACGTTTAATTTTTATTTCATCTTGCTGACTGACAGAGAACTCCTAGAAAATAACCATTTTTATTGCAGTCGATCCATCAAATCTACGTACATCTATCAAATTTTCTACATCTGTCTTACCAAAGAAACTAAAAATATATTTTGCCATCGCGTTATTAATTTATTTTTGCGTATCGATATAATTATCGTCGATGTATCTCCGAAAGAAATTTAAACGAAAATCGGTGGACAAAGTTACATCGGAATTAACGGAATCTCTAATTTTTCCAACGCCAACGAAATATTTCGCCAGGACGTTATCGATGTTAATACAATATCGATTCTACTATTTTTATACTTCCATATAGATACCTCTGTTTGCTTGCTTTTTAAATAAAAATTTAACGAGAATAGCAAAGTTCAACGATATGTGTCTTAACGTGTCGACAAAGTTCCTCGAGCTAACGATTTTACCAAGACATTTTATATTTCTACGAAACTGTATCTAGAATTTTATGTTCCGATGGCTGTAAACGTGAAAAGAGTCAAGATAAAAAAATGTAATATCGATCGATCAGGAAAAACATACCCGCGGAACCAGATCCGATAACGATAAAGTCGTACGATGGCAGCAGTACTTCCGAAGGTATATTAATCGGTGGCGCTTCGTTGTCCATCACGTCGTATTCGAAGTAGACGAGAGCCGCTGCGAGCACCGGAAAGAACCACGATAGTCCGCTCGATGCGGAGGTTAAACCTCCCGTTAAAACGCTTTCGATGGCCATGTTCTATCAGTCGTCTGTAACACCAAGTCTCGCGACGTTAAATCGCCAGCAAGTTCGTTCGTTTCCATATTTAAATGAACAGGCAAACCTCGTTTCTAAATATTTTGTAATCTATCAAAAGTCGCTACGACTTCGACCTAATTTTATCAAATCGGATTTGTTCAACGCTATCGCTCGAGTTGCTTTCGGATCTATGATACGCTTAGCAACTATCGCTTTCATCGATCGATTTACTGCTAATTTTCTACTATTTCATTGAAGATAAATGAAAAATCCAACCTACTCGTGTCGGTATCGCGATTTTCGAACACGGTGTTTATTATCAAGGAAAGGACCGCTACGGAATCTCCACTGTATTCTCACGGTTATTCACAGGGATGACCGGCTTGGTCAACCTGTCCCCCGATACTGCCGAATCGAAGTCAATCCGCAGCCGCGTAGAAATCGATCGAAGAAGAGTGCGAGGCAACTTACACACGTGGATCGAGTACGTACGAGAGGAATATCAATGACACGTGAAACTTTCAGCTGTTAAGTAATTCTGCATTAACGCGGTCAATGCGGTGGTGGAAATACTCACGTACACCCCATTGTCGAAACATAGCGCGATCGTGTGCAAAGTTTCGCGAAAACGCGCGAAATCGACGACTCGAACGTGTTTTCGGAATTTCTTCGATAACGAAAAGGCAACTTTCGGGACATATAGGTATGCGTTTGTCTCCGATTAGCTGACCGATTAGCAACGACCGGTTATTCGTTTGTTCGAATAGCGTTCGAATAGCGTTCGATCAGAGATCGCAATTGGGACCTATCAATTGGAAACTCGGACGATCCGTTCAGTCGGAATTTACAGTTGGTTAAATTCTACGTACCACGTGTTAATCGAGGTCAAACCCACGAGGAAAGAATCTTTACGATTTGCGTGGTATAACAAAGTTCCTCGACTCTTTTGTATTCCGAGTTACTCTTAAACGCTCGAGGACCAACGAGAGCATCCTCAATGAGATCGATAGGTCTGGACATTCTCGAATAAAAACGATGTTTCATATATGATAATCGATAAATCGTACGCCAGAAACAAACAGCCAGTTAGAATCAGACATAAAACGTATCACCGATTACCACATGCTGGATAATTGCACCGTGTATGAAATTGTTAAATCTCGTCAAGTCGATAAAACTTTGACGAGTTTGAAAAGGAAAGCAGTACCTGTTCACCTACTTTTCGAGGAACGGTAGATAGCGTGGAATCTAGAAGCTTCTTTTCTTCTAAATAATCGATACACTTGCAAGTTTGTGCTCCAGAAACAAGATTTTTGTCACGTCACCGCTTTCTTGCATCGACTATCTATCGGTCTTTTGATATTTAGTCGTCTAGTATCCACGCGATTTCGCGTTACCCATTACGATCAAAAGTTGATCGATTCTTTCCAATTCTTAAAAGATCGTAGCAGTCGATAAATTCACAATTTACGCGGTCTTTGCACTTCAACATCGGTGTCCCGATGATTCACCGATTCTCCGACTTTCTTCGTTCGCCGATTTCGTAAGAAGTTTTCTTGTCACTACATCGTCTTTCTCTTCGTTTCTTTTTTTCTTTTCTTCACTTCCGACTCTGATTTCTCGAATACTCGATGTACCAAAAACGTACAAAGATATATTTCAAAGTTGAATCGATAACGTCGGAAACGACGAACTTTTTCCGGTCATTTGGAAACGAGTTCGGTAAAACGGGTTAAAGACTCGGTCAACGCTCTTCGTAACGATCGAACAAGGACGATTAAATACTTTTGTACGAAAAAATTGTCCGAACGTCGAAGAAGCCCGTGACACAAGCGCGTTATAGCCCATCATAACGACGAAGGTTTCGAATCTTTAATTTCTCCTTTCGACGACAACCGGAACTTTAACTGTCACCAAACTTGACGAAAATCACTTAATTATTTAAAAGATCGATGGATTTAATATACGACGAGAGCGACCGTCGGTCAAAAGACGGTGTAACACTGACCGCGACCTTGGTCCTGTCGCTACTTTTCACACGGTAGTAGATTCATCGAGATCGGAGTAGCGGAGTACGAGAACAAGTTACGAGAACCTTTCGAAGCCGAACGTGCCGCATAACGGTCCTCCGTCTCCCTTCTCTTCTTCGACCTCTCTTTCGCCCCTTCTCGCGCTCTTTCTCGACGTGCATCTTCGCCTAACGTTCTCTTCCGCCTCTAGTCTCGCCCGGTAGAAATGGAACTTTACGCTTGCTCCGTGGAATTCGGTAAACGTCGAATCACTCTCCATGCCCGTATCCCTGTGTTCCATATTCCGTCTCTCGTATCCTCGTTCTTCCTTCGGCCAGCGACGCAAAATGGCTCGCGTTTCCATCTAAGAAAAATAAAAATAAAAATATGCACAAAACTATGGAGGAGCGTTGTTACTTATACGGTCAGATATCCGCGTCGAATACGGACTTCTACTTTCGGTAGCTTGTTCCAACGTCGTGCGAATTATCGCGTTATTCTGCTCTAGAAATATACATCTTACGGCGGTGTGACGCAAACGAACTCTAACAGTTTCAGAGAATAGCGTAATAAGAGATACGCTAATTACTTGAGTTAGCTAACGATGACCTTGAAATATATCGTCAAGATCAACATTTCGAGTATTTTCTCGAAACGTTTCGAGGTTGTTTCAAGATGCGCTCTAACCGTAAGACTTGATTTTAGAAACGCCAAAGAGCGCCGTAAACGGAATTTGAACTACCGTGACAAATTTCTCGATACGTATTCCAAGCATGCGATCCCGATCGTTGCCAATCTCACACTTTGCACAATATCCCCATTTATTTACGTTACTTCGTTCAACCGCTATCTTTCCATAGCTTGTTCCGCTCCGTCCACAACGTTCCTCTTATTCCCCAACTTATATTTATTATCCGCACGAAAGCAAACCAAAAATCTATATCCCGGTACGTAAGTAAGAAATTGTAGAAAAACAGAGGCAAAGAGATTCGAAAGCTATCGAACGTTTCTTTACTCGTTTTCGAGATAGTAGATTACGTGCTAGGCGTCACGTTCGTGGTGAACGCGATATCCTGCGTTCGAGGAATCACCTTTGACGTCACCCGATGGACTTACGGTAAAAAGTCGGCGACGCCACGCCACCGGCTGCCATACGAAATGGCCTACTTACTGTCGCAACACCATCCTCGTTGCGTTTAACGATCGTTGAATTACAAATCGAATCGTTGTATCTTGACTAGCGACATGGAAGAAGTTCGCTGAATTCGGTCGAACTTCATTCAACTCGTATTTTAATCCGTCGCTTTTCTGATCGTCGTTTAAGGGGTCGAGACGATCGATGAAACAGCCGCTTTTACGATTCATAGATATCCGACGGAAACAGTCGTTTAAATTGGAATTAAGCTTCGCAACGAGCTCGGCTTATCAAACGCTTCTTCGGTGCTTGCCGTTTATTATTTTCTTCAAAGTTTCTATTGCGAAAGATAATCCGATTCGAAAAGGAAACGTGGTTTATCGCGACCGCAATGATTCACCCTACCTACGTATAATAATAAGTCGTACTTTCTCCCTAAAGTTTGCAATGCTTTCTAGATAATTTTTTAAATACGCATCGATCGGTAATTACCATTGCCATGCTTTTATTCGGAATTACGAAGACAGAAATTTTAAACGTAACACCGTACAGCCATGGATCTGCAGTCTGCTACGGTTGCAGAGATTGTTTTCGTTTACTACCATGGTTTTATCGCGATATTTATAAAAAGAGTACTCGGTTCGGCTCAAATACCATAACAAGTAATCGAATTATTTCTTGTTTTATTCGAACGATTTGATCGACTTAAACGGCGGATTATTCGAAAGCGATTTATTTAAATTTCGCTCGACTCCGTACGAAACGGTTACCTGAAAAGAACGGACAATGTTTGAATTTCCATTTATGTTTATGCTTTTAGGAGGATGTTGCGGGTCCATGAAGAAGAGAACGATCGTCGGTGGCTACGCCTTCACGTGGTGGTTCGTTACCGACGTCCAGCGATTGTCCCTCGAGGTTATGACGCTGAACCCCGTCTGCGAAAGCGTAGAAACCGCACAAGGCGTGCCGTTGACCGTCACTGGAGTAGCACAGTGCAAGATCATGAAAGCGGACGAGCTTTTACACACTGCCAGCGAACAATTTCTAGGAAAGAGCGTTTACGAAATCAAATCGACCATCCTTTCTACCCTAGAGGGTCATCTTCGTGCGATACTAGGTAAATTTTACGACGATCGTATTAAATAATGGAAGATCTTCGATTCTGTTGCTTGAGTATTTGCGCTATAGATCGCGAGTTTCCGTAGATGCTATCGTAATTTGTTCTTTTTTTTTTTTCTTTTTTCTTTTTTTTTTGCCCCATACCGTGTACCGAATACGCGTTTTTAACTTTTCGTAGTTTTTGCGTAACGACGATAATCGATAGGCTATGATGTTTGTAACATTCTCGAAACGATAACAATTCTCCTGTCACCCTCGTATCTAACACGACGGAATAGTAATTTCGGCGCAGCGATCCTATACTTTGCTTTTATACCTATACCTCGCAGTTTCGTTTCGCGGCAGTTTCGAAAAATACTTCGACCGTTTCGAGCAATTGGAACGCGAACCTCGTAAACGAAGCTGCAAATCTTTTTACCTTTAAGCTTATTGCATCTGAAAGTATCTCGCGTACTAAGTACGCAAGATGCGTATGACATCGAAACGACGAGGAAAAATTGGAAAAACTTTCAGGCACGCTATCGGTGGAGGAGGTGTACAAAGATCGAGATCAGTTCGCGACGCTGGTGAGAGAGGTGGCAGCGCCAGACGTCGGTCGCATGGGCATCGAAATTCTATCGTTTACGATAAAAGACGTCTACGACAACGTTCAATACTTGGCTTCGCTTGGCAAAGCGCAAACTGCGGCTGTTAAACGGGACGCCGACGTTGGCGTCGCCGAGGCGAACCGCGACGCTGGCATTCGGGTACGTTCATACGCAAAGTTCTATAGGAGCGTGCGACCCACATACGATCGCGCGTACGATCCTCGTAGACTATACTGGATCCGATCGCCTACGTGTACATGCATTAGTCGTGTTGCGACCTTCATAAGGTATTCCTGATGAGAAAATAAGAAGGAAATATGCAATAAAATTTGTTCGTCCGACCCTTGGTTTTCGAGAAAACCTGCGAAGAACATTCTCGAGAAAACCTTAACCAGCTAGATCGAGCTCCGTTTCAGAGATTCTGTGTCCACTCGAGAATCGCCCGTGCCCTTCTTCGTTCGTATGTTTCGCAGTTTTTTTTTTTTTTCTTTTTTTTTCTTCTTTTTCTTTTAACAAGAGCGATCTCAGTGACTACGAACAGCGAGATACTTTGCGCTAAGAAAAAAAAAAAAAAAAAAAAAAAAAAAGAAAAAAGGAGAGAATTTCAAAGATGTCCAACAATGTCGAAGCTTTGTAAGCGCGAATTCGGTGCAAGTTCGATTTGTAATGGAAATAATCGAAGAAAATAAGTATAAGATATAAATATGAAATATCTCGAAAACTAGGAACGGATCGACAGTTTTTCGTTTGAAATGGAAATCGAAATTGAAATTGATCTGGTACACGACGTAGTAGGATAAATTTTCAAATTTATTCGTTACTCTATTTCATTGGGAAAAAATTGTGTATATATATATATATATGTTCTATATTTTCTTGTTTTTCCACGAGAAGTATGTGTACCTGTTATTCGGTCCGATACCGTTACACCGTATACGTATATTTATCCAGAGTGGAAACGTATTTATTTTATTTCGTACGCGAATCGATAGGAAGCCGAATGCGAGAAAGCAGCGATGGACATAAAGTACAATACCGACACGAAGATCGAGGACAACGCAAGACTCTTTCAGCTGCAGAAAGCGAATTTCGACCAGGAAGTGAACACGGCGGTAAGTCGCAATTTGAACGAAATTGTATTTTGTCTATCGTCGTAGCTGGACGCGAATTCGAGTGAAAACCGATTTGATCGATCGATAGAAAGCGGAGGCGCAATTGGCTTACGAGCTTCAAGCGGCGAAGATAAAGCAACGGATACGAAACGAAGAGATTCAGATAGAGATCGTGGAGAGGCGCAAACAGATCGAAGTGGAGGAACAGGAGATACGTCGTAAGGAACACGAGCTTCAGAGCACCGTGAAATTACCCGCGGAAGCCGAACATTACAAAATTGGCAAAGTGGCCGAAGGGAAAAGGTAACTTTAACTTGTATCGAGACATCCTTAACGCCTACGATTTACGAACGTCGAAACGCGAACGATCAAAATTACGACGACACGATGATGCGAATTTTCTTGGTTTTTAGAACACAGACGGTAAACGCGGCCGTAGCGGAAGCCGAGAGGATTCGTTTGATCGGAGAAGCCGAGGCACAGGCTCTAGAGGCGATTGGAATGTCGGAAGCCGATCGTATGCGAATGAAAGCCGCCGTCTACAAAAAATACGGCGATGCTGCTATTCTCAACATTGCTCTGAACGCCTTGCCAAAGGTAGGATAACCCGCTGTGATTAAACCGAGTCGTAAATTTTATCCAAAGTTTGTTCGACGTTAAATGAAAGAAAGAAAGTGAAAATTCTATGCTCGTACCACGTACGTACAAATGTACTATCAACTTTGATATATTCATTTTTGCAGATTGCCGCGGAGGTGGCCGCGCCGTTAGCGAGAACAGAGGAAATCGTGCTTCTGGGCGGAAGCGATACGACCAGCGGTGAAATTACGCGCCTTGTGGGGCAAGTACCTCCAGCTGTTCAAGCACTGACCGGTGTAGATCTTTCAAAAGTATGTTTATAAGAACCAGCGCAAACTTTAAAACATGAAATAACAAAAAATAATTTTAAAAATATAATTCGTCGCAACGCCGTCGCAAGTATTCCGATCGTTGCTCTTTCGTAAAATTTTCGTAAAATAACAACCAAATCGAACATCTTAACGAACGAACGCTTAAAAATTTGGACATTAAGGATCGTAATTAACATTTCAATCGAGTAATTTTCTATTTAGAGACGATCTTTCTATCGTTTACGATTATAATCGATAAGAATATTCGAAACCGTACGAACATTGCGAAAAAAATATCTAACGTATTAGATACGACAGTGGCGTGATCGTAAAGCGGCGCGCCTTTCATCGTACTTGGTTTCGCTTTGTTCGTCGCGTAAAGTTTCGACGCGAACTAACGTTCGAACGTTTGAATCGTTTCCAAGGTGTTGAGCAAGATACCAGGAGCAAAGTAATGGCCGAGCACGAAAGGGAAGCAACGGCGACCAGGCGTACGGACACTTGGAATCGGATGAAGAAAGGAGCGAACGTTATACTGCCAAAGGTTTCTCTGCTACTCTGCATCATTCAACGGTGACACTCCACTTCGTTCTCTTTCCCGAATTACTCTACCTCAGACGTAGGTGAAGCGACGCTGAACATAATCTGTCAAATCGGGATCGCGTCTCCGCGGTTCACGAACGCGTCGATCATAATCTCGAACGTATACGCGGGTAAATTCGTGGATGGTTCGTTACTCGATACCGGACCACTTTATACAACGCACATAAAACGTCTCCGCTTCATCGTCGTTCCGTGCACGTCGATTCCACCAACGTCTCCTCGATCCTGATCCTACCGAATCTCTTTCTTCACGATCGAACTTTGATCGACGCAACTGTTAGTCGCGCAACCTGAACTTCTATGATAGAAGCAACGGAGAAAGAAGAAAGAAGAATCTTAACCGATCTCCTTGGAAGAGGAAATCGAGTACACGATACACGTATATCGCTATTGTTTCCGAATTTATTGTGATCGAAGATTCTCGATAATTGTGTTCAACTTCATAAATAAGAAATTTAACAAGGGAAAGGAGAGAGAGAGAGAGAGAGAGAGAGAGAGAGAGAGAGAGAGAGAGATAGAGAGAAAATGATAAAATCATCGTTCGTGCGATGTAGGCAACGTGGAAATTAATTGTTGTACTAGTCGTTGTACATACTCGTAGAGTAACGTGTGTATCATAGCAACTGAAGTTTCTTACGTTGTTCGGAACGAGACGCTTCGAACGTTCGAGACGCTCGACGGTTATCGAGGCTGTCGCGTAAAATATCTCCGTCGTTTCCTGAAAGATCTAAAACGAACTTGTACAGAGTGGTCTCTGATAAAATATTTAAATGAACATTTATATAAAAATTCGATAAATGTTTTCGAGTGCTGTTTTCCTAGAATTTGACTTTCTATTCGAAAAGTATAGCCACCTTCTCTACGTAGCACCGCGTGTCTTTTTAATACGCGTTGACCGTTGTATTAATCGTGTGTACGTGTGCGTGTAAACACTAGAATAAGATACATAGAATTAATATTTCATCGGTCCTCACTCTGTCTAACTTCTACGCTTCTCGCTCTGATTTCTATTCAGCTGCGCGATCAAATCTCTTCTTTCGGCTAAAAGTTACGACGATTTCAACGATAACACGATACGCGAGAATATCTACTAACTCGGCAAGATAAATTTAAAGTTAAAAAGTTCTGAAAGACGGAACACGCAAACGAGCGTTCGAGTATCCTCGTTCGATCCGCGTTCGCGCTCCAAATTCTCTCGGTTGACCGCGATCGATCGCGATCAATCGCGTTCCCGCCGCCACGTGTACTCTCCAAACCGAAGAAAGTGCCAACCAATTTGTAAATACGGTATCGTCTCGCCGTCGTCGTGTAGCAGAGCGAATGGTAATTGTCTATCGCGTAACGAGCATTCTGTCCTTTCCGATTCGGTTCGCGATCCAGTGCTCGCATCCAAGAAAAGACCGTACGCGCGATAATTCTTCTTCCGAGCGACGTTACTCGAGACGGACGATTCTATCGCGCGAAAATCACGAACGTCCATCGTGTCCTCGACATTGCGATTACGACGATCGAATCGTCGTTCGTACAGCTGATAACGATCAAGCGTCACCGAGTACAAATTCCATTGTCCTGTCCGATGTATATGCTCGCGAGAGACGGACAATTCGAAGGAAAAAAAGATCTGATTGCGTAAATTCGTTTCGAACTTCTTTTTCTCTCGTTCTACTCTATGGAATCCTTTTTATTCGTTTATTCTTTTTACTCGTTATAGGATTTCGCTCGTATTTTTTATATCTATACATGTTTTTCCTATTGAAAACATATTTAAGTAAACGTTATGCTCTTATCGAGAGAGAACTCTTCGAACCCGCGCGAGCAAAACAGGTCGTGACTTGTTTCTTCAAGAAAAAAAGAACAAAAAAAAAAAAGAAAAGAAAAGAAAAGAAAAGAAAAGACTAGAAAAGAAAAAAAAGACAGAACAAAGAAAGAAAAAAAGAAGAAAGGAAAAAAAAACTGTCGCGAGCATCTAAACGCTGGAAAAGGGAAGTGTACAACCGTCATTCGTCACTAGAGTCTTCCCACAAAAAAAGAAAACGGAAAAAAAAGAAGAGAAAGAAGTTAAGAAAGTATAGTACATTTAGAGCAGTACAAACGAGTTGACAGAGCAAACTAAACTAATTTCAAAATACAATTATATCGAATGAAAAAGTTTAAAAAAAAAAAAAAAGAAAATTAAAAAAGTTGTGATCCGTATGTGCAAGGTCCACGTCTATATAGTATTTTTATTATAATAAGCGATCTAAAGTGTAAATGTCGATTATATAAAGAGGTAAAAAAAAAAAGAAAAAGAAGAGAAAAGATAAGTAGAAGGTTCTATTTCTCCCAAACAAATGTTTTATATAAGCTATTTTTAGTAAACGTTTAACGCATCCGTTCCGATCGGTGGTCGATGCGAGAACTCGCCGTGTTTAAAGTTCTAATTGCCTCGGAATGTTCTTCGTTCTCTCGATATCGTAGATACGCGAAAGCATAGATGTTACGCGAGCGAAGGGATAAGAAAGAAGAGAGAAACCGAAGATAAGCGACGTCTATCTGCTTCTAAAAAAATATCCTCTAGCGCCCGTCGAAACGAATTTCACTCGAAAGTGTTCGATTTTCGTCGATTTTCGTTCGAAGGATCGACGACGCGTTAAATCGAATGATCAAAGCGATCTATAAATCGATCGTCGTCGATGGGACAGCTTTAAGAGAGCTTTAGATAGTTGCAAGAATCCTGCGACGTTCGAGGACTCGTAAAAGTCGTGAGTTTCAAAGTCGTAAGGTACGTCTATCCGGTGATTTCTTACAGCTTTTCCAACACGATTCGAGTGGATGTTTTTATACTTGTATTTTGCATCGTTCTCGGATGCGTTCGACAGATGCGAACGATGCGCGTTGATAATTTCATTTTTTTCGAAATAACGCTCGAAACTTACGAAAAGAACTAGTTAATCGCCTTTCTTTGTCTTGATTAAGAACGTGAAAAATCATCCGTAGACATCTAATCTGATTCTATTTATTTATCACGGATTCCAATTAAAAGCTTCAACTTTTCTCTTCTTCCGAATCGCAAACGAACGCGTAGACGATTACACGAAATCGATTCTATTATTACAAACGAGTTCTATAAGGCGTAATTCGACGTAACGAAAGAGTTTCTTCGTAGCTTGTATAAACGATTCGCGAGGATCTCTCGTTTCATTCTGTATGCTCGAGCGAGTTGCGATCCCGTCGGGATATCTTCAACTTCTATTATAATACTACGAATTATCTTTGCGTAATGAGTTGCAAAAGAGAAGAACAGGATGAAAGGGCGATAAAGAGGAATACGCGCATTGTCGTTCTAGCCTAGTTGAGCGAACGACGAAAACGGTAGCTTAGCTAGCTACGTCTTTCGTTTGTGGTATCGAACGTTTGTTTCACCGTTGTACGAGATTTTTCGCGAATACTTTACCAACCAAGTGTCTGTTACGTCCGAACTATCGAGTATCGATCGAGAAAAAAATCTTGTATCACAAAGGAATGATCGCTGGTGCGCGTTATTTTGATCTCGCAGAAACGAAGGAAATCGTAAAGGTGATTGTTCAGATGGATCTCGTAAATGTCACGATCGTGCTTTCGTTCCTTACGATCTAATATTTTTCTTTTCATTAGCAACACCGTTTCACGAAACCTTCAACTCATCTTCAATCGGTTTGCCATGAAATCGAGAATCGTCGATTCCACGTCGACGAACAAAGCTTTAAAGTATATTATTAATTATTAATACTCTATGCTATAAAGTATTATAAATATTCGACGACTCGAACGCGTGGATAAGAAAGAAACGAAACGTATTTCTTCCATTGCCAGCCGTCTTTTGTATTATACGTATAATAATTAAATACGCGTTTCCACGTACGAACGAATTTCTATCTTTTTTCATCGACACGTAATTACGAATCCAATCGTTTAGATTCCCCATCCATAGAGATACTTGTTTTACTTTACGCAAAAGGAAACCGTGTTGCCAATTTTTTTTTTTTTTTTTTTTCAAGATATTTTACGTTTACGTTCTATTCTTTTTCGCGCTTGCAATTTAGAACACTGTAATTAATCGTATATCGAAGAGGCAACTGCCTTTTGTACACGCAAACGTCGTATTTCGTTATTCGTTGACTTAAGAGAGAGTTCACAGGCTACTAAAAAAAAAAAGAAAAAAAAAAAAAAAGAAAAAAAAAAATAGCTGCGTCTTCATATTATTCCGTTAAAGAGAAAAATTTGCTTCTTAGCGCACAATACATAGAGATTTAACCGGAATGAGAACTTTGTTGCTAATTTATAACTAGTTCGTCATCGATAATTCCGTAATTTGATATTTTTTCTGCCGGAACACTTGCATTTCGCTAAGGAATATCAACGTTTTACCCGCTGTCTTCGACATATACGTGAAAAACGATCGGCAATTTTGCACGATTTTTAAGCTGTTTCGACGATATTTTATTACGAACGAATTCTCGAATGTTATACGGAACTGTTGTACTTCGTGATCCTTCTTACCCGTTATAGATTATGTGATAATTGACAATACCTTTTCTAAGGTAATAATTAAAGCGATAAATAGTATTAGTAATTAATTATTAATAGCGTATTAAACTATCGTATTAATACGTTGTCCTGAACGATAAATTCGATAAATTTAATAAATTTAATAAATTTAATAAATTTAATAAATTTAACGAATTTACTGAATTTAATAAATTTAATTAAATTGAAATACCGAACAAAGAGGAGAAAGATCGCACCGATTCGGCTCTGATTCGAGAATTCGATTGCGGATATACGCGTTTGATTTTATGCAAGTACGGAGTGTCATACTCGTTTAGTCGACGGTACCTTTACCACGTAAAGAAATATAAATATACTAGCGATATATTTTGTTCGATTATATATTACAATTACCGTGTACATACTTACGTTTATCATGCTTATTTTATCGCTACTTGTGTATCTTGAATTTTGTAATAATTTACACCGACGTTACTTCAGTGCGACCGCATGGCTTTCGATCGGCGAGATCGTACAAAACACGTGATCCTTAGTTAATTTGTAATTACGATCGTCGATATAAGATACAGTATAGAAAATATACAACGCGTTTGAACGAGAATTTCCTCGTTCATATCGATAATCGTGCGTTTACGTTTATCAAGATTCTGCTCGTACGAGCTACGCCGCAAAGCGTGATCATCGTTGACTACTAAAAGAACTAAAGGTCATGGATCCAAGTACGTATACGTGAACGCGTATGTTATCCCGTTGTCCGGCGATCGATACTCCTTCGGTTTAGAATTTTCTCGTTTCTTTCGACAAACTGGATCGAGACGATGTCCCATGACTCTTGGTCGTAGATTCGTCGCGACGAGGATGCGCGCGAGTGTCGTCGAAATTGTACGATTTCGTAAAACTCGTAGCTTATTATACTCCAGTCTATGTATATGTATAGTATGTATATGTACGCGTACGCGTACGCAACGCGCGTTGAACGAAACTGCGATGATCTTCGACGGGCGAGAATACCTGCCAAAACCGACCAAAAAAAAGTGGGGAAAAAAAAAGAAAGAAAAAGAAAAGGAAAAAAGAAGAAGAAGAAAAAAAAGAAAAGTAATAGAAAGAAAAGAAATCGTGGAGCAGAAGGGATAAGAAAGGAAATAGACTAAAGCAAGAGTACGGGGGAGAATTGTTCGGAATTGTAGGATGAATGAATCTAGTCTTTTGTAAACGAGAAACACGAGAGTATTGTATATTTTGAAAATTACGTGCTAGAAGTGTCTGAACCCGTAGGATAGAGAGGACAATGTCAACGATCGTGTTGCGCTCTACTCCGATTGAAAGTAATGGAACACACCTATACACTATATACGTACATGCATACATTTACGCATACACAGAGTGACAGCCGTGTACACGTGTACAGTTACACAGGCAATACGAATTACTAGTGGATATTTTTAAGGATATACGGATATACGGAGCCGAGAAATTTCCGATTAATCCGCGGATCGATCGATTCGACGCAGGATCGCGATCGTCGCGTTGCGAGTCACTGCTATTGTAATTTTCTCGTTTCTATTCTTCTTGCCTTCGACAACACGTCTGTCGTCCCGTATGCGATCATCAATGCCGATTGTATTAATTAATCACGGGTAATTACCGCCCTCTCCCTTGTAACGATAATTGTCAATGGTCGATTGAAAATAAATTGGTTTTTCAGTGATAAAACGATTTTGCCTGGGTCGTTCGTTTCGTCCAGCTTTCGTTTCTTTTTTCGAAGAACGAACGAATCTCCTTCGACCGACGAATTGAAAGCTTTTTTTCTAACGAAAACTTTTTTGAAAAAGTTCGATCGTGGTTGAAGCTCCTCGAGCAAACGAGCAAAGTTCGCGCTTGCGATCGAACGACGAATTTCGTTTCTATTTCCGCTTTATCGAGCCTGTTTTTCTTTTTTTTTTTTTTTTTTTTTTCTTTCTAAATCGAATCGTTCCTTACCTATGCATCACCGCAACCAACAACCGAAGAGACGATCGTCCACCTGATCGTCGAGGTAAATCGTAAGTGTTCGTGTTTACGACTTTGTGCTTACACTTTCGTCTTCGTCGTATTCGACACTTCCGAGTTCGATCTACGTGCAATTTTATACGATCAGAGAGATCGTATAATAATTGCGAAGCGAAATGGAAAGACTAGAAAACTTTGAAAAAATATCTGATCCTTTCGTATTAAACGATCTTGCGTATCTTTGTCAACGAAATACGGAATATTATCGTTAGTAGTATTATTATTAATAGGACGGATTATTTATCGCGGATCCTTTGATCTTGCAGAGTCGTTTACTTTCACTTTACGATTATTTGCGCGATAACGAGTCACCGTAAGAATTATCCAAACTTTCGACTACGTTTCGTCGACAGTCTGTAACGGTAAAGAAAAGTGGAGAAAAAAAAAAAAAAAAAAAAAAAAAAAGAAGATATTTAGATACAGCGATAAATGGCTCGTATCGACGATTCTTATGACAATTCGTTATTTCGATAAGTCACACGCGAAGGGATACGACGGATACTACCAATTCTGATATTCATAAAAAACATATTTAATATACTCATAGTTTGACATTCGTATATAACTCGTGATCGAAGAAACTCGTTACACCGCGTAATAATTTGCGATTAAGAAACCCGAGATACTGTATATAGTACTTAGTATCGCTAATAATTACAAAGTTAATCTAATACTGCTATTTCTTCGGAAAAAGAAGTTCCCTTGATATCGTAGAGCTCATTCGGAATAACATGTTCGAACCTCTGCGTTTAGACGCAACTGCGTTTCGCGCTTCCTCCTTCTTCTTGTCAAATTTCACAGTGTTGTACATATTCAAAGTTAAAAACCAAGCATCGGTATCGGTAATTGACTTTGTCGCTCGCAAGTTGCAATCTCCGCCATACCTACGCTCGTTTTCCTTTTCGTTCGAACAACGAAAGTAATTGGAAATGCATCGACCGTTTGGAACACGATCATTCGTACCCCTTCGCATCGAGTTGCTCTGTTCTGTTTTCTTTTTTTTTTTTTTCTGTTTTCTTTCTTTTTGCTTCTTGCGTCAAATACCACCGGTACCCTTTGACATAATTTCTCGCTAAGCGTCGAAATTCAAGGAATTCAAGCGTCGGAAGCAAGGAGGACTGGGCAACGCTTCACGCTTCAATTTTTATTGTGATAGATTGTATTGAAATTTGTCGCACTCCTTCTCAAAACAAAAAGTGTTTGCACGCGACTGGGTGTTTCACCCCTCGTGCGCCACGCTATCTTTTTTAAATTTCTTTTGCGTTTCTATCGCGTAACATTTTGTGTGTGTGTGTGTGTGTGTGTGTGTGTGTTTCCCTCCAGTTCTCACATTTCCAACAACACGCAACGAGTCGTTCGAAGAGGTTCGTAATATATACCGTGTGTTTCTCATATTTTTACATATACCAGCGATGGTATATACAACAAAATTCGACATAGAGTACAACAATAGCAACACTCCTGCTAAGACGCACAGCAGACACACTTGCTTTTCTATTTACTTATTTCTTCTTTCGTCTTTACGTCACGCCGTCACATTCACACGAGAAATACAATGTACAGATATTCTACTATCACGAGAGATGTACAAGACACGCTAGAGTTACGGTTTTTCTTATTCCAAGACGTTCTCTCTCTCTCTCTCTCTCTCTTCTCTCCCCCCCCCTCTCCCGCCTCACCCTCTTTCATTCTGTCACATTCAACGTAATAATTACAGCTGGTAAATTTTTTCTTACTCTTTTTTCCACTCTTTTCACACCGTTTCTCATTCTCTCCGGTCCTTTCTCGCCGTTTGCCTCTCATTCTCATTCTCTCCCTCTCTCTCACTCTCTCTCTCTCTCTCTCTCTCTCTCTCCCTCTCTCTCTCTCTCTCCCTCTCGTAATTCTATATACAATTACTGTTTCGTGAGTTTCGTTTTGTAAGATGTTAGCGAATAATATTTAGCATCGTACGTACGTCTACGCTGTAAACGATTTAACAGTTTCTTTCCTTTCTTTTGTTTTATTTTTGCTTAAACGCTATAATAGTGCTAAGTAATTTTGTCAGTTATTTATATCACATTGTTCATGTACATGTAGATTTCCCGCACGTTTCGTCCGTTACTTTCTCTTTTCCCGTCGATCGATTTTGTTCCCGAGGATTCCTAGTAACCGACGAGATTCTTTTTCTTTTTCTGTTCCATTAACTTTTCTTTAATTATATACAAAAAGGGATGCTTTTTATCGCTTTTATTTTCTTCCTCCCCCCCTCCCTCTCTCTCTCTCTCTCTCTCTCTTTCGTTCTCTCGCTCTCTCGCGATTTTACTTTGCTTGCCACACCTCTCTCTGCGTGCTTCTTCCTTCGCCAAACGCAAGATCGTAATGGTACGCGCTTAGATGTTAGATCTCCAAATAAGCAAACGTCCGTCGGTATCGTGACGTTTTCCTCGCATAAATAACCGGAATCTTTGTTACGGAAAAGTAACTTTTCCGTCGATATTTTTCCGTTCTTCTTAATCGTTACTTAAAGCTTGCTATCTCGATATATCCGAAAGCCTACTTTTCTCGGATCGGATCGGATCGGATCGGATCGGATCGGATGGGATCGGATCGAGTTTTAACGGTGAAATAACCGGAAAGCTAATTTTTCTCTTTAAGGAAAGATAACAATTGATACAACGATGGTTGCCACTCGTCTTGCACGTTCGGCGAACGAAGCAACGATCCTCGCCTTTCTACTTGCTCGATCTGCGCAACGTGTTAAGAATGCCCCCAACATTTAGTACGAGTATTTACATGCATTGCACGATTCATAAGGTTGGATTTAAAAAAAATACAGAAAGAAGGAAAGGAAATTAATACGACAGAGTACCGAACTACAGTTCGAAAGCCTAGCGTTGTTGATTTGTGTTATAGAAAGAAAAAAAAAAAAAAAAAAAGAGAGAAAAAAATAAGGAGGGAACGGAAATGACTAGTGCGCGCGCGCGCCGAATTCCATATTCTCGACCAATTTATCATCCCGCGGGAAAATCCTGCGAAACGTCTTTTATACGAACTACGATATCTGCCGATACGTTCTTTATATTAAGTTAAGAGACCGAAATAGAAACGAATCCCCCCCCCCCCCGAAAGACACGACGTTTTAATTTTATCTTCTTTAGGAAAACTCTGATATGTCATCGGCTATGGATGACCGATCGACGCTTTACTAGCGACTAGTTATAGCAATATATAGAGGAAATGAACGATCGAAGCCCGACAAAGCTTTCGAATCTGTACTTTCGTTGAAACGCGAAAAAAGGTCACCGTGTAGCTACAGGCTGCGAGAGACGATATTCCTTCTAATTACATCGTATGTCACGACGTAGTGCCGTCTTTTAATCGGCATGCGCGTAGATTAAAAATAACATACATAATAATAGTGACAAAGCCATTTCGAAAAAATACTTATGCGAAATGTGAACGGCGATCGGATTTACGAAAGTTCGAAGGAAGCGTCTACCTGCGAGCACGGTTGCAACAACGATCGCTGTTACTCCGCGAACAAAATCGAACAGTTTTGAAAGAGAGAAGGAATCGGGGCAACTAAAAGAGGAATCGGTCGTCAGAATCGAAAGATTGGGGTAATCGAAAGCGGATTAATTAGAATCGAGGTAGTAATGTAATACGAAAACGAGCAAATTTCGCGAGTCTTGCCATGGATCTGGAAAACGGGTGCAGCAGTCGCTGATCGAACGCGATACCATTGATTCGGCGGTATTGTTCGTAAACTTTGTTAATTTAGTAGTACTCGATCGTAAACGATTACAGTTACATCGCAAACGGTGCTCGACCGAAATAATTTCCAACGAACGAAATTTCTTTTTTCCTTTCGTTTCGTTTCGTTTCGTTTCGTTTAACGCATTCGTCGTAGATTTATTCGCGAGAATAAGCAGCGAAACAAGATAAAACATCGATTTGTCAGAGTGAGATACCTGGCATACCAAAGCAGAATGAAACAACAGGCTTACGGAATACTACTCGAAACTTTGATATAGAAATTCGGTAAAAATCATTGCAACGGTGGTATAACGGTATCGATTTTCGAGTAGCGCAATGATCTAACGTTACACGAATGCGTTAAAACGTTCTGTCGAACTAACGGTGACGTTTTCAACGTTTCTTACGCATATCTACGGTATGACAGGGTCGAGCAAGTCCCACGTTGCGTTTAAACGCAAAACCCTGAAAATAATATTTTGCTCTCTGTTAACCAATAACTTAGTACATGCTTTAACGTGTTTTCTCGGTAGATCGAAATACACGGCGCCCGCGTATATAATATACCTATGTAATCAGCGCATAAACTGACTGACCAAAGCCTTTGATTAAATAATTTAAAAAATAAAAAAAAAAAACGAGATATATATATATGTGTGTGTGTATACACAGATACAAGTTAAGAATAATACTAGTGTACAAATGGAGATATTCTGAAAGAGACCGTTAACAGTGACACGTACACTCACACACACGCGCGTATAAAAATTCTTCGCTACACAGCTTTCAAACTCTTAGCTTTGCTTTTGCGCGTCGTTCGCGAATTCCAAATCGTTCTTAATTGAATTTCGATCTTTCCCCTCGAGTACGTATCACCCGATACGGAAACTCAAGGAAATTGCTTGCGACGATGTACGATGTCGAAGATGATATCGTAACGTAGGAATCGAGATCTTTGCAAACCGTTTTCCACTCGAACGATTCGATCATCGTGTTTGGAAATTTGTTAACAGCAAGATGGGATCGATCGCGTTACAAAAACGTACGGATAAAGATATGTTAAAGAAAGAAAAAAAAAAAAGAAAAAAAAAGAAAAAAAAAGAGGAAATCTAATAGATGCGCGATCCTTATAAGAGAGAGCTTATTCTTTGTACTTTTGCAATAGGATTTGACAGGTTACAGGTACGGGAAGAAATCTCGAACGACGAATTACAGCATCGCGATTACGTCGATAATCGTAATCGTGTAATGATAAATGGAAATATACGAGCCAAAGTATGTTCGTGACGTTTGAGGGACAAACGTTACGTACCGCTATTTCGCGTCGTATATTCTATTTATAACGAGTAAACAACCGTTAACGGTCTCGCATCGAGTATATCGAATGAAAGCTCAAAAAACTTAAAATATTTCAAGATGAAACGTAAATTCTTTTTCTTTTACTTACACATAGAAAAAACAATTTAAAATAGTACGATAAACCACCAAGTGTATATTGTATACGATAATTCTGTCTTCCTCTTGCAACGCAAATCGAAAACTTTTCCCTCCTAATTCGATTATCTATCTTGATCAATTGCAGGAAAATATTATGCAAAATATAATGTTTCGTCAGCGATCCGAACACCTGTATGTACACGTTCCATCAGAAACAAAACTACCATATCGTTAAAAACATACGCATACGTATTTTGTCTGTCACTTTTTTCTTTTTTCTTTTTTCTTTTTTTTTTTTTTTTTTTTTTTTTGCTGAGCGTCCACTCGAAACGAATCCGATAAAGATATCAGAACTACAAAGGCGAACGTTTTACTTATGCCCAGTGTTGCACTTTATAAAATAAATAGAAACGAATAAATACTTGAGCACGTTCTATACATCTATCTATCTATCTATCCGTCTCCATATATGTATATTTTATATACACATACTATGCATATATGCATGTACTAAATATATATAAACATATATATATATATATTTATAGATAGATAGTTAAATAGATAGATAGATAGATAGATAGATAGATAGATAGACAGAGAGACGTATAGACGTGTGAAAGAAAAGAGAGAAACGTATGCGTATTTCCTTGGCATTCAACGCGACGCAAGTTCAATTTATCATCTAAGTTTTCGAAAGTAAATTACAGGCGTAAAGGATAATCGTTTCTCCACAGCCACTACTTAACATAAAGAATTAATTTAAAAGCGCAAGCATATTTATCATCCATCTGATTTCAAGATTTCGATCAATTTCAAACATCTAAACGAACCTTATATATCATACAATTCATTAACTTAACATCACTCTGTAAACACACAGTTTAGTTTCTTCTTTACCGAACTTCTTCAATTGCAACAAGGTACCAAAGAGGAAACGATATACGTAGCTCTGTTATACTTTGCAGCCAAGATATTTAAAAAATCGTGCGAATAACAATCCAGTATCACGAGTCAAACCGATTTCATGCGTCAATGCGATTCGTTCGTGATACGTTCCTATATACGATCGCGTATATAATTTAGAAAAAGAAATCTCTCGACAGACAACGTAATACGAACGATCATCGACCGTTTTATTTTCCAAAATTTTATCCTGCGAAAAACGCAACGGCGAAATGTTGAACTTGCAAACGATCGCATTGAGAAATTTCATCCGCGTACATCGGCCTACTTTCTTCGTTCTTACGCTTCCGGAAGACGCGAACAAGATCGCCTTGTGGTCCGAAGCTGTCTCGTCGCGTTCATTTCCTTCACCCGTTTCCAGCGACCTTTGCCTTCGATAAGTACTTCTCTGAACCGTTCAAGGTACCATGCACAATCGCGCAAGTTGAGCAACAGCATTTTTAACACCTTCGCATCATCTCTCGGTCGTCTCAATCTTTGGAAGAGCAGAAACGTTCGATATCCAAAGCACGAAGGGACACGAGCAAACTTTTACAAAATAAGAAATTCTCCCTCGATGTTCGAAATAGCACGACGGAGAGAATCATCGCGTCTCTTGTCTCTCTTCTTCCGTCGACCAGATCTACGATTTTTACCTTGTCTCTCGTTGAAGCATCGAATCGATCGTGCATAGTCGTCGGTCCTATACACGCGAAACACGTTAGACGATAACGGAACCTGGACACGCGTCGATCAAACGCCGATCTATCTGCGTAATTTCTGCGAACCTGCGCCTCCGTACACTTAGCGGCAGCCATTTCTCAAACAAGTTTCACTTTCTTTTGATTCTGTCAGACGGTCGAGTGTGTGGTGGAGGAAGGTTGTGTACTGGAAGCCGTCGTCGACTGTGGCGTGGATGTTGACGGTGAACTGACGACAACCACGGGCTTCACCAGAGTAGTGGTGTTTATATACTGGGCGTTCACGATCGGCATTTGTGCCACGGATTTGAGGATCGGGGTTGTGATCATTTTGCCCGCAAGGCTAGAGGGGGCTAGGATATGAGCAGTCACTTGATTTCCTTGCGAGACAACGGTCATCGGCGTGACGATCGGTGTCAGGCCGGAGAGAGGTGTGTGCGGACCAACGATATGAGCTATACCCTCTGTGGACGGAGCGTTTTGCATCACTGTCGAGCCTGGTTTACCTGTTGTGGTTTGAAGCGACACTCCTGCATGGCTCAGCGTCAATCCTGCAACCCATAGGGGTAATTGCACGGTAAGATATGTTGTTGTCGTCTTCTTTCAGCCAGAACGAACGCTAGTAAGAGAATAATTTGAATCCCTTGCGCTCTCGAGATCGTTTTCACCTGCTATACCTTTCCATTGGTTTTTCGTAATTGTAACTATTCACCGTTGCACCGAGCATACACCGTTGCTGAAAATCTTTTTTTACGGGACGATTCTTTAAAAAATAAATATCGTAACCCCAATCAAAAGCACGTAATAAATATATTAAAAAAAAAAAAAAAAAAAAAAACGTTGTACACCATTTTCAAAGCAACCCCGTACACGAATACAATTACGAGTCGCTCTGCAAATGGCCACACTTTTCGTCTAGCACCATTCGTTTTTCATCAGAAGATCGTAACAGTACGATTTCGTCTTTGATATAGGTGCTGTATACAGAAAACGTGAAAAAGTAAGATCAAAACTTGCTTTTATAGAAACCGATAGATACGCGATAACTAGCGAGAAATCGGAATTCTAAGTTTGCCCTCTGGTGGCAAATATAGAAAAGATTAGCATGGTAAACAGCGTGTTTAAACTACGATAGAGATATACGAAGGAAAAGAACGAAAGATATCCAATGTAAAGCATTACCATTTGCAGGCAGTATGTTCAATTCAGCGCCACCGGGAAGTCTAGTCAACTCCGATCCATTTCCGCCTACAAGTGTCACACCACCGACCATTTTATGCGTGGTCTGCGCGTCACCCGCTCGTATCCTCGTTTGAGCATCTGCAACGTACACAATGCACGATATTATACCAACACGATCGACAAAATAAATCAATGTTCCTCGTGGATAGGATGTTTCGTGAAATTTCAAAGTAGGAAAGCCAACAAATTCACGCAGTCGTATTACTTAATTACTATCGAAGATGAAAGCAAAATAAGAAAAGTTCTCTAGATATCGCGGTGTAGTTTGAACAGCACCGAATAAACGTGCGTCGTCGCAAATACTTGATCGAATATTTTTTTTTTTCTTTTTTTTTCTTTTTTTTTTATATATATCTGTAGAATAAACGAAGATCTTTTAAATAAACGACAGCGGCGAAGTCGTGATAATTATCGGCTATATAGACAGGATCGTTTCGAGTTACTCACTCGTAACATTCAGTGCAGGAGAATGCGCAGCGAAAACTAACGGCCTCCCCTCGTTTGCCGAATGCACTAATGTAACTGGCCTGACGTCATTGGCGGACGACTGCACGGCTAGGGCCAACGGCCTGTCGTTGTTGGACAGATTAGAATGCACAAACGTTACCCTGTTGTCGTTGGCCGTGGACGAGTGAACGACCAGCGCTACGGGCCTTGGCTCACTTCCAGTGTTCGATTGCACGGCAATAAGCGGCCTCGATTGATCCGGCGAGTTTTGCACGGCCAACGTGAGCGGCCTGGATTCGTTGCTGCCAGCGGTGTGAGTGACCAGAAGTTGCCTCGTGTCACCGGGTATCACCCTCAAGCTCGGACCGAGGTGCTGAAGGGTCGGTACAATCGTCGGCAAGCCTTGACTGGTGTTCAATATCTGAGCGCTGATCGGCAAGTGCAACTGGTGCGGCTGCTGCACTATACCCGTTGGTGAAGTAACTTTCTCCTGCGATGAAAATTTCACAAATTACTTTGGATCGAGCTTTCGCGACTTTCTCATATGTAATATAAGAGGGTATTTTCTAATTATTCTTTTCTAAATTTATAAAAACAAATATGTGTTGCATTGGTGGTCGGCAACTAATTTATACATAATATATATCTATATAAACTAGTTATATTAAAACATATATTTCTTCGCCAATGCATTTGAATCTTGCACCGTTGTTCCACACACAACGTTAAATTGTACAAAACGTTGTGTCCAAGGGGGTGCGCGCGCGCGCTTGCTTGTGCTTGCTGCGCCGCTTCTTACTTGCTGCTGGCGCTTTGGCGTCTTTGGCTTTTTTTTTACTTGCTGCAGTATGCTTCGACCATATATACTTTGCGATCTAACCATTTTGAAGCGAATAAAAAACCGATCAGTTACGATTTTAGTCCAAACTGGGATTCGATCCAGCGACGTACGTTCGGGATATTAAGCAGCCGCGGACTTAACCGATCGAGCCAATTTAACCGACCCTAGAACTTTTGTGTTCGATACCGTTTTCAATCTCTTACGGAACGTACCTGTGCTGGAGTAGGAATGCTAGGTGCAGGCGTTCCAGGACTCGAACTCGCAGGTGGACTTTCTCTGGAACTTGGCGCAAGATTCATACCCTGCGCTTGGCAGACAACTGCCGCAGTGGCAACCTGACTGTGGATATTGGAAGTCGCGTTAGTATTTTGAAGCGTTTGCGGTGAACTAGCCGTGGCTGCGCTGCTCAGACTGCTGGTACTACTGTACCTCGTACCACCCCGTGGGAGCCCCGTCACATCAACCTCCATGTTTTCTGAAACTTTAATAAAAAAAAAAAATTCTTAAATTAGAAATTGCCACCTTACATTTTTCTCTTGTCGTCAATTTTATATTTTATGAAAAGTTCGCTTCGATGGTTGTTGTTTCTCTTCGAGTGCGTTTAAAAGGTATGTGAATGTCCTATTTCGATTGTAAGACTTACTACTTCTCGTGGCCGTTACATCGGCAGCGGCATTCTGTTCTGGTAAAAGAGTATTAAAGTCGATGTGATCCCAAGTAGCCGCGAGTTCCTTCTTCAGAGCTAGTAATCTTTGCTGGGCAGCAATTTTTTCCCTAGCAAGCTTTTCCATTTCGTGTTCGTAATCTCGTTCCTTCCTTCTCAATATCTGCAACGATATCCCCGCGATTAAAAAACAGGGCAATCGATGGTAGAAAAAAGTTTCGTATTTTTTTTTTTTTTTTTTATAGAACGATGTAAAATACAACACGTTCTCGCGATTACATAAGCACGTGTTCTAGACAGATTCCGATTATTCGCGAACGAGAAAACGCAAATATATTTCGACCGATAACGCGATATAATATTTATTTGCTCCGTCGAAACTTCTGCGATCCCGAAACCCCAAGATTTACGCAATCCGTCGTACATAAGATTATCATTGTTTATCAAACCTGCATGTTTCACAGTTTCACAGAAACGATTGCAGTTGTTGCGATCCTCTACGCACACCGCGGTAGACCTTTATGGAAGAAAATTGCGTGCACACGACAAAAAGCGGACGAAAGCCCATTTATACGTATCCCGGCTTCGTTTTCGAGAACGGCATAACGCGAGCGTCACACGATACTGCTGCAGATTCAGGACATCTCTCCATCGAAATACGATAAGTCTTGTGTTTGACGTCAGCACGAACATGCGTGAAGGAACCGTGCACGAGTGCACGGGTGCACGTGACAACGAGCCGCGATACCCAGCGAACGAGATGCACGAGTTTCGAGAGACGTCGAGGAGAAAGAAAATATGCAAGGACGAAATTCTTGCCGTGTGCAAATTCGAACCTGATCAAGTTCAGTTTGCACGCGTTCGTGCTCACTCGTTTCGCGTCGCAAGTGCTGGGAAAATTCACGATGTGGCAACTTTGAATCACGATAAGAATCTCCAACGAAGAATCGTCATCATTTGCTGTACAAATTGCAAAATTCAATCTCGCGCTTTGGCCCATATGTATTTAATCTTTCCTGTAATCTTCGTGTCGTCAAACGCAACCTTATACCGTTGTATACAACATTGTTATAGAACTTAATCTAAGCTAAACTTCTACTCGGAGTAACTGGGCCAAACCATAGAGCTTCAGGGCGATGTAAAATAGATGGAAATGTCTATTAACCGATGTTAAATCGTTTATTAATATATTATTTATATATATATATATATTAAATATTCATTGGTAAATTTATTTCTTGAGCGAAACAACGCCGTTTAAGATTAATTCCAAAGTTAGACCATGAATTCGACGTAAAATGAAACGAGCGTGAAAACACGTATAAGATAGACGTAACAGGATAGACGTAAATATTTAGACGTGTTACGGTAGAAATCTCGAGTAGATACGACTTTCCGTCAAAACGTGATAAGCATTCGATTCGGTATCGGTAGAAACGTTTAGCGGAGGAACGCACGTGACAATAAGTGGCAGAGCACTGCCGGCGCGAACGATACAGAATACACGTGGTAAGATCGTCAGGGAGGAGAAAGAGGAGAACGAGAACGTAGTCGCGCGCAGAAGGTAACGCAGACGGAAAGAAAAGACACGGACCGGGGTCGCCAACTTACACAGTGATAATCAAAGAAAGTAAGTGGGAGACGAGGATCGCCTTGGTCGAAGAACAAGGAGGAGGAGGAGGAGGGGGAGGAGGAGGAGCAGGAAAAGAAGAGGGAGAAGAAAAAGAAGAAGAGGAAGAAGAAGAAGAAGAGAAGGAGGACAGAGCAGGACGTAAATATGAAGAAAGATGGGACGACCAACAAAGATAGAACGCAACACGAGAGATAAAGAGAGGGGAGAAAGCAGAAGGAGGGGAATATACGTTGCGAAAAAGGCTGAGAAACACAACAAAAATAGACAGACACGCGTATCGAAGGATAGGTAAGTTAAAGGGAGATAGAATGACGATAGAGGCGGAGGTGAGGAGGAAGGTGCACGAAGGCCGTTGCATGAATAGGCGCACGCGCGGTTTACAAGCACGTGGGTAAACCGCCTCCAACAGGATTCGCACACACAATACTGCGCTCTCGGATATACGCAAATAGCGTTTTCGTTTCTTTCTACATCTCCCCTATCTGCCACGTCGTACGTGCCGCGAAGATCGTGCATGTACTTTATTATACTTTATCGAACTCGCGTGCGCGCCAATCTGGCGGATTTTTCGCCAACTAACAAGAATGGAGTAAGTTAAACCCGTTTAAAGTGTCGTCGTACCGGTAGTGGATTACCGGTTTCCTTTCATTCGTATCTTCGACGTACATATTTTGCTTTTTTTCCTTTTTTTTTTTTTTTTTTCTTTATTATTTTCAAATATCTACGTTTCGATCGAGCATTGTCCCGATACGATGATATTTATTGTCCCAATACGTCAGCTGTTAAAAGGGAACGTTTCGTTATTACGCTATTTAAGGTCTAATAATTATTTTGGTTGTATTCTGATCGTTGTTTATTGACCGAACGTTTTCACGGGATCCATAGTATTTCGTTTGGCCATTCGGGTTTCGAACTGAAACGAAATAACGATGCTTAGTACCTGTGACGACCGTACCATTTTCCGAAATAATACCCTAGCTTAAATACTTGACGATCTTGAAAATCTGGCAGCTATTCACAAAGTTATTATTGCGTCGGTAATCGTGCAGTTTATTTGTGAGTCGCTACGTTTCTCACAGAACTTTGGATAATCCTCGACCTCGAAGAAGACAATAGAGCATGATTGTACTTGAGACCGAAAATTATTCTTAAGAAGCTAGTCTTTGAGAGATAGATATATATATATATTATTAACGTTTCCCCGTATAATGGCAAAAAATGGTAACGATTGTGTTTCGTGGATTCCGTATATTTATTGACAACGTTTATTAAAATTAGATACGCAACAAAACGTTTTTATTTGACAACGGTATACGTCAATGACATCGTTCGGAAAACGTAGCTAATCGTTGGCTCGACGGAAACATGGAACGGATAATTCCACGTAATTACACGCAGAAACCTGACGTTATAGTATAAGCCAAAGTGCAATTTCGACACGTCGTAGTGGTGCATCCGTTTCGTACTTAGTAGTCGGCAACAATGGCGCTCTGCACGATAAAAGTTCGGATAGCAGCGTACGCCGTACGTGCCACGCTGCGTGACACCGATGGCCGCGCAATCACGTGGAACCAATACAGGTACACCTTGTACGTGGAGAAGCATCGTGTACGCACACGCGCAAACTGCACTGAGTGAACCGGAGACGAAGAAAGCGAACGTCTGGTATGGTGGGGGAATACGAAGGATGACCTAGAGTGGGAAAGACGTCGATCGAGCAGGACGAAAGAGTGCACAGACAATGCCGTTTTGACGAAGACGGGCGAACGGAGACGGAGGGGGATGAAGAAACGGAAAGAGAAAGAAACTACAGATACGAAACGCGGTCGAAGAGGGAACGCGAGACAGAAGATACACGCGGAAAGAAAGAGGAGAGGTCAGGAGCAGACAGAGAGCGAGAGATAAGAGACAAGAACTAGAAAGGAGTGGGGATCGCGAGACGGAAAAGACAAAGACGAAAATACGAGGAAAGAGGACGGCGGTGGGGGAACAACGTGTCTCTAGAAACGACCTCGTGCGGCAGACGGAGCAACGGAGAGAGTGAAACTATCGGACGAGGAGGAAAGACGACTGTACTGTAAGAAACGTGGAAAAAAGGCAAAAAATAATTCTCACGTAAAGGCGGAATAATATATCGTAAGTAAATTAGTCGGTCCGGTTAGAGGAAAAGACGAAGGAAGCGAGAAAAGAAGGAAAGGAAATATGATACCCTGGGTTTGCACGTACGATGAAAACGACGCGTATGCCGTCCGCATATTGGAACGAAACAAACGGATCGTATAGTAAATAGGTAAAAAGAGAGACATGCGCAGACCGAAAGGCTACGAAGAAAGAGACACGGAGGAGAATAAGCTGCACAAGCGCGTGAGAAAGAGGCCAAACGGCTGATAGTAGGATTCGAGTCGAATCACGAAGGAAGGGAAAGGAGGTGGTATGTATGGTCGACCTTCGCGGGGACGCGCATCGGGCCGATTCTCTGGCCGTCGCGCGCGAAAAGTTAATGTCCGTTTCGCAATTCCGAAATTGCGAGAAAAAAGGAATTAGATAGGATCGAACTCGGAGCATCAAGGAGAAGTCGAAATTTCCTTTTGCATATAAAATTGGCGCAACGTCTCTACCGATACCGTTATCGATACAATAAAATGATTTATTTCCGGCCCGATACCATATGCCATTACTATCTACTATCGGCTAATTGGTATTTACAATCATGGTATGTTACATCATTCGCTGATACGCAGTTTGCGAGACGCAATATATTAACGAAAGCGATTAATGGAATGAAAGAAGAAGATCGGGTCGAGCCTTTACGTACGTACGCAGTTACAACCCCCGTTACAAGCCGATGATTATTTCTGTCTTTTGCTTTTACTCTTTTTTTGTTTTTTTTTTCTTCTTCTTCTTTTTTTTTTTTGGAAAAATTCGTAAATCCAAACTGACTCGTGATACGTTGATCGTGCGAATCGAACGGAACAATTACGTGGCCTTTATATTCAGGTGCCACGAGGCACGCATTTCGCGCTAGGTCACACAGCAAACCTGCGACACTGGAAACCATTGCGGCATAATAGGGAGCATAATTAGCAGTTTTTACGATACCAAAGCGTTTCGCGTGCAAGCATACTCTTTGCGAGAGACAGGATTTCGCTATTACGTGAAGTAAACAGCATGTAAAACTTTACAGTAAGGAATATTATAGTAATTGTGCTAAACTTCTCTATAGATTAGAAGGGAAAAAGAGTATGAATCGTAAAACACGTTACACATAGCAATTTACATACCTGTATATGCCTGATCGCAGCGTGAAGAATCGAAAGGTTCGACGACTTTTTCTCTTCCTGCGACGGGAGTTGCCTCTTCAATAATTCGAAGCACTCTTTCAGATGCGCCCTTCGATTTTTCTCCAATTTGTTATGCACTTCTCTGGTGCCAGAACGGATAACACACGGTCTAGAATAGAGAAACGGATATATGTAGACACGCGATATTTTCCATTTATATTTACATCTATGTGGAATCGATAAACCGTTGATAAATTAGTTCCAACGAACTATGAAATCTATCGAAATTCTATCGAAGCGGTTTCACAGGCCCTTAAATAAAAAGCATCGAGTCACCAGTAAAACATAGCTCGTACAATTTACGTCCCTCTACAAATTACATTACGTTGCTTCTAATTTGTCAGGCATTTTCGAATCGATTCGCGCGACGCGTTGACGCGGACACTCTGTCCCCCTCCCTGCCCCTCCTCCAAAACGATAATACCATTCTTGCATTATTTTCTTACATGATCGCGGCAACACTACGACTAGCTTACTGACGATATTTTGTTAATCAGTTTCGCACGCACTCTTTACATCTAGAATATTAAAGTGAGATATACGATCGAAGAAACTCGCGAGATAAAAAAGTACTTTGTATCGTTCATGGAGATCCAGGTAAGGAACGCTGTCCGATAACAGAAGACACAGAAATGCAAAATAAGAAGAGAGAACTATGACGATAAAGCGAGCGTAAACGGTTGATAATCTCTATAATCGATCAGATAAAGCAACGATTCTCGCGCAACCTCTGAAGCGAAGCACACAGACACGGAAATCGCGTTCTTAATCGGAAGGTGGCAGACAAATTACGATAATCTCTAGCGGTAGGAGGCACGAGCGTGCAGCACGCATGTGGTGGGGTGGTACGCGATAATGGCAGCGGCGGCGTTAGTACGCAACCCGGTCCCCGGTCTCACGACGTGGTAAGTGACGCACCGTGCACGTGCCATTCACCCTGGACACGTGCACCGCGTGAATGGATGGAGCGAAGACTCTGTTGCCTCGACGCTCCTGCCTGTGCATCGAGAAAAGAGAGAACGGACAAGACGGAGAGGGAGAGCGCGCGAAGCAACAGGCTGGCATATCGGCAGCCAGAAAGAACACGGAAAAACGCCGAGAAGCAAGCGAAGTTCGCGGCACCGTGGACCGAGCAACCGTCGAAAAATATACCGAACGAGAATTCGCGACAAGGAACAAAACGCTACTGCTGCTGATGCTGTTGAGATAGACAGAGAAAGACAGAGAGAGAGAGAGAGAGAGAGAGAGAGAGAGAGAGAGAGCGAGCAAATGCGGGATGGAGCAGAAAGGGAAAAGGAGATGGAAATGTTCGAAAAGAAATTTTTAGAGGAAAGATGACGAGTAACAGGGAGATAGAAATGAACTTCTTGAGAATTAGGGGTGTAGATGTGTTGTATTTCGTTGTAAGAAAGTAACGTTTGGTTTGATCCAATGTTAATTACGGGTTATATACTATGGAATTTTATCGATGTAACATTTGATAAAACATTAACACGTTCTAACGGTTGGTACGGCCGAAACTTTCGCTAGGCGAATAAAAACATTGTTCGATATAGCGTTGAAACGGTAAAAATCATTTGTTTTCTTCTAATTAAATTCGTTAACGTAACACGGTTTTCAGTGACACGCGTATAAGATACTAAAGATACGGCCAAAACGATCTTTTTTCTTGGCATAGAACGTGTTAATCGTCTATAAAAAAAAAAAAAAAAAAAAAAAGAATGTAATATGCACAACGAGGAATAAAAGTATACCTTGCGTACATCCTTTAAAACAGAATAATTCGTTTAAAATTTAACCAAACGACTCGAGTTTCTCCGAGAAACCGACAAAGGATTAATTAGTTCGCTAGACAACGCGTTAAAGCTGTTTTGAAAAAAGTGCCTTCTACGACAACATTCTTATCCGGGCTCGTAACGAAAATTTCAACAGCACGTTTTGAAGATTTGCGTTGAACTTTAGCGAACTCGGTTGATGCGGAAACAGGCGACAGGCGTTTATAACCGTTTCTAACTCGTTGCAACGTTAACCGATTTCGATAAAATTTTCAGCGTAACCGTATAACCGACGTATAAATGTTCGATAATCGTGTTGCTTAAATTTTTATTACAAGCTTGGATGAAGAAAAAAAAGTTGTAAAAAAGTAACCTCTAACTTCTTCCTCGAGATTCCGACCAATTGCAATTTTTCCAACAAAAAAAAAAAAAAAAAAAGAAAAAAAAGGAAAAAAAAGAAAAAATGTTACGCGTCACGTAGAAATCCGATCCTTCTAACTTCTCGGACAGAATAGAATAGAACACTCGTCGTTCGATCCAAGCTTTAAAAAGTTATTCCACTTTAAAAGATGTACAAAGAATACCTTTGTCCCTCGCTGTATATGCAACACCTAATTACGCGTTAATGGTATAAATTATACTCTGTGCAAATCTGCAACACGTGTACACCTTCGATGTAACAGACAAGAGCGAGAAGTTAATTCGTTTTCAAAGTTTTCAAACTCGAATCAACTCTCATTCTCCGTAAAACGAACTATTCTAAGAACAATTATAATTAGATTTTAAGAGGTTTTTCCGTATAAAATCAGTCACAGTTGCAACGGTAACTTGGTTATTCTTAAAGTTATTACAAAGCACTTTCGTACCAGATGTTCGGTGATTCTATTTACTACATCGACGAATAATCCCAAATTCGTTCCATTCCAACATTATGCATTCCCATTATTTACTTCTCTTCCGTTTCCTTTTTTTTTCTTTTTCCTTTTTTCTTTTTTTTTTTTTTTTTAATCCAATTTTGAGATTATAGCTCAATGTGCCGCGATAATAAAGAAAGCCGACTCAAAGTTCTCCTACCACCCTTACAAAAAATTAGAAAGCATATCTTCGCATACGTTGACGTTAATTGTTAATCGTATGTCGACATAAACTATATTAGATCTACTTTATAGTAACTAAAAGTACGGTAACTAAACTTAACACAGATATACACAAAATATACACAAGATATACACAAGGACAAGTTATGCACATTATCCCAAATTATACGAACTTAACACTTTAACCAGCATCCGTCGGCCGTCGCTTATGTCAATTCGACACGCGTTGTGATAAACGAGATAAAAGTGAGAGCAAAAGGTAAAGCGATAAAGAGAGATATTCGTCTCGTGTTCGTAGATATTCGTATGTTCGTTGTATAAGGGACGGACGAGGGTTAAAACTTAAATTAAACATATAATATATACGAATTAAGCTTATCTTAGCTAACTTATTTTTATCTGTCGCACGAACGAAATTAACCGACATACATCGAACGAATTACAAATAAAATAGAAATAGTTGCATCAATCTTACCCGTTTCGATGCTTCTTATTGTCGTGGCTGGTTTCAACGTCGACGACGAGATTGCCCGCGTTCTGCTGCGAGTGATTCGTATTATGATTTTCCACGTAAGGATTATGCGTGCTGTTGTGATTGTTATGATGATGATGATGGTGATGCTGTTGTTGCTGTTGCGGCTGTTGTTGCTGCTGCGGCGGCTGTTGCTGCGGTTGCTGCTGCGGCTGCTGTTGCTGTTGTTGGTGGTGTTGCTGTTGGGGCTGCTGTTGTTGCTGCTGCTGATGCTGCTGCTGTTGCTGCTGCTGCTGCTGCTGCTGCTGCTGCTGGTGCTGGTGCTGCTGGTGCTGCTGATGCTGCTGTTGATGATGGAGATGGAGATGCGACGTGGAGTGTACGGCGGCCAGATGAGCCGAATTCGCGTTCGCCGAGGGTGGCGTTACTCGCGTGGTTGAGATCACGGGGCTCCCTCGAGAACCCGTCGAGTGATTCCCGTTCGTTCTATTATTTTCTAGCGGCTCCTCCTCTGAAAAATAAATCAAATCAATCTTTTCTGAAGATTGACCGTTATAAAACTTTCTACTTCGCTACGTTCATTCTTCTGTCCGAGAGAGATCTTCCATATAGTTTAATCAAAATCTCATAGTTATTTTTATCATAATATAATTATTTATTACTTTTATCATCGCGTCTATTCGATTCGAAATGTCGGTTAACGATTCTTAAAACTTTGGAAACTCGCAAGCAAATTGTTGTTTTCATATCCTAGGAAGATGATGATAACGATATTCTAAATCTATAGCACCGGATGAACGTGAGATTTCTTAGAGAAATATGGTACGGGTGAACGTATTCAAGCGGTTCACCAACAAGACAGTCTCGAGTAGATAGTTTTTCAAGAAAAGAACTATACAAAAGGAGGATTTTACAGGAGTAATTTCCAAGCGGTTGCCCGATCTCGAAACTTTCATTCTGGATAGCATTCACGAAGGCGCAGCAATTCCTCGCGTTCTACGGTGCAGACGACGCTCCCCTTGCTCATTCTATTCTATACTCGAACCTGAATGACTATGTTCTCGCCTAAGATTAGCGAGAATGCTTCTCTGGAGTGGCGATGGCTTCGATACGTATGGATACACCTTTACCAGGATCAACTCTTTCCACTTGCAGCAAACGAGTCATAATCGATATCATCATCCATCTTCGTTTTCGATCTTCGGATGCGACTCGCATTTTTTCCTGTCCATGAAATTATTTGCACGTATATCCGTTCGATTGTATGGGTCGCAACGTTGGACGCAAAATTCGTTAAGTAAAATGAAAAGTCGTAAGAGAAGTTTCGCTAGGAAAGTGAAATACGAAATTGGGCGTATGAAAAAGACGCGACTGGACGTAGAAGAATGGAAAGGACAAAAATGGCAGGGTTAGAAGATGGAGCTAAAAGGTAAAAACAGTCTAAAATCGCAGTTCACGAACGACCATAACGTTTCGCTACGACGATCCTGTAGGATCTGCGATTTTCGTGCTCGGAGAGCCGCCGCACCATTCGTCGCGATGCTATAAATTAGCGCAGCACGTGTACGCACATGCAACTAACTCATTCATGTACCAAGAGACTTGGCAAAGCTTCGTCGCATAGCTCGACGCTTCCTAAATCTATTCCGGGCTTAAAGACGGCGTGTACGTATCATGAGAACAAGAAGCAAGAAAGCACCGGCGATATACGACGTTGCACTCGGTGCACGCTTGCAACGCTGCCTTCGTCGAATAACACGCTAAAACGTGTCTTGCAACGCGACTACACGATCTCTACCGAACAACATTTTCTTACACTTACCGTCCGACTATCAACCGGTGAAAACCGTCTCTCTCTCCTTTTGTTCTCTAATACACGAATACGAATTCTAGAACTTGTTCGCGCAAGATTTCTCTATTCTCTATTTCTATATAAGATCTATCTATAGACAGTTTGATACTAAAAATATTACAACGAACGAATAACTTAAAAACGTGATATTAAGCCAGGTTCCAGGGTTTTAGATACATTGTCAACGCAAGCTCGCAGTTTTTAGTATATATTTTTGATCGTTCGTCGTGTGGCCTTTATCGAGTGGCCTACTTCGTGCGATAAATCTCTGTAGACAGGGACAGGAAGTCTGCTCTTGCGTAACAAGGTTGACGCATTCGACAGGTTAAATCTTCCCGTCTTTTGCATTCAATCTTCTACTCGTATCTGCGTCAACTTATTTCAAACTTTTATCTTTTCTTTTCGTTTCTTTTCCTCGCAAGAAAATTACCATATGCGATCTTTCGAGATTTTTCAGGAAACAGGAAATCGACTGTAACATTTGTCAAAGTAAAGTCCTGTTAAAACGTTTGACAATTAACGTCGCGAAACCAACGAAAGAAACGCTACTTTTCCTACGAGCAAAAACAATATAGAGCATAAGAATAAAAGAGATATTTAAAGAGAGATTAGGTGATAGAAAATGGGCAGCAAAGAGAAGAACAGCGTTGGATAAAAATCGAATAAAAGTGGAGCATGAACGAATCGAATGGCAGATCCTTGACCTAAAAATAGCGATCTCCGCTAATTTCTTGTCTCCGAAATTGATATTCAGTGACGCGATTCGTCTATTAGCAAATTTATCGAACAACGATTCCCTCGCCTCCGAATCGTTGCCGCGTTTACAATCACACAGTCGTGTTTAGTGCTGAAACGTGGCAATAAATTTTATCGAAATGGAATTACCAGCCAAAAGTCGTTCGTTAAATAAGACGAAACGGACGATCGTGTTTTTATCCTGGATATCGCATAAACGAAACGAGCTTTTAACGCACACGCGCGGATAGCCTATGCTTCTGGCATAACCCACAACTTGCATAACTCTGGCATAACGCAAACTATAAAAAAAAAGAAAGAAAAGAAAAAAGGCGGCAGTAAAACAATTGTACTTGAAAAAAAAGACCCGTCTTAAAGAATCATCTTAAGAAGAAGGTGGAATTTTTGGCAAAGATTGAAAACACTTTGAAAAACTTTTCCCTGTATTACGACGCGTGTATTTTACTAAATTAACAATTACTTATTCGATAAATGGATGTAAAAAGATTACTCTTCTCGGTCGTGACTCGAATTATTCGGTCGTGCAAGAAATCTCTTTTATGGTCGATGAAAAGGATTGTATCGGGAAATTCATATTTGCCAACTTTCCACCAAAATACGAATTAAATCTTTCGATCGCGGCTAGACTCGAATTAAACTTCACAAATATGATAAAAAGAAAGATACGAGCGATATAAAGAATTAAAGAATAAATATCGATAAAATAACGTGACTCGACTCTGATCGATATCCTCGAAGATATTAAAATTGCCAATGGCCCTTGTTCAACGGATCTTTTAACAAAATCCTTTGGAATAGGAGAGGCGCACGCTGAGATTAAATACTATAGAGAGTGAGTGAGCGAGTGAACGAACGAGAGAGAGAGAAAGAAAGAGAGAGAGAGAGAGAGAGACAGAGAGACAGACAGACAGACAGACAGAGACGAGCCTGCCTGTCTAGACGGACGTTCGGATGGTAATTCGCAGCGATGAACTAAAATGGTCAGAGACGAAAGAACGTGACTGTTCTTTTATCTGCAAAATCGGCATGAAATCAGCCTTTACCGCTGGAAGTTAAACTAACCAGATGTAAATGTAAGCATGCCTGTTTACGTCCAAATATCAAAATCCAAAGCCACTTTATGCGATAATCCGTTCGTGTGACGAAATCCTTGGACATTCGCGATTCCAGATTTATCGGCAATTCGGTGGAAAAAGAAAAAAAGAAAATCGGCAAAGGTATTTACAATTTGAATCGTTTGTACTTTTTGCTTAATTACGATCTAGTTGCGTTGTAATTTCTCTTGGAAACTCAACGTTCGATGGATTATGTAATCGCTAAACGTGTACGTAGAATTCGTATGACTCATGCAGCAAACTTTCCTTATTCGGAAATGATACACCATATATATATATATATATATATATATATATATATATATATATATATAGATAAACGTAGATAGGTACGAAAATGATCGAGATTTAAACTTTATAGAACGTAACGAGCGTACGGCGATCAACGACGACGATGATATCCGAACGATCTTAAAAGAATTCCTTATGAGAGGAAACGTCAAAGTCGACGGTTGACGGATAGAAGCAATCGTACATACTGTTATTTAAAGTTTTAGCCAATCTAGCGCCGCTAGCTCAATCAGTGGTCCTGCTGTAACGCGAGAACCCAACGTCCAGCTAAAGAATATTTATAGGCTGTGCGTACGTAACCACTTTAAGTCGAAGCATCCTCGATGCTCAAGAAAAAAAGACACGGCTCCTTTTAACGGTGTCTCCGTTTGAACGAACCCCTTTTCTTTCTAACGGGAACAGCTCGATCGCATTGCCAATAAAAATCGGTTAAAATCGTCGCGATAAACAATCTTGATAACCAACCTCGATCGACTATCACCTCGCAAAACAGTACAACTATAAAAACGTGTCCGTCTAGTCGTAAAACAATCGTACGATCGAAGGTTAAAAAAATAACTCGTTGTTCGAAAATTCGAAAAAGCTGCTACAAGCTGTACGAAAATTACACTGAGAAAAAGTACAGTTTGTTTCGAGATGATCAAGCCGGTGCACGACTCGAGCGAAAAAGCGCGTGTACGTCGTGCTTGGTCGTGATTCTTTTCGAAGGTTTTCGAACGTCGAAAACGCGCGTGCCACGCGTTTCCATTTCTTGTCCCCTCAATAAATCTAAAATGCACGCGTACATAAAACTGGTAATATACGCCAAGTATCGAATCGTGTTCAAAATGATTTATAATAATATTAATATCTAGTTGAAAATCTTCGAATCGCCTTTGTATCGAGATTCATACCTACGCCTGCTACTATTGCTAGAGCCAAGTATTGCGATATTACATCGCACGCAACCATATCTATATCGAGTTATCGGCCGAGACTTAAACTTTTTTCAGATACGAGTAGACTTTGTTCCATCATCTTTCAACGATGCAACGAAAGCGAAATGTGTTTATACACGTTATTCTGTTTAATCTCCTGTCGATCTATCGAGTAGCGCCGCTATTTCCTCATTATTATCGTAGAATTTCTCTTGTTTTCCAACAATAAAACGCGAGCTCGCAAGTTCAACAGATTCCGCGAGACATTATCCGACAGCTCGATACGTTTGAAGGCGCTCGTTGAAACGCGTTAATATTTCCTAGATACAGTTTTTACGACGGATCGTACGTACGATCGGACGGAACGACAAACCGCGTGTGGAAACGCCGCATCGGTCGCGATGGTGTCTGATCGATAAAAAGCGCGACACGTTTCGCGACGAGCGGGTTTGCCGTCGACGCGGTTGCTCGTCGCGCTTCTCACCGCCACCGTTCTTGAAAACTAACCGCCGGGAATCGTTATGACTGCTAGTCGATGGTTAAGTGCAGTGTCACGGTCGCGATACGGAGTTGCGAGCGACCACGTGCCAACGAGATAACGACCGGAGGAGCGGGTATTCGCGCGCAAGATGAAATAGGAAATCGGCGGGATCGCGGGGGGTTTGGGGCAGCGCAGTTCACAGGGTGCTGAATGCGCGCGTATATATAATTGCCTTGATGTCACGCCAAACCGACTTGGCTTTAAAATTAGAAACGAAGTCACTCCGTGGCGATTTTGCGAATCGAACTCGAGAATCGAATTGGCGATCGAAAATGTACCGTCCTTTGTCGTATGGAGTCTGCTATCGACAACGTCATCGATAAATAAGAATTTTGCAAGCCGTATTCGCCAACTGCTTAAATTAAAAAATAGAGAAAACTAGATGACGAACTTTCGCGCGCATTCGTAGTTTTTGCGATAGAAAGAGAGCTATGTGTATTTTGGATATTTTACACAGATTTTCCAATTTTTCGCTTTCGAATTTCTCACAAATGCATAAAGATTCGCAAATTTTTCAAATTTACCACCGTTATTTTTGATTTTACCGTTATTTTTGTCATCCTCTTGCGATAAACGATCTTGAAAACTGACTATTGATCGCGTTCTTACGAAATCGAGAGATTAAAGAAAAACGATCGATCTGGCTCGCGAAAAGTTCGAATATCGTTAATACGACGATATTATCTATAATATTATCTATAATAATAATATATAATATCTATAGATGGAATGCAATTAACCGCGTAAAGTAGAGCGTAATTGGTATGATCGAATCGATCGTAAGTGGAAAAACTTGAGATATTTTGCAGCACTCGAAGGCGACGTTTACAACTATTCGGTACGAGAGACGTATCTAACGATTCATTTTTGCTTAAACAACGTGCATCGAATATGCATCGAACTGGTATGACGTAATTTGATAAAGCAGGCGAGTCGCGCGTGCACGTTGCTCGGGTCGCCAATTGTTCAATCGCTTTAATAAAATCGAACGATACGGTGTACGTAGCCGTATCAAAGATCACCGTTGTCTTTTTCTATAGAATTCGCTCTTTCCTCTTCTCTGTTTCGATCGATGGATGTACGTACAACACGCACAAAGGTTAAGCAATGACATTTCCGATATTTTACAACTTCGTAAATGCAAGATTAATAAATCTAGTAACCTCGCGTAAACATTTCCGAGATCAACGAGAACTAGTCACGTCGTTCTACGACGAAAACTAATTAATTTACGATTAACTGTAATTATCTAGAGCTTCTGTTTCGACGATCGTACACAACGATCAAAGATGCAACTACGAAGAAAGAATGCCGAATTCATACGCCTTAGCTGTTCTTGTTCCAGCCGTTTTACCAAAGAGATCGGCGCGCACAACGGTCCGAAGTATTTCGCAGCAAAAGTAAGCGAAAATTTGCATTTCGATTCCATTCGTTCCAAAAAAAAAAACAAAATATTCAACGAAGAAACAATAGCCAGATACAGCGTGAAATACGCGGCACGATACAAGGCCACGATTATTGCCCGTTACGGATCGTTTCTTAACGAGCCTCTTCTATCGCGTCCATTCGTTCATAAGCGAGGAAACACGGGACAAACATCCAACTACCCCTTAACGAACCCTGAAATACCCTCCTAATCGCGTTAATCGCGAGTACCATCTCTCTCTCTCTCTCTCTCTCTCTCTCTCTCTTTATTCATTGTCGATACGATGTTTTCTAACTACAACGAGCAATTCATCGATAATAAACGTGCGAAACGCAGTTTATCGGCGGATCGCGACTTTATCGCGTCTTCTCGACTTTCAAATAAATGTATCGTGATCATTGTGCGGTTCGTGCGTGAAAACATCCGCCACCCCCCTCCCCCCTCCCGCATATTGTCATAGACCGCTGTAAATAAACGGCAAACAAAGAAGAAAAAGTAGCCAGCGAGTGCGACTGCTCGAACGAAAAGAGCAACTAGTAGCGAAAAATTTGTACCAAATTTTCTGTACTTTCGACTTGAATATAATTATTCACGAATTTGAATAATGTTCAACGAATAATGTTATTCGTGCGATGATCCTCGGTAATCGTAAGTCGAATTAATTGGAACGTCGCATGGAATAAATTTCACGAAGGTGAGCTTTCACGATCGTCAACGGTTCGAACGTTCGCTTAATCTCAAATTATCGGAATTGAACGCGGCGAAACTTTACTCTAAAGAAAGAATGGTTGGTGGAGTAGACTGAAAATGCAAGGCGTTCGATTCGAGAGCGAAAGGCAGACGAGAAATGGGAGTGTAGAGGTAAAAGTTTGGCTCACCGAGCAGATAATGTCGTATCCATTTTTTCTTGGGCGGGGGCGGCATCCAGCTGCGTACCGGCTCGTCGTTGACGACCACGTCGATTATACCGACGACCTGCGTCGGCATCAGACTATTCGCATCTCTCAGTCCGTTTACATTGTTATTCGTCTCGTTAGCGACGTCGATCGCACGCTGCGTTCCCGCAGCTTTGACCGCGTTCAAATTCATACGAGGTTGAGCCGCCGCTGTGCCATCCGAAACCAACAGAACTCCCATGTTCCCGACGATCACACGCGTTCTCGCGCACGCTGCTCTCCGCTGCGTACAACACGCGCGCCAACGAAAACGAGGAAAAGGAAAAATAACGAGCACACGGATACACACGCACCGATACACACGATCGACGTATGGACGTTCCTCTTCCCTTTCGGTACATTCAAGCGACAGTTTCTACCACCATTTGCGATCCTGCCCGATAATTTTCTACTTCTATAATCGGAGATCGGGTCGGCGATGCCTGCTCGTCACCACAGCCGTGAATTTGCGATCAGGACGATAGCGAGATCGCGTTCCCTCGTAGTCGGGACAAGTAGCCTTCCTCCGCGCCCGGAGTCAGTACTACGACGACGGTTAAGGTCCGAAGCACGAGAACCAGGCGTGTACGGCGCTACGCGAACGACGACCGGACCAGAAGATACACGTACCGCACAGCACAGCCGTAATTACCACGATAACTTTCCAATATACATAGATGCCGATGGCTTTGGAACTTTCTTCGATAGGAACTTGGATCCGTATGCGTGCACGGTTACACGGCGAGGAGCTTCCCTTTAACGGCGACGAACGAACGACCTGGTAGTATTATACGAGGTAGATAAACACGTCGTTGCTCGGTGGTCGACGGCTTTTCGAGAACGCATAGCCTCGCGACGACCGATAAAACTGTCGTCCAGGACGTGTCGAACGGAGCGGTCGCTCGAAAAGAAGTGGAAACGACCGGGAATGCGAAGCGCGTGGAAAAGAGAGAGGGCTGCGTCACAGTTTCGTTTCAGAGAGGGGAAACGGTTACGACGAATGAATACGACGAGGTCGCTGTTTATACCGGCAAGAAAAAAAATCACAACTTTCGAAACATTCGCGACACCGTGTCTCGTGCGTCGTGGTGTCGAGTTTGAGGAATCTCCTTGTGCGCCCCCAGTCACCGCGGGTTCAAATTCCTTTTTAACTAACATCGACGACAGTTTCGATATCCAGAAATCCTTGATCGAACATCCTTGTCGATCGACGTTCGTCTCGACAGTTTCATTGCTCGTCCATCGAATACGTTCTTCGATTTCGCGATTATATACGGTTTACGGATTTACCGACGTCTTCGAAACACGATCGATGCCCCATCGATTTATCGAGATCGATGTCCCATCGACTTATCCCATGTGCGCGATTTAGCTTGGAGAATAGCCGCGACTCTGCGAGACAATACGCGAAAGATTTCTAGAAGTGTCGATCGTGCGTGAGCAAATCCAAACACACTATCCTAGATCGCAACACGGCTATGAATTTCTTATTCGACGGATCGCACTTGTGTAATCGCGGCTGATAAAGCGGCGTCTCGAGTATCCGTGTATCTGCAACGACGACGCACAACCAGAGACCAGCGACCTTTTTTGCGCGTATCTAACAGCCGGTCTGACTTCTCATGTATGTATGTATATACGCGGCTCTACGACGACTCCTCGCTCCTCTAAAACCAATCTATATTATACGACACGACGACGACACCGCCAGCTTGATAAGAGAGACTACCACAAGGTCGATCGATCGACGAGTATCGCGTCGGTATGTCCTTCTTACCAATTTGAAAACCGATTTAAAGAAACAACGACCGGGTCGCTCGTATCGATCGTTCGATCGCCCGTGTAATTTGCTAAACGAAGGAATCTCGTAACCGCGTGAGTCGCGGGTGCCGACTGAAGTCTAAACGTAAGTGCCACCGCCTCCAACCTGAGGATGACGATCCCCTGTTCCCTTACCCCACCTCTTCGGCCCGTGCACGCCACCAGTGGCGACGGCATGGCAGCAGCGACGCCGACCAATCTCCTCTCGACCCTCCGCCGCCGCTTTCCGTCACATCTCCGTTCGCGCGAGAGCTGCCTCCAGTCACCCGCGACACTCTGTCCTTGTCGCCCGAAGGCACGCTGTCTATCTCCGTTCGAATCCTTCTGTGCGTGTGCGTGCGTCCGTGCGTGCGTGTGTGTGTGTATATATATATATACACGTATAAACTTGCATATATATATATATGTATGTATATGCGCGCGTACGTACACATACAAAAGTACTACGTACGAAGCACGACGTGTTGAAACTCGAAACGGTCGCCGCGAAATCGCGTGTGCGTTTCGAAACGTAATCGGAGCGAACGAGAATCGTTAGCCTCGCTCGACGACGAATACGTTCGATGATAGAGAAACTCGTCGACGACGTAGGTGACAAAGAGGGAGAAATACGGAGAGAGTCGACGATGTTTCGATTGAGTCGTTCGACTTCCAAACGCGTTCCAACGCAGGCTCCTTTATCTCCCTCTGTTCAGTAACTGTTACATACTTGTTCTTCCGTGTTCGTTGGCACGCGACGGTTGGTTTTAAACGAACGACTGACGCAGTGCACCGTCACGTAGAGAAACTGGATCCTCGTCGATCGACGACAGATTAGGAATCGAAGGCGATCGCGTGGAATTGCTCGAACCCAGTGAATTATGCATGATCGCCGTAATAGGCGGAACAATCGATTACTTATTTAACACGACGCACGCGTTTTGTCTGTGCGCAGCTTGTATGTGCGATTCGGAATGGCGAAAAAAAAAAAAAAAAAGAAAAAAAAAGAAAAGAGAAAAGAAAAAAGAAACAGTAGTTGTTATTGTGCGCTCTGAATTTTGCAGCTAAGAATACACGAGGCCCCCGACTGCGAGGACGCGCACATTAATATGCAATATGCACGCGTGTTCGATTGTACTCGATCGAGTCATCGAATCGAACGTGTTTTCGACCCGCGTCGCTTTACTTCCTTTGCAACTGAGATAACATTCCTTAAATACGTAATGTTTCCGTTTTGACACACTTACCGTCGATAATGAGCATCTTCTCCTCGCAAAATAAGTCATCTTGCTCTGTACGTTCCCGCTTTAACTTGGCACCTGTAAACGTAATAAGAAAAATCAATAGTTTCGGATCGAGTAGAAGAAAGAAGAAGAAAAAGATCGATAAAACGTTTGATAAACGTTAATTATAATAATACCCAATGGATCGTAATTGTTACGTTTCTTCTTAAAAAATGCAACGTGCTCCTTCTTCTTTCCATCCCCTACGCGCGATGTCACCGATAAACGCGGCAGCATGCAGCGGCGAAAACAGTGACTACCAGCGACGCGCTCGAAGCGCAACACGTCACCGTTCCGTTGCACTTGCGTCGCGTTCCTGGTCTCGATCCTTCGTTAGATTTTCTTCGACGCGTCTCACCGCGGCGTATAAGCGTATAAGCTTGAATCCACAGGTCGATAAGGTATGAAAAATTGAAGGAGGCGCGTCTGCACGTGCTAACACGGTAGGGGAATGGACAAGGATATTCCCCTAGTTTAGCAGGGTGAGCGGCAACGATAGATCGAACGGTGTGGTGGGGAAAAACGAAAACGCCGGGGAATACCGTCTCTCGCTTTATCTCTGTTACTCCCTCTTTCACCGGGTCAGCCGAGGACTCGGCAACGTCGCAATTGATCAGAACGCCACGCGGCCGGACACTCGTGGTGGGGGCTTGCCGGGGACAAGGCGCATGCGCAATCGTGCGACTCATTTGCCCGCGTGCTCGTTCGCCGAGACACAGTGCACCGCTGCGTTCTGCTCCGTTTTACTTTGCCCTTATTTACCCCGTTCTTCTACTCTAACCCACTTTATTTTCTCTCGATCTATTCGATCGGCGATCGAATTCGTTCGTCTCCTCTATCCCGTTCGCGTTGTTTCAACAGCGAACGCGTGACCAAAGGTCCTTCTAGAAACTGCTTTCGTGTTCGCGTTCGTGTCGCCTATTTTTCTGCCACGCAATTCATCCTCTCGTACTTTCGTCCTCTATTTTCCCCTCTTCGTGATACAGACTCGTACGAAGTCAGCTAATCTGCGCGTATCTGCGGATAGTGTGAATGTTGGTCGGTAACGACCAGTTGGGTTACGAGCGCCCCTACGACAGTTTACAGAACAGCGCGCAACGCACTCCGACTGATGCTGTGCGGTAGGAGTGGTTAGCGATGATGCGTAGCGGTCGATCACAAGCTTAAAGTCCTGGAATAGTCCAAGCGATACCGGTTTTTAATGCCGAAGCTTCGTCAAAATTCAGTATTCGAGAAAAAAAAAAAAAAAAAAAAAAATTATGAAAAAGTTACTTCGACGCCCAAAAAATGTATAAAATTTGCCTATTCAAGGTCTTCGAGAGATTTCGATCGGATTCGAATCAATTACGCGTAACCATGCAGGAAAATTAAATCCCTCCGACACATACGTACTTCTCCCTTGGGATCTACGCTTCGCACGCCTATCGTGCTAAACACGCGCACGCTACGTGCGTTATGAAGTTGTAAAGCTGAATTGTAAAGCATCGTTTAAGTACACGATAGACAGACTTAAATTATCGTTTAATGCGCATTGCCTGTTATATCACGCACCACCGTGCCAGCGAGCACGCGCAACGCGGTAACAGCCGGATGCGCGGAGATAGGGAGCGAATTACAACGTTTAAATCATCCGTATTACGATCGTGTTGGTGTGCGAGGCCGGTATATACTCGTGGTTTTCCACTTTATAAGCCGGTATATATCGACTCTCGCGCAACTTTCAATTCGGAACTTTTTCATAAATGAATTCGTTAAAAAAACCGATCGTTCGTTTTATAAAGACAAAGAAAAGGACGCATCGTTACAGAGTGCAAGTAAGGTTTTATTGGAAAATTATACGCGCGTATCTTTGCAAGGAATTTCGTTTCAACGCGTTTATCACCGAGTTAGTCCGATAATGAGGGGTCGCTGGATAACGTTGTCAGTAAGAAAATCAAGCCGCCGGGATAAAATTGGGGCGTATCGCGAAACGCGCATTTTCCCGTCTCCTGTCGCATTTCAACCGTGCGCACAGAGGCGTGACCGTGAAAACAAGGGATCGATCCCCCGATACGCGTGTATATTCACCTTCCTTTAAGATTTCGTCACGACCCACCGGCAAAATAGACGAACGCAACAATACGTCGATATTACGTACGCTCGTTATATACCGTATCGTCATCTTTTTCATTCTATCTGTCTGTCCCCCTCTTTTCTTTTCCTTCTCTCTTTAATAACTGCAGGAAAACTCATATCTCTATAAGATAGAGACATCGATCGTTCCCGATCTTTATGCTACATCTTATACGCGACAACAAAAAAAAAAAAAAAAAAAAAAAAAACGAGCCTCTCCCAGATCGAAGGATTAACGTCAGATAAGATTTATACTTCGTCGGTGTACAAGGACGAACGAATATAGATAGGACGGAATGTCTGGTCCGTAGCACCGAAATTCGAACTGCCTTTTGCCAGTTCACCTGACACGTTCATTGAGACGCGCGTTGACGCGCACGAACCCACGAAACGGTAAGATCGATCTGACCTGTATCGTACGTATATTTTTTTTGCCCGCTTGCCTGCCCGCCTGCCTGCCTTCCTTCCGCGGACGTATAACGCACCACCACGCGTGGCTACCTGCGCGATCTCCTTCGTCCCCCCTCCCCCCTCTCCGCCGTTCCACTTCCCTAACCGGAGATAGCCAGTGTCCACTGCGTGTTTCTATGTACCGTGTGTGGCAGTGTGCGCACCAGCAGCGCACGCTCGAGAATTGCTGCTGATCGTAACGAACCGCGCGATAAATCAGATGCGTGCGCGATAACGATGAAAAAAGCTGCACGAATATCGCGCGAGTGAGACAATAGCTAGAAAAAGCGTGATATCGATACGCGAGACGACACGGGACGGTAAAAGGGAAAGAGATGGAGGACCGCCGACCAAGGGACAACCATAGGAGGTGTCCCCCTGGATTGGAGTGAAAAGGAGGAGGAGAAGGAGCGCAAAGAAACGCAAAGATACAGGGGGAAGAGCGGTAGGAAAAGAGAAGGCGCGCTGGCAAACATAAACGGTCGTGTACAAGTAGGTGGCGCGCTCGTGAATGAAGCACAAAAGCTGCCGTAGTTTCTAGAGTCAGTGACCGGGGGTCCTCTGACTCCCCACTATACCTTGGTGTATACAGGTTCGTTCCTACCGTCATCGTCACCGTAGCGCACCACGGTCACCATCGTTACCCCTCCAAAAGCGATATCGCGTATCCCCACCTCTCTAATCCACCATCGCCTCTTCCTCCCACCCCTTCCGCCCTTTCTCCTCGTCTCAGCCCCCTGACGCAGCGTCTACCCCGCGGTTCCCCGCTGCAAGCTAACGTGTACCCTTCCCACTACGTACGCTCCCACCTAAGCCTAACTTCCGCCACCCTTTGCCTTTATACGTGCCCAGTGGCCTCTGTACGTGCACGTTTCTGATGGCTGGTTCACGTTGGATCGACGACCAGAGGGGAACCCGATGCATACGGTCAACTAAATCGCACCGCTCCACCCCTGCTCGCCCCTCGCTCGATTCCACTCCCACTCTCTCTCTCTCTCTCTCTCTCTCTCTCTCTCTCTCTCTCTCTCTCTCTCTCTCTCTCTCTCTCTCTCTCTCTCTCTCTCTCTCTCTCTTCTTTACCTTCTCTCTTGACTTTTCAACCTTCTATCTCCTTGAAACTTGTAAACACTTCGCCTGACCGCTTGTCAATCGTGATACACTTTCACGCAACGATATTAACGCGAAAAGCCTTCGAGTTTAACGTTCATCGCGAGATAATGTTTAATCAATCTGCGCGCAAACCGACTCGCGATAAAAAAAATTTCTGAGAAAAATGCGGGCGTTCGCAAGTTCCGAAATTTCGATATCGCGCGGAATATAGTAGGAGTTGACGTAAAAGGTAATCGAGGCGAGGATTTTTTATCGCAACGGATCGTATTAGCTGGTGGAACTACCGGTTCACCTCGACAATGATCGTATAACTCGTAATCAGCCACGCAGCGACTGGTTTAGCGATTTTTTCGCGAAACTTTATCGCGACGAATCGTTCGACTGGCGTAAAGTCAATGTAATCGTAGAGAAAGAGACCGATGGCATAGTGGCGTGCCGTCACCGCGCGTTTCGTGCTCGCCGAGAACTCTTTCGCGTGTGCTAAGACTCGCTTTACAGGATCGGTCGGTTGAGTCATTGACCTGGGAAAACGCGGGAATCAAAGGGACACGACGACGATGGTACCCCTCGAGCGATCGACCGAACGCTTTTGCGATTATTATCGCGTCAACCATCTAGCTCTAACGTGTCTTCGTTACCCCCTTGGAGCCATCACCGAGCTCGTTAAACGGAGAAACCCATCTAAAAGATGTTTCATCGAGATAGACCGATAACTCGGACAGAAATGCAGGAGAAATTCGTACGTGGATTATGTAGCACGATTTTAGTTTTATGGAACTTTCCAGCTCGTAACGCGTAAAAGCCCGTCAACCTGTTTGAGAATCACTGTTGCGAGGGAAATCATACCTAATTTGGAGGCGGTGAACGCATGGGTCATCGCGTGCTATTCGCATGTACACTGCAGTGTCTCTCATTCCCCGCACGAGTATTTTGCAATTATATTTTTTCTTTGCAACGAGAACGTTAACGGTCGCTTTTTCCGATACTCGCGTCCCAATGCCAATTCCTGTTCTAAGCTCATGAAGCAACTCTTAGTTTCGCAATATTTTTTTCGAGTACTGAGAAAACCATTCTGCTACAAAGTATCATAGGGCTGTTTCTCGAAATGATAAGCGATTATCGAATCTATCGTTATGGTTGGATAACTGTGACAATAAAAAAAAAAAAAGTTTAAATACAATAATTAACAAAAGTTTGCGTAAAAAATTGTCGAATCTTCGAAGATCTAACAGAATAAGTAAAATAAGTAAATAAAAAGCAATAAAGTATAGCAAAAGAAACAAACGCTTCTAACCCTTTCTCCAAATCTATATATACTTTTGCGATTTGTTTCAAAGCTTGTTTCTTACGTGAAATTCGCGTTTGGAGCAACGTGAATTTTGTATTGTCACTACGTTCTTGCCTGAAACGGAGCATCAAGCCGGTAGAAGATTTTGAGGAAGCAATTCGCAGCGTTAAGCTATTCTACGTATTTGTACGTATTGTGAACGGTAGCCGAAAAGTGGCGCGTGGTACTCACCACGTGGCTCGTTGGAGTTGTGATGGTTGGAGTGGGGAGCTACAGCGAGCGGATGATCGGAGGAGGAGGAAGAGCTGCTTGCGAGGCGCTCCCTCGTTTTCTCCTGCTGCTCGACGAACCGCGCTGCTTCCAGCAACGTTTCCAGGCTCATCCTGACGTTGCCGATTCGCTCCACGACGAGCTCCGTTCCTTTTCAAGATCCTTCGGGAGATTGAGACTCTGCGATCGGACCGTCGATTCCCGTCGCCGGTTGCCGAGGACGAAGAAGTCGAGAGCCCGCTCTCGTGTCTCAACCCTCCTCTTTTTCTGCTGCTGCCAGCCGCGGGTGGCAATCTACAATCCACAAAATACAAAAAATAACCATTTGGTTATACTGTAAATGCACCGGATCGCAGTGTCACTTCAGAGCGAAGGGTGGGGGTACGTAGCAACTCGTTGGATCTTGATTTGTCGACCTTGGCAAACGCGAGAGCAGAAGACATATGTAATAACGTAAATACTCGCGTTCGTTTAATCGTTCGCGATTTATTTAATAATCAACGTACGATACACCAAGAAAGAGGAAGAAAGCCAATTAACTGGAGGACATGGTAAGACACTTAATCGACGCGACGGCAAGTCCCGAACCTCTCTCTGTTAACGTGAAAAAATTACACGTGTCACATCTTCTCGTTTGTTTTGCGAGGACACGGCTTCGGATCGACCAACGACCGTTTCAACCGCATGATCGTTAGTTTTCCTTAACGTTTGACGCTTTGTTGTTCGATAATATTATTAGCTTCTTCGAACGGAGCTGCAGACGGTACGGACACGACCGGTGTCTGAGTATACGTCACGTGACGTACGCGTGACGTAACGCAGTCGCGCGGGAAGCTTTATCCCCTCCCACGTACCGTCTTCGTAATACCTCGCGGAGGAGGTGCGCAAGCGCAACGTGCGCTTTCCTGGAGCACGGAGCATTAGCACGCATCTTGAGTTCCGATCGTTGGAAACAATCTAACAGTCAAAAAGAAAATAACGCAAGGAGACGCCGTTCATATCGTTCATATTATATGTCCCGCTATTTACTGCTTGAAACTCGGTTGCGAATGTAATTTACAAAAAGTTTGTTCTCCATCTATCATAATCTTGATACTGATAAAATAATAAATTGTAAAGAAAATCTTACGCGTGATATACAAATTTTAGATATATATTATATGTAACAGCATTACTAGATTGAAGATTAATTAACATGACAAACGATAAATCGGTATGCTTATGTATTCTTTATGTTTACGTATTATCTATTATAAACATTAATGAAAGGGACAAATTTCAATAAAATAGTCGAGAATGATAAAGTTAGACATCACAAAAGTATATAAGGAGTAGAAATTTGGGAAATTTTAATTAAAAAGAAGTTGAACTAGATGTTGTTAAATGGAAAATTATGGAGTGCACTTTACACTTTTGTAATGGTTAAACATTCACTGACACTAAAATCATAGTAGAGCATAAGAAGAAGATACGCAGTGGTTTTAGGTGGCGTCGTCGCATCTTAACGAGTTGGATTAATTTTCCTGTGATGTAGCGTCGATAGCAGAAACGAGAGTCGTTACGTGGCGTTGGTACGCGCAAGAGCGTATTCGCGAATACAAACATGTAGAGTGTAGAGTGTAGAGTGTAGAGTGTAGAGCGTATAGAGTGTCGAGTGCGAGTTAGTCCGAGAAATCAGTGAGCGAAGAAAAAAGGTTGACGAGACAGAGGCGGGAAAGGCGACGCAGAGAAACGAGGTTCCGCCGCTGATTTGAAAAGTAGATATATCCCGGGCAATGTAATCGCGAAAGCGTACCACGATTACAAGCGGATACAATTGCATTCCATAGTAGGCGCAACCATGCAAAAATAGAAAAGAAGAACACGATGCACTGCGTGCTGCGAGTCCGAGTAAAAGGAAGGCTCTGTCTATCGAAGAGTATACGAAAAGTCAAGAAGCGTGCCGCAGACCGAACGAGCTCCTTAAACTGACAAAGCGATACACACGTTAGACGAGCGACGCACGCACCGTTGGCCAATAGGAGCTTGCTATAACGTGACGTCATGAGTTGAAGTACCGTGCGATTGGCTAGGTCTATTATGGCACGGGAAACACGCCACGCAACCACCTATACACATGTTAATTAAATAGGCGATAGTTCTGACGAGATAATGTTCCGCGGAGGGTTTTAAACGGGCGTGGTAACGCCAGAAACTGCTGGAAAATAATCAGGAACTTACAGGTACGCCGCCAATATATTTCGGTCACAATGGAAACACGCTGGAACCCACTTTCACGGTAGAAATCAATTTCTTGCGAGAATTTCAACGATATTTCTCCTGTCAAATACGCGACACATGAGGAAAATCACAAGGCACTTGTCAATTTTTGAACAGCGGACGATCTCGCGACGTTTTACGATACACGACGGTTATAACCTGATCGATCTAGCGCGTGGCAGAAACATTTTACAAGTGCTAACCACTGCGCATCAACAGCCATGCTTGCTTGGCCACGATTCACGTGTCTGGGGTCCGAGGTATAGACCAATCAAAGCGCGGTTCATGACGTCACCTGGCTGTATCGACCAATGAGCGTGGCCCATGTGACGCAGCACTCCGCTGGGCGTGTAAGAGAAGTGTCGAGCTGCTGTATATTGCTCGTTAGTTAGTGCACTTTTTTCCTGATTTTCTCACGTTTTCTTCGGTACCATTGCGAAAAATCTATCGAACCAAGGTCTCGGAACCAGCCGGTATCTTTTGCGAGCACGCTTACCTTCCGGTGGACGCCAGAACGGACGAATATCGCGACAATCGTACACAGCACACCCGACACCCGGCTCGCCCGGGCAAACACTCACTCCGAACTCGGCGGCGTCACCCTCTGCCACCTTTTGTCACGTTCCTTCTCTGTCACATGGATCGGACCTCTACGCTGTTGCCACTTCTACCATATAGAACCATACAGTTCATTGTTTACTTTTGCGCGCGCGCCAAAACCACGTCCCGTCACTTTTTCTTACCTAATTCCCTACCTTTCCTTTTCCTTTCTTTCGATTTACACGAGATATCATTTTTAATACCCTGTCAAATCTTTGTCACACAATCAAACGGTCATTCTACTATTCTACTAAATATTATTTCAACTAATAAAATTTTACTTGTGTTTAAATAAATAGGTTTAACATTTTTCATCAGTTTAAAAGTGTACGATCATTTAAAAGATAATCATAACAATTTGATGTCCTGAAATGTGGTATACGTACTTTTAATGCTGTGTAATTAAAATGTTATTAATAAAAGTAAATCAGAGAGATGTTTAGCATCTATATTTAAGAGAAATATGGATTAAAAATAAATATAAAGATTAATGTTCGTCGTTGTTTTGTAAATTATTATCACTATATATATATATATATATATATATCGTAAATAAAATTAGCTCAAGTTAGTTTTAAGTTAGTATAAATGATAGTGTGTTTAGTATAAGATTATGGCTTGGCTTATCTGTAAGATAGTCAATCGAAAGCCTTGTAATTCCACGACTATATATCATAAATAAAATATTTGTAAGTATTATAGAAATACATTTATAACATGCACTTGACCTAAAATATGAGATTTACTAAATGTATATAAAATATGTACAATCGCAATTGTTTTCTAACAGAGAGGAATGAAAATATAAGATATTAGATATTATTAAAAATATTTTACTTTGTATACATTTTGCACAAAATATATGTAGTATATAATTTTAGATATTTACATACATTTAATTATTACTTCTAACCTTCTAAATGATATATAAAATTCAATTCACTGTAATTTGCTTCGTTATTAAAAAGTTGGTAATTTTATTTTCCATGAAAAAATTGATTTCATATATATTTTTTTCTTCCTGCAATTGATAATCTAAAACAAATTCAGCAATACAAAGTATGACTAGAATTTGCACAAAATATTACATACTACAATCTACATACAGATCTCAGGTAAATAATATTATCACGGAACACATTTTGTTTCTACAAATACAAAGAAATTTATAATTCTAGTAGATATTCTTTTCCTATCGATTTTTCTAAATCCTTCATTCATTCCTACATTATATGTATATTCTTGATTAATTTTTATACGGCTTCAATTCCCGTATGTTAAACTGTAAGTATTCTAAACGACGTCCAACTTTTGTTTGCTATTGAAATTACATATTAAATATTTAAATATGAAGAATATGCATATACCTCAATAGTTGGTACAAATTTAATTTTGTATGAATTGCTGATTTGTAATGAATTATATGTGTGTTACTTACACAATTGTTGAATACACTTAACAAAAACGTACGAACTATAAAAAAAAATAGGCGTCATGGAACAGAATATGTCGTGTTGTTACGTTTGTACGTATCAGCACCGTCGTTTATATTTAATAATCATCTTTAAATCCTATTTCCTTTTTCTAGCACATATAAGAATTTATTTAAACTTATTCGATATTTCGATATAAGTTATTTTATGTTATATCGTACTACGAAAACAGCGAAAAATACTGCGAAGAAAATTATTACAGATTTAAAACGGAACATTCAAAACATAGTTTCACAAACTGTTTTCTGCGTAATACTTGTTCTAGACGAAACATAGTTCTAAGGGTGTGATACTAATAATTCACAACATATCACTAAGCAAATTGTTCATAATCTTTAAGCTTTTCCTTTCACGTTGCATATAATTCATATTTACTGTATGTTACAATATTTTAAAAATAATAAATTAGGCTTAATATGACAGGCCTTAGAAACAAATAACATTTAAAACTCTTTTTCACAGAAGGAATTTAAAAACTAAACAATCCAATTGCTTCTTTGGAGCATTTAGAATAATTAAAACATTATATGATTTACTTTATGATACTGCACATTCGATAATAAAAGTAAACAAATACTTTATAGTTATCATAAAGATCGTCTAAATAATTACTTGTATTACAGCCAAAATTAAGAAAAACCTTTATGTAAGTTGTGTTTTTTTTTTTTTTTTTTTTTTTTTTTTTTTAATTTTTTTCTTACTGAATATTTTCTTTAGATACTGTAAATGTCGACTAACATAAGAAGTAACAATTTTAACTAGATAATGCTTCGTGAAAGCATTAGTTATCTGCTCAAATTACTAACATAGAGATGTTTAAGTTCTGTCTTTGGCGTATTTTCAAAAAGCGCAGCTCGATTTTGTCCCTCTCCTTTCTTTACCCAATGACCGTAAACTCTGAATGCACAACCATCGATAACCTATAACAAAAATTGCGTGAATATTATTTCATCAATCTATAGGATAACAAGCCGACGAGTAGAACATGCTAAGAAAATAGGAAAATTACCTTCCGTAAAATTTTGATCCTGTAAGGGTCTGTGCACGCTACGTGAGTCGAAAGAGGTTCAGGTGTACTATGGAGACGCTTAATACGAACGACCGCGCGAACACAAATAATTGCTAACTGGAACTTTTTCCTTGCATTAAATGATTTTGCCTTCAATTCCTGTATAAAACGTAAGAAAAGATAAAAACTTTGAGAATGTTTACGGTCTATGTATAATTAAATAGTTCGATTACGAAAGTGTTATTAAACACAATAATGTTAATATGTTAATGCAATGTTAAAATATGTATGTTACATACATATACGGTGCATTCAGTGGAAAGGTAATATTAGGATGTGTATAATAATGGCATAGTAAATGGCATAGTAAACAGCTGTTACAATAATAAACGGCGAATGAATGCCATTTTAATCTTACCAATCGAGAAGATGGAAAGTTCTTTGAAAACTAGCAGAAAGAGATGATACAGAATAAAATAAGAGCCATATTATATATAGATAAAGCTTCAAACATTGCATTTTTATAGTAATTTTTCGATATATAACATGCAAACATTGTAATTAAAGCACTTTTATTATTTGAATTATGTTTCAATATTGACTGACTTTACATGCATGCTGTGCTTCATCTGAAATATTACGATCTATCAATTATTATAACCAACGGAAATAAATTTATATGCATTGCTCCCTAAATATACAAAAATATTTTAGTGAAAGAATATACGTCGCGAACGAAAACAAAAACAAAGAAAACAAAAACAAAAATAAAAATAAAGTATAATACATATAGATATCATTATTCATTTTGATTAAATTGAAACATTAATAAAAGCCAAAATGTTAATTGTTATTTAGAAACATATTACACAAAGATTACGATAAAAAAACCCACATTTAGTGACAAACAAAATAAAAACAAAAATAATTTACCAAAGCTAACTGGGATATCCTACTCAGACGCCGCGAATTAGTCGATAGCGAACGTTTTAAAGGAGCGATGTCTTGATCCCATAGCTGTAATTCCAATAATTTTCCGTTTTATCAGAGTAGTAAGACTTTTTTCTTTTATTTTAAGAAATTACTTTCAAATTAATCATATACATATATAATTTATTAAATTTTCTAATTTAAACAGAAATTTTCGTAACAATGTTTGATATTTTATGCAAGCATGTCACTGTGGATACAGGCAGTTGAACATATAAAGCAAACAAATAAAAACATAAAAATTGAAGTATAATACAAATATCTTAAATGCGTGGAATAATAAATATCTCATACATGTTTTACTTCCTTTGCTTAAATATTTATATATCACGATCAGATATATATTATGCTAAAATATTTACCATTGTATGGAAAAATGAATGTTCCAAAGCTTCTTTGATGCTAATTCGTTTTTTGGGGTCAACAACTAACAATTTTCTGATCAGATCTTTCGGAGCTTCTGAAAACAAAATAGAAATTCAATTACTATACAAAATTTATAAATATTGAAGATTATGTTGTAAAATCAGAAACTATATCGATACATTAACACGTTGAATGCCACGCCAGTTTTACAAGGTTTGGCCGTGGCGACACGATGAACATTTTATTATGCGATACATATAATGTTGAAATATTACCTACAAGAGATATGTTACGGTGTATAATCATCATTAATGAATTTACCTCACTGAGGTCACCGCAGGCAATCCCATGGCGCTATAGTACAATTTCGCTCGATTTACTTATTTTTTACGATTATCAATTATCTCATATTGTTTTTTTGGCTTGTTAATCAACTGTCCTATGTTGTTACGTCCCGGGATACCATAAACCATAAACCATAAACCATAAACCATAAACCATAACCCATAAACCATACCATACCAGCGTACCATAAACCATAATTCATCCCTCGACCATATTTGTTCGAACCCTTGATAATCCTAAAGAACCGTCACAAGATTCAGCACTTTTTACTTTACTGTCAAGGCCCTTAATAGCTATCAAACATCTTTCAAGTCGAAACGTTCCTTAAGGTTATTGTTCATTAAGGTAAAACACAGAAAAAGCGGTCTTTTCCCATGTTCCACAGCCACTGGTTGGGGGTGGGGTGGGGAGGGGAGGGGGGGGGGGACACGCGCGCGCGCACACATAATAGATATATATTTCATGTATAAATAGAACTATTTTTGTATCTATTATACTGCATTAATTTCGTCACATCATTGTAACAACGATGGTAATAATAAAAAATGTATAACTATTGACATTTGTTCAAATTATGTATTTCTATTAATCTTGGTGCGGTCATCGATGATTCCCAGGGGGTCACGGTCAAGTGGGTGCCGGTTACCGGTGACCCCACTCCCCCTATGGCATTCAACGTATTAAGGAACGTACATATAACGGCACCTTCGTTATTTTCTTCATTTAGAAAAATAATGTTTATCGTGTTCGAAGGTTTGACAGTAACAACTATTGTCTTCGATATATTTTTCTTATGTGAAGCAGCTCATCGAGGTGATACACCTTTGACGATTACTCAAGATGATAGTATCATGGATTATAATTTATGCTTGTTGTTGTTACAATTTAACGACAGAGAGATAAAATTTTATGTCTGTGTGTTCGATCGTTCGCGGAGAGACGTGGTCGCGGTAGATCGTCGTTACGAGAGTCGTAAATTCTCGTTACTATACGATAATCGACGTCACGAATCAGTCGATCCCCTATTTCGGTTAAGATAATAGAGGTAGTAGAAACGATAATGACACTGTATTAACAGATTAAAACATACACTTTATTTCTACAACTTTGTAGATTTAGTATTTACGCGCGATGCATGTAGATGTGTTCTCAGCGAAGTGTAAATAACAAGTTAAGATGATAACTAATCAAAGAACGGAACACCAGTCAAGATGTTGACTGATCTAAGAATGAAAAAGCAGCAAAGTTCAGTGATGACGCTGTAGAGGAGGGAAACTATTGATGGATGTGCCTAGCGTACGGGACCATCGGATTCGTTGATGGCAATTTTCGTTAGGAAAGTGAGGGCAACGGTCGTTGCTGCTAATTAGATAAGGAAAAAGGCTGGTGAATAAGCATCGGTGCTGACCGCCTCCGATCGAAGGTCGCCCTTCGGTGGCATTGTACATGGGAAAAACCCGTGTTCCTGTGTTATCTCGGAATGAGCAATCTAATGGGCAAATCTAAGAAATACTTCAACTTAAAAGAAATCTTGTGATCTGAAGGACCTTAACTATGAAAATATTAAGATTTATGATGGGTCCTTAAGATTATCGAGGATCCGCGATATAGGTATGCTTAAACATCAGCTTAGTCACCTTGCCTGAGTTATGCAGTCTGATTTGTGTAAAGAGTCACGGGTCGTGACACTGTGTTTTGAACAGGTTCGCAAAGCTTTCAATACTCTGACTATCGTGTATTGTACCAGCTTTAACTTTTAAAAAAACCTATTGTGTATTTGCTTATCATAATACGATAATTATCGCTTCAATTATGAACGAAGCAATATAAAAAATATATTATATACTTCAATAAACAATTTCATAGAACTGTTTATACGTATCTTATAACTTCCAATGTATGATCGATGATAGTATCCATCTTTTACAATAGCCGAAATTAAATTAAAAGTCTCCGAAAATGATGCGTACAAATACATGCATTACGTTAATTAAGCACAAGTTTACCTTGCATGCCACAAGAAACAATGTTTTTCCATTGTTTTCAAACACAAGCTGTTATTTCTTGTAAAAATTATTATATACACGATAAATACCTGTTATGTCCGCCCATTCTGGAGATGTAAATGAATATTTTCCTTCCATAATATTTCTAAGCATGACCATTTGTTTCCTATGCCAAAAAGGAGGACAACCAACTAATAAAGTGAACATAATTACTCCACAGGCCCATCTGAAAACAGGCAAACATTAGTAACGATTTTATCCTTTATTAAGACGATTGGTATGATCGTAATTATATTCCCTTATATTAATTATGTTTCATCAACTTACATATCAACTTCATGCCCATAGCCTTCCGCGTTTTCAAACATGTTGCACTTCAGCACTTCTGGTGCTAAATATCCAGGAGTGCCACAAAGATCTGTAAAAGATGTTAATAATATATTTCTATGAATTATACAAATTAATTTAAAAATTAATCACTCACCATATAATTTTTCTCCAGCTTTTAATAGTCTAGCAAACCCAAAATCAGTTATCTTTACATTTAAATTATCATCGAGTAATATATTTTCTGGCTTTAAATCTCTATGCACTATTCCTTGATTATGTACATGTTGAACACCTTCAAAAACTTGTCTCATAATATAGCGGGTCTTTTTTTCTGACAGAGTAACAACAGACGTGAGGTAGTCAAATAGCTCGCCATTTTTACAAATTTCGAATATTAAGAATATGAATGTGCTAGATTCGAAGACATCGTGCAACTCGACTGAAAAAACAAATTTTTTTTTCAAAAAAGCGTATCGTAAAAATTAATTTTATCTCGCACGAAATATTGAAAACTTACTAATATATGGATGACCAGCTACTCTACGAAGAATTTGAACTTCTTGTAACGTAGCATCCTTCATGGTATGACCATCTTCATTAGTTTCATTACTAATATCTATGATTTTAGCTGCATACTCTATGCCAGTTTCTTTCTCTATACATCTTCTCACAGTGGAAGATATTCCTCTGTAAATATCAATGCATTATTTAATTCGCATTTAAATCAATATGGGACCAATTAGTTTTAGTTGAAACCTGTTTTATTAATAAGAGTAACAAGAACAAGACTGCCGAGAAGTGATGAAACATACATGTATCACTGTAATATTCTCTCATGTTTATTTGCGTAGAGTGAAATTTTTGCACTCGAGTTATTTATTGCTAATAGAATATAAATAGCTTTCAAATAATAATTATAATATATAGATGCATTCTTATTTAATACCGGTGATTTTATGACACTAAAGTAATGTATTTTCTCCTATGATCTATGTAACGAAACGTTTCACAGATTTTTTTAGATAATACAACGATGACTAATACTTGACAGGAAGGAACGTCTTATTCTTATACAACGTTTCGTCAATATTGTAACCTGTCCTGTATGTTGAATTAGCATTTCGTAAGTTTATAAGTTTCGTTGTTTTGTTATATATATGTATATATATGTATATATATATATATGTACGAGGAACGATCAGTCAAATTGAATGTAATTTAATTCCGAGAAATTATATAATTGTACAGATTAGTTTGTTAGATTATTCAGAAATTGTGAATTCCTCGATTTATTTATCGCGATACATTAGAATCGAATAACGAAAACGTATCTATTATGCTACGCGCGTATTTCCTAAATATGATACATAAAAATAGTAAGCTATGTTTCTTTTTTCACATCGAGATATCACGTGACGAACCTTCCAAGAATTTCTTTGGGCTCGTATTTCGCATAGAATCCTTTGGCCGCATCCTTGTCTGGCAAGAGATCGTCTCCTTCGTCTTTTGCCATGTCACACGCGATATTTCTTTCATATAAATCACATTAATAGCCACCGCGTAGATAGCACATGTTTCTTCAATTTAGAAGGAACAGGAGTTTAAATGGATAGTTTTTGCACCCGACGCGATTGTCATATTACATGTTTATTCCAGAGCATTAAGCTGGATATACGATACATTCTAAAAAAGACGTTAAGAAAGAGATCACTGGTCACTGATCACCGTACGCCGATAATGACTACGATACATCTACGGCCAGACCAAGAAAACACGTGAACATACAAGCACTGTGAAAGGAACAATGGCGATAGCCAATATAAAGTAACGAATGCAGAGGACTCTCGCGGCGTAACGAGGAAAATACCGGACTTGCCAAGCGCGAAAAAGAAAACAGTAAGTAAGTAGCTATCTATTATTGAACTAAAATTATTGTTTCAAGGTGTGTATATATTGTATACCGTAATCGTCTATACTCTTTGCCGTACACGTACGTCATGTGACTTTTACATTTTACTATTTTAAATTGTACGACTACATACGACTGTAGTATCTACAACTAGCTACGAATTTTTTCGTTTAATTTCAACTCCAGCTTCATAATCGCGTAAATACATTTTTTAAGGCGAATTTATCGATATATCGGATACATCATTGGCTACTGTCTGTCTGTAAAGATTGATATACGTGTATGAATAACACGCGGAAGGTGAACGGAAAACCACATTGTAGTGAGCTCATATATATTCTTTCTCATAAAATTAATGTTACACGGAGCGAAGGAATGGTTTCATTTAAAAGCCTCCGTAACACCGAATTACCCTTTCGAATATGTATCTAAAATAACAGGAATTTGATATGTATTAATGGTATGTACATGGCGTGAATATAAATAGAAGCCACCGCTACCTCGCTTGTTCCTCGCAGTCTTGCTCTCAATGTTGAGACTTAACTATTGTGCTGTTCGTATGACGTATCCATTCCTTCGACACAATTTCAGCATCATATTAATAACGAAATAAAAAATCGTGAGGCAAAAATACGAGGATCCGATATGTTTTCAGACAAGCGAAAATGAAATTTGTATCTACGGACCCCGCAGTTGCGCGAGCAAGGCCTCATTTTTACGACATTCAATAGTGAGTTGTCTGACCGCAGCGACGTATTTGCGTTGTTGTTCTATCAGAGTGACCAGTTGCCGGCTAAGTGCATCCCTTCTATTTTTTTCGTCAGCACATCGTTTCTCCACCTACACGAGACACGATCGTGTTATTAGAATATGGCAAAGTTTCTTGTATTTTATTGCCAATTTAGAATTAGATTTTAAAGTCGAATAGTTCCCTTTTTCAGAGATACATTCGTTTGCTGCAACAATACTTATAATTTTTGAAACGCGAGTTTTACGGAATAAATTGTAAAAAAATTACTGTAGATAATATATGTTTCACCTTCGCCTTATTGCGTTTCACGCCTGCGACGATCTCATCGAATTGTTTAAGAAATTGCTCTTTACCGCTTGTTGATGCCATTGCTCTGGTGAACACAGCGGAAAAAAAAAAAAAAGAGAAATGCAACAAACAACAGTTATCGATGCATAACACGCAGTATAAGTATAAAGTTTACCAACTACTTACTCATTATAATTATCTTGGATCGAATTTAGTAACGATAATTCCTTACTTAAATAAACTTTCGTATCGTCCAGAGTATTGTACAACGTGTAATATTGTTTTGTTTCTTTATGTTTTGCCGAAACTGAAAATTAACGACGATGAGAGAATATTTGGTGCACGCGATGAGTAAGCGAATGCCGATGTATAAAAATAAATTGGCAAACCTTGATTATAAAGTTCCATAAATCGTCTTTGATATTGCGTAAGTTCCGAACGACCGGGAACATCGTCCAATTGTCTGGTTAAGGATGCGATAGCTCTATTCTTTTTAGCTAACTGCAATCTGACTTTAGCGAGCGCTTCCTTTTGCTGCTCGTACTCCTTCAAGCGATCTTCCTCCTCTTCCGATGTACCACTTTCGATCTCTTGTAACTTACCTTTCAAGAGATTTAAATCGGATTTGCATTGTTCTCGGAAATTATGTTCTTGCTCCTTCAAACCATCGTGGACTAAAAGAAGTTCTTCCAATCGTTTGTAGATACTAAACAAATAACATTTCGCTTTTATTCAAAAGTTGCGTAACGATTATAAAGATATAAAACCGTAAAAGTATAGTAAAAAAGATAAGTGCCTATCGTTTTCATTGATATCCATTTCTTCCGCTTTCTTTAACGAGCGCTCAATAGCTTGTCGCTTTGTACGAGAATCGTTCAGTTTTTCAATTAATTCTAAATGCTTAGCGGTTAAAGCATCTTTCTCTTTCGTTAATTTACGAATACGATTCTGAAGGGCAGCTCTTTGATTCTCTAATGCAGTCAAAGCTGCTGAAGAATTTGTGCCACTAGGTTCCTGTGGTTATTTGAACGTATAGATGGTGATTCAATTACTTAGGTCTGTAACGAATATTGCATTGCTTAAATTTAAAATTGGAGAAGATTTACCTCAGGTTGGGATATCGACATCGTCGCATATTTTTCAGTTACTTTGGCAATCTCTTGGGCTTGGATACCAACGATATTACCCACGGCCGCTACGCTTAAACGAGCCTGTACGAATCACAAATAATGAGTGTCTATCATACCGATCATAATGATACGATTACTCACTGAACTTTCTTCTATAGCGGCTAGGTTCCCAGCTAATTGATCTGTATTTTCCTATGGAAACAAATTTGACTCGGTCTTTGTTAAACGCTTATTTGAAAGAGCAATATATTTCAAAACGTTTACCTTTTCCTTTAGTTCTTCTTTATTTTCATTTTCTTTGACATCTGTCGAAGCAACTTCAGCGGATGGAGAAGCAATTTTTATAGAATACAAAGGTGCTTCGTACTCCAGGACAGTACCAAGAAATTTAGTAGATTCTTCTCTTTTAACATCGTCTTTATGTTTAAAAAGACGTCGAGGTTCGTACGATTTCTATGAAAAGATTATATCTCTAACTATTTAGATTATAAACATTGGCGTAAAAAAAAAAAAAAAAAAAAAGAAAAAAAAATTCGAAAATAACGTATCTTACTTTAATCATGTGAATACTTTTTATTAAATTTTCTTTGCCGGTTTGTGCTACAGACGAATCTTCAACGAAGGAATGCTTTTTGTGAAATTGACTTAAAGCAAACGATCGTACAAAATCTGCCGTTTCTTCTCGAGTTTCCATCGAACGTTTAACCAACCACTAAAATTTGTCGCCGGTTATTAAAATAATTTGAAAATACTGAAAGGCTGAAATTCGAGAAAACGAATCGATTACCTGAATAACAGGGAAAATATGAATGCAATCTAAGCCCTGAATTTGATGTGGTTCTATGCGATATGGACAGTTCATTTTGGGTAGCATAGCTACAATTTTTTCGGTCAATGAACTGTAATATAAAATGTATAAGATATTGAATATTTCAAATGTTTTATAAGTTTACTTACATTTTTTGGCCTATAGTGAGATTTTCTCGAAACAACAAATCGATATCTACATCGAAGTTACACGATTCTATACACCACGTCATTCCGCCAATTACCTAAATATTGGGATAATATTTGTCGATCTTAGTATGTTCTTTACAATAGTCGAAGGAAATTCGTTTAATACGTACTTTATCAAAATTCGATAATCCTTTTATCCTGGCTCGAAAATAGCCTGCTGCAAGAAGTAAATCGATAATATCTTGAAATCTTTTCGTCTGTTCTTCATCTTCGCGAACATCGGCCTGAAAATATTTTGCAATGCATTTTCGATCGAATTTCATTTTTTATTAGGTCGTATTTTCCCGCTCTTTGGTTCAGTACGTGGTTGTTGGTAGAAGTAATTTCCGACAGAGGGCTACCAGCAGAGGGAGATGCCCGGTTATAATTTTCAGATTAAAGTATTTAAACCAGAGATAAATAGAGAAATATGCAAATGAACGTGTTATTGAGGCATATTAAAAGATAAAAAGTTGAAAATAAATTGCATATTGCCAAACATAAAGCATACAGTAGAAAGTACTTGGAAGTAACATCGCATGCTCCATTATTCTTACATACCGTGATAAAAACGCATTGTAAATAAATAAATAAAGTCGATTTGTTTTCTTCTTACGAACCTTGACCAGCGATTTGTTAGTTTATCTATACTTAGGTCTGTTTTCTGAACGTACCTCGGTTGTTTCAGAGCTTCGTGATAATCTCTTTGGTACGTCGTTTAACATGGTTACGTTCCCTAGACCATGTAAAGCCGAGCTATCAATCGATATGTACCGAATATATCTCGAACAAATAATTACTTATTTATTAGTTTCTATTTGATAATATTCAAGTTGCATGACGTTCTGTCACTTGATAGCGTAGACTATTGTTGTCACTTTAGCCATTTTGTTCCCCTCACGCCTCAATCAGGCAATCTTTAAGTCGAGTTTCTATGTACGTTCGAACGATAGTTTCCGCTTTTTAAACAGTTGTCGATGTACAGTAGTATGAATTGAAACTAAAATATGACAACTACCTGAAAATATAAAACTTCTTTTTAAATTTTACTTAACGCTTTATAAAAATACGCTTTTATCTCTAACTAAAGTTTATGTACGTAAACATTTTTGAACAAGTATGTTAAAAAGCCTTGCTATGATAACCCGATGCAACAATATATTTTTAAGTTTAGTTTGAAGAATAAGAGAAGAAAACTTGACGTTTCTTACCATATGTATATCCAAACGAATGTCAATTTTTAAGCGATAGTAAAGAGTGGAATTGATTCATTATTATGCCTTTCGTAATTGATCAGTTTCGCTCTCCCCCCGCCCCTCCCCCAACCCTCTCTCTTTCTTTGAAAAAAGGTATAAAAGTTATTCAATTATTATATAAAACGATAATTGGAATTATTGCGAAACATAGAACACGCAGAACAAGAATTACTGATAGCGGAAAACTGCTCGTATCTTTTATTCAATTTTTTCAATTATCTCCTTTTGTGCTCCGAAGGAATTTTCCAAGCGTACGAGTCAACTAGAATTACATGTTATTCGAACGGTATTTTTACATCCTGAGTATGATTAACGTTATCAATTTTAATGCTTCCTGTTGCAGGTGTGATACTACCTTGTAATGACGCAAATGTGCGGAACAAGAACGTACGTTTTGCGCAATAACGACAACAATCACCATGGAAACTTTCGTCAATGATAACGTTACTCTTAGTTCTGTTTTTTGCCTTGGTACTATATATTCACCTTGGGATGAAATTGATACGGCGAGATATATCTTCTTGTCGAGAAATGTCTCTCTTAGAATTTAATAGCACCGTACAAATTTTATTTCAGATACTTGATCTACGATCTATTATGATTACGATACTTTTAGAATAGTTTAATAATACCGAATGTATGTATGTATGTATGTATGTATGTGATAATACTAAAAAAAAAATGCAATATAAATACAATAGAAACGCAAGATACGCAATGATACGCGTGACGTATCGTATCGAATACGAATCAAGTATTTAGATAAATAATCTTAGGCAGAAATCGAACGTCTCCTTTATTCAACAATCGAATCGTCGAAGAATGGAAGGAAGGAAGGAAGGAAGGAAGGAAGGAAGGAAGGAAGGAAGGAAGGAAGGAAGAAAGATACTGGATACAAAGTAACGCTGTATTCTTTTGCAAATCGTCGTGTATTAAATATTCATAACATCGTTTGGTACAATGACCGACAAAAATTGACGGCATGCACGAAACACGCGTGCACGTGAAACGACATCCTCTGCGCGGCAACCATTGCCACAAAGACGCGCGATTCATCATGGAAGTCCGAGGTAAAAAAAAAAAAAAAGCGGCGGAACGGTATATCTATACATGTCTGTAATTTTTCCTCTCTTAAATACGTTGCATAAATCACAATTCTACCTAGAGTCTATGGAGTCCTCGTTACGACAGAATTTTCTTGGCTTTAAAGTTACGATACAACTACCCCGAACTATTCTCGTGTGCTATCGTGTACAAAATATCATACGTACACGTATATGTATAGAAAAAAAAGAAAAAAAAAGAAAAAAAAAAAAGAAAAAAAAAAGAAAAAAGACAACAAAGACTCTCGATGGAAAAAGAACGGAAGAGTACAGAAAATGACGAAACATGGACAAAGTTTGGAAAAATTCAGCAGTTTTCCGTGGCTCGAAAAAGTAAGAGGAACGGTTCGTTTCTACCCTGTTCTGAATGAAACGCGTACACCAGATACGAACATTTTTTTGCCGAAAATGGCAATAACTACCGTGCATTGGTTATTGTATTCTGGATGAATCGTGTCTTTCTACGTCGTTTCTTCTCGTATAAAATACATTGTTGCGGTCGAAGAATCACTTGAATCGTTCCAAGATCGAAACAGAACACGACGAGATTTAGATTCTCGTTTAACGCGCAGAATACATCGCTGAAGTTGTCACGGTCTAATAAGCTTGACACTGTAAGAAAAACGAATTTACTCGCAGCGATATTGATCTATAACAACTTTCGTTACACATTCTGCGCAAAATCCAGTCTTACATCCTACGATTTCCGCGAGGCGAAAGAATCAAGGCACTAAAAAGACAGTATCGCGTGCCTTCGAAGTACGAAGGACAAAAATGGCGCGGACGACGATGGAAAATAGTCGAAACGATGAACGATCGTGCCCCCTCGCGAACTGTCGCTGTGCGACACGTATCACGAAGCGTATTACTCTTTGAATAAAAATAGCTCCCGAAGAAAGTATAAAGCTCGAACGAAGATCGAAATTGGCGGTTTTAATTTCGTCAAGTGAACCGTTGCTCGTCGAGTGGACCGTGCAATCTCGGATCTCGGATCTAAACGACGAACGATCCAAAAGTTCTACGAATTAATTAAATTCCAGTCGTAATACGGAAACGAGAGTGAGAAACGGATTGTTACGCATTCTATTTAGTCTTTGTACTATTCTTCGAAAAGATTATCATTTTCATTTGTCATTTTCATAGAAAAGTTCACTTTTATTGTCCTGCGAAGTATTCGTTCAACTCTGACGATTTGACGATAGAACGAACAATTTTTCTTTGAAATTTTCACGAGATTTGTATCGTCGACGATATTCTATAAGACCCCGACACGATTCGACAAATCGATATTGCGCGTCTATTCGGCATAGATTGTGAATTCGGTGTTGGTGATCGAAATGGATTAGTTTCGATTAGTTCGGATTTAATCTTTTCGATGCCAAGTCAAAGATCCAATTAGCGTCCTAATCTCGCATGACGACGCGCAACGCGTGAATGTCGGCGTCTCTCGCCAAACTTCTTACAAACTAGCAAGCGTGCATATCGCGATATCATCACACCTACGTGCCATTACGTTTCTTACTCTTAATTAATAAACACTTTTTGTACGTTTTCTTTCGTCTCTTTTTGTGCAATGTGCACTAGGAACAGATTGGCGATTTCCGGCGATGTTAAATCGATCAATTTTCTATTTCGATTCAATGATTTATTATCTTCGTGTATTCAAAATTGTTAATGATCGATAGTAACTGATTCTGTTGTGTTCTGTTCTATTCTATTCTATTCTATTCTATTCCGTTCCGTTCTGTTCTGTTCTGTTCTGTTCTATTCTGGTCTATTCTGGTCTGGTCTGGTCTGTTCTGCTCTGTTCCGTTTTATTCCGTTGTGTTCTATTGTGTTCCGTTGTGTTCCGTTGTGTTCTGTTCTGATTTTTCAATGTGATTAGCAAGCTCTACGATAAGAAGATAATTTCTCATTATCAGCTATAAAATAGTTTCGATCGATGATCGGCCTCGGAAACCTCTTTATCTTACAGATCGCTCTTTTGTCACGGCGAAATCGAACGAACGAACGAACGAACGCACGAACGCACGTTAATGCGAAAGAAAAAAGAAAAGAAATATAAAACGTGAACGGTCCTTGTTCGTAGGTAAAAATGACGCTTAAGTATAATTTACGTATCTATACTCGTACATAATACGCACGTAAGCTACTAAAAACGACAAAAAGAAACCGTCCCGCAGTTGTGTCAAGTCGATGGTAAAGCTTCGTCGTGCGCACGATCGACGCAACGCGAATAAATAATAAAAGAGAAGGAGAGAGAGAGAGAGAGAGAGAGAGAGAAAGAGAGAGAGAGGGAAGGAGGGAGGAAAAGGGGAGGAAAAAGAGAGAAAGAGAGAGAGAGAGAGAGAGAGAGAGAGAGAGAGAGAGAGAGAGAGAGAGAGAGAGAAATGGGGAGAAGAAAATGGGCGCCTCTATCCACGTACTTGATGATACTCGTCTCAATAATTCTCACGGATCCCGCGTGTCGTGGAATAAATCGTTCCACGTAAAACGATCTCGTGGATCCGGGTACTCCGAGCCACGTTGTGCTATTGACTTTGCTCGGTTAATCGCTCGAATGTATAGGGATGCGCGGTAAAAATCATTATTGTCGCACGAGGTGAAATAAGTTTTTGAAAATTTGGGAAATTTGTCAATTTAACGCGTGAAATTCAGAATTCGAAATTCAGAAAATTCAGAAGTTTGAAGCGTACGAAACGAAAGATCGAAAATGTCGAAAGTTGAAACCGAGTGTTTGACAATTTGAAAGATATAATATGAAAATTGAATTTATTCGCAGAGTTGTCGCGTAATAGAACATATTGTACCGCTTACGTAAAGGTCAACATACCGCATTAATGATTCTTACCGTACACTTGGCGTACGGTGTTGTACAGCCCGACGTCAGTAGCGACGATTCTGACGTAAATCGCTGAAGATCGATCGAATTTTCTATAATATCTAGCCACGCGCTTATGTCGTACGCGTTGTACATCGATTACGCGGGTCGCATGGAAAGTGGCGAAGCAGTGGTGAGGATTCTCTTTGCTTAATTAACATTGCTTTGCGCGTGAAAGAAATTTGCGTATCTCTACTCTTTGCATTTTTCCTGTATTACCGTTATCGTCGCAACGATCGTATTATATTTGAAATTACAGTTAACAGAGAACAAGATAGACGTAATATACTTTTTTGACGTTCCTTGGAAGAAACCGAATTTTCATAAAAAAATGGGGAAAAAGGGAAAAAGGGAAAAAGGGAAAAAGGGAAAAAGTAATTTTTCGTGTAGAAATTCGATACGCAAACTCCTCCTAGTATCTAGACACGGTACACGCGCACGATTACGGCAAAGAAATAAGAAACATAGAGAAAAAAAAAGATCCGAGGATCGACGATGGATCCTATCTAACGGATAACGTCTTCGTCGTCGATACAGCCGTCGTGCTATCAATAGCGTGAAGTGAAACATAGAAAAGGAGCGAGACGAAGCTACGAGTCGAGAGCTCGCGCGCTCGCATGACCTTTCGCTGAATGATCCAGCTGCGGCAACATCACCCACCCTCCCGGTGGTCGTAATCGTCGTTCCTCTGGTCGGACGACGAGTTCGCTCGACGAGAGCGCGGAAGGTGTCCAACGACACGCCGGCATCTGTGGTACGCGCTGAGCGATTATTCCGTCGCACCGCAGCTCCTTCGAACCCGGCGCTTCATTTGTCCTCTTCGATGATCTCCTGGATGCTGACGTAGGTTCCGGTTATGAAACCCAACACACCGAACAGGATGATAGCTAGGTTCTTCCAGAGCCTCCAGTAGCATGCCCCTAAACCGTTCTCTTGTTCCCATACAGTGACCAGTTCGATTACAGAAGGGAACATCAAACCCAGAGTGGATAGGCACACAGCGCCTACCAAAGAGATAAACGGACCTAGGTTTGGAATAGCGATCGCCACGCCGACCGTGAAGATCACCATCAGGATACGGACTAGGTATTCGCCGAGGAGCTTCCTCGAGCTGAAATATTGTTTCAGGTTTTTCCAGATAATTTCCATCGGAACGTAGAATTGCAGACCGTAGGTGAGAAAGATGGCAACCGCGATCATTAACTTGGCCGATTGAGCCAGAACCTCGTTTTGCTCTGGGTTCAGAGTGATCGAGGCTTTCGTGTCCTCGCCGTATCGCCAATAGCCGAAGAAACCGACGGTGCTGTACAACAATACCACGCAGAACATGCCAGTGTTGAGCACGCCAGGGCAACCGATGAAATGCGTCGGGGTTTTCATATTGTTCTCGAGAGACATCACCTGTGAAAAACACCATTTTCATGATTCGAAGATTTATCTTATCCAGCTTACAGGTTTGCTTAAATTTTCCCTATCTCTATCTCTATCCAGAACGATTTGTCTCGCAGTACTTTGAAACGATCTTTTCGATCGCGAAATTTAGCGAACCTCTCGAACTCGAAGAACGTCCTTGAATCGGCGATTATGTCACGCTCTACCTGTTACGCAATCCGTTGCGCTCCTATGGACTATGACAATGGCATTTGTACCATCGCGCTAGTAATAGGTACTTAAAGAAGAGTATCTTGCGATTAGTTATAACGGTAACTTTTAATTTGATTGACGAATTAAAGCGAAGATTTATCGTTGAATCACGCGCAGCTATAACGTTTTGTTTTGACGTTAGAAAGTATGGAAATTGATCGGGGAACGATCGTCGTTCCATAGAACGTTCTATCGGCTTAAGAAACGAAAAAACAAAACAAAAAAAGAAATTGCGAAGCTTCAAGGCCGCTCGAGAAACGCGCAACATCGAAGGATGAATTTCACCGCGATCGTTCGTCGGAATTTTCGATCCGACACGGCGCGGTGTCTAGCCGGTAAACGTAACCGTTTATCGCATGATCGAAATACTAAACGCCGTTCAACCGCTATGCTCGCGACCGAGCGTGCTTCGAACGGAATACCAACGATACGTTCGGCTCTATAAAATGAACGAACCAACCACGCAAGATGGTTAAAAATTTGAACCCTCTGTACTCCGTTAGCACCGGTACAGCGATCTCGGTAACGTGAAAATATCGTTTCAAAGATGACGCTGAGTTATTCAGCAGCCATAGCAGCGATTAACTCTGTGACTTAATAAGAATATCGTCGTCTTTTCGTGATATATGGAACGAGGAAAGTAAGCGATCTGTCTGTCGTACTCCTGTGATGAGATTGAGAAATTGACAAAAAAAAAAAAAAAAAAAAAAAAAAAAAAAAGAAGAAAAGAGGAAGAAGAAAAAAAAAAGAAAACGGGATTAGTCGGTTCAACCTTTACCAAATATACAATTTAATTAAAAATTTACAAGGATTCGATGAGGATTCGTCGATTATACTTACCACACCGATGCCTTCGAGAGCGAAGATGGCCGTGCCAAAGAACAGAGGTAACTGAGACCAGCTCGAAAAGTTGGGTAAATCGCTGATGCTGGGCAAGTCGCTGAAAATGTAGTAGAACGTGATCCCCATTCCAGTGGCGATCAATATGTTGGCGATCATGGAGAACGGCGCCAGGAATTTCAGGTTTCTCACGAGCGAGAAAGCGATCAAGAGAGGCAACAGCGCCGCCATATAATATCGAACATCGCGGTCGGTCTCCGTGTAGTAGTCGACCACCCCCTTGATGTTGGTTGAAATGAAAACTATGTACACGCAGCAGCAGCCTATCAGGTCGATCACTAAGAACGAATTGATCGTCGCCCTGAAAAAATTCCAGAAACGGGTTACTTTCGATTCTTATCCCGGTTTTCTTATACTGATTTTCGACGCAAGAATTTATTCGAGATTTATTGCGTGGAACGATCCTGAAACTGAGAAGACGCGCTTTCAAACGAATAGTTGAAATTTTACAAAGGACGGCGGAAAGTTAACGGTAAACGTTACGCTAGACGTTTCCTACGACAGATAACGGATAACAGTGGTGCAATGGTCGATCATAACCGTTTAACGGATCGACAGCCACTGTGATCCATCGTGGCTGTCGTTGGCAGATCTTTTGAAACGACCAAAGTAGAATGAATTCGAAAGATTCAAAAAAGGCGAAAAATTTGGATAACACGTGAACGTAACGAAGGAAAAAGAAGAGAGCTTACTTGGCTAGGCGAGCGTATTTCTGTACCGGCTCGGGACCGACCAGAAACGCGGCTTCCGCGACTTCGGCGAACCCTAGACTCGGCGTTTGAGTCCGCCTGCATAGATTATGAGCGCATTTGACCAAAATATGAACGCAGTAGGTACAAACAGCACCGATGAAGAAGGTAGCGATCAGGCCGAACAACAGACCGGCGTTGCGGAAGGCCATTGGCATCGCTAGAATTCCCGTTCCTAAGCTTCCTTTCAGAAGATGTATCAACGTATCCAGATCCGAGGTCGGATGCGCCAACTTCCTGTGCTCGAACGGATTGTAAAGGGCCGCTTCCTCGTCGTTCGGTCTTTCCACGAGCGGTAACGTCGAGCCGTTCGTGACGGTAATCGGTATGTCATTTTTCTCGCACTTGTATCTGCAAAACAAAGTCGTTAGTATCCGGTCGGGTTAACGGATGTCCGATATAAAAGGGACATTTAATATCATAGTTTTGAAATGACGAGTAAAGAAGTGTCTGACGCGGGGATTTACGGCTACGGTACGTACGGCACGACCGTGTATTTTTCCTTTTTCGCGCACCGATTATACGCGAGTGTTCTTTGTTCGGATTAGGAAAAAAAAAAAAAAAAAAAAAAGTGTGTAAGTGTATACGCATATACGTCGACGAGGGAAGAGCAGAGAGCGACGCGTGTGAGAGATTTTTCTCTGCGTACTCGCGCATCGCGTGCACGCCACGCACAAGGATCACGGATCAGTAGGGAGAACAGAGAGGATCGAAGCGTTCGATAATTATGATCGACCGTGCGTTACTCCGCGATCGGTCCGTGGAACGACCGTACGCGTAAAAGCTCGCGGAATGTCGTGGTCAGACGTGCTTATTTACGATTATTTTTGTTTCGATAGTCGACCTGAACAACCTGAAAAGTGTAATTACAGCGGGATACGTTACAACGAGCAATCTTTATATCGTATTTTCGCATAGACGACGAAAAACAGAAGCTACGACTACGAACCTAACTAGTGGAAAATTGCTTCTCCTTTCCACGCGTGTTAAATCGTTTCTGCTTTTTTCCTTTGTTTTGTTTTGTTCTTTTTTTTCTTTTCCTTTTTTTTTTTTTTTTTTTTTTATTTCAAGCGAGAAAGATATTTATAACTCATCGGAGTTTTTCCCGTTTACGTAAGATATTCATGACGAAATATTCGTTCGATGATATTCGCTTTAATCGCGAAATAATTAATTACACCGTCTTACGCAATCGTCGATTTATCATTCTCAAGGATACCGGCGTATACGTTTACGATTATTTATTGGCGATCGCGCGTACGATTATCTTTTAATAGTTCGACTGGAAACAACGATTTAAAAGAGGAAAGCGTCTGACCGCGCCATTGAACGCGCGCTTACGAGTTAAACGTTGCACTGAACTCGATGATAACGCGATAAAGACGTGATTTCGTGGGCGAGACGTACGCGTTTCAATCGTGCAAAAAGCTGGACACTCGTAACGCGCATTAATTCTAGAGTAGAGGAAACTAAGGTAGCAACGAGCGCGTACCACTTAACGCTAGATCTCGCGGTTTTAACGGCTCTCGCAGCGCACGATCTCGTGTAATATCGATCGGTTTTACGTTTGTTCTTCACGCTGCGCACTCACGGTTCGTTGTCGATTTGAAAGGTGCCAGCGAATAACGTCGAAAACGATTTCTAAGTACTCTTGGTCTTATTTTTACAAGCTTCATATAAGTACGGACTCGTTTTAATCGACTTTTAATCGAGCTAACGATAATATTCGATAAAATTTCACCGGAAAGGGAAATTTCTTAGAACGGCAAAGAGATTATTAATCTTGGACGTTTATTCTCTCTAAATTAACAATCGTAACAGCGTTAGATCCTATCAAGATTCTATCGAGACAAGATCGCGACGTTACTCTCTGGCTCCTCGGTGAAATTATCCAATTTAATTTCTACTCTGTGGAACGCCAATTTCGATCGATCGATCGAGCTTTCCACCGAGCGAAAGAAGCGTTCTATCGGCGAGCTTGTCAATCGGACGATGATGGATTTCCCATCGAGCGGTAAAGGATACTCCGTCATCGAAGAACCGTTTGACGTAACGAATTTGCACGCGCGTCTCTACCAGCGTTTCTACCCACGTTTCGACGGGCGAACGATTCCTTCGATTTCCTTTCTGTCGTCCAACTTTCCGCCCTTATGCACGTGCCGAGAGAATATCGAGGAAATCGATCGAAAGAATTCCCCGCCCCCCCCCTCCCTTTTTTTTTTTCTTTTCATCCGTATACTTTTAAATCGTTAATTTCGAGTCGAGGATCACGCAGGTACCCGACTCGACGTTTCTCGTTTCGGTATTGTCTCGTGCGTCTGATTCGTTCTATCGGTCTCGATTAATTCCATTATCGTGCACTCGTTCTATTATGTTACGCGATCGAGGGAAAAAGTGCATGGCGCAACGTGTTTCGCGAGATGACATTTAGCTTTCACACCGCGGAATTGGAACGTGGGCCGACAACCATCTTTGTCACGACTCTTTACATTTTACGCACCGAATTTATCGATCGACTACTCGAACTTTTTACGGAATAGTAAATTAGCTTACTTCTTGTTCTTCTCGAACGAAACTCGACGTGACGCGACGAAACGGTAAAAATGACTCGTTCGTACTCGGAACGATCAGGATCTAACGATTTATAAGGTACGAACGACGACGTTGCCAAAAATCTGTCTCTGCTTGTTTTACGTCGTTTATTAATAAACCGATTTTAAATGTCCGATCCGTGGGATAATAATCTCGAGCTCGTCGAGTTTCGCGCGATGTTCGTAAACACGTGCCAACGGATTTTATATCTAGTTAAACGTCGAGTTTCGAAAATTTTATCGCAGTCGTTTAACACCGACGAACGTTTCCCTCCGTACGTTCAGTTATTTATCGTAATCGTAATTCCGTTTTGGACGTAAAATCATTTTGCTCGTGAACGTCCCGCTCGAAATTTCTTATTATTCGTAGCTACATCGGTTTCGTTCTCGCTACAAATACAGCAGTGCGCACATCGTACTTTAGCCACAGCTTTTTATAATGAATAATTCATAAACGTATTTATAGAAAATTGCGAGGAACTTGTACGCTCGTCGATTCGATGGATACTCTGTCGAATGATTTCTGAGAAATCTGTTTCGCTGTAACAATTTCACGATATATCGTAGCAAACTAATTTCTAATATCATACTATCATTATATATCACATTAAAAGGGTATTACGCGTAGGTATAATTGCTACGTACGTACTTTCACGAAGAGTCGCTACTGCTAAATTTTAACGCGTTTATTAAGTTACTGAAACCTTCACGTTTTGCCATGCACCGTTTCTCGACGTTGATAACGTTCCGCGTAAGTTTAACGCAACTTTGTTCACGAACGATATCGAACAAGAAAGCAGTTCGCGATTCAAAAACGGGAAAACGAGCAAATCTATCGGACGAGATGGACAATCGGACGGACTCGTTCGAGAGTTATCGTTCGACGTTTTAACGTTTCGATTTTTCGATTCACATCGAGATCTGTTTCGACTTTACGTTTACCGAATACTCTACGTTTTACAGAATCACGTAGTAAGTACGTGTGCGTGTGCTTGTGTGTGTGTTTCTCGCGTGTAACGACTAGATACATAAAGTAGGATGTATTGTAAAAAAAATCGCAAAAAAGTAGGTGTGTAGACATATAGGTACCCATTGAGGTGCGGTAGTCTCTCTCCTTAGTCGTGCGAAGCTTTCTTAGTTGAGAAAGCTCCGAGATAGAATAGTGGTAGTAGTAGTAGTAGTAGTAGTAGTAGTAGTAGTAGTAGTAGTAGTTGTAGTAGTAGTAGTGGTAGTAGTAGTAGTAGTAGTACTAGTAGTAGTAGTAATAGTAGTGGTAGTGGTAGTAGTAGTGGCAGTGGTGGTAGTAGTAGTAGCAGTAATGGTAGTAGTAGTAGTAGTAGTAGTAGTAGTGGTAGTAGTAATACTAGTAGTAGTGGTAAAGTAGTAGTAGTAGGTCTGTGTGTGTCACGTGTAACGTGACAAGAGTTCACGCGTCGCGATCAGGCTCAGAGGCAGCTGCAACCACCGCACTGCATCACCGCGACACCCAGCGCCACGACGCAGTACGACGACTAACAAGCCTTCTTTGCTTTTTGACATTTTACACTTTTCGCCGAGCGTGTTTTGTCTTTTTTTCTTTTTTCTTTTCTTTTTTTTTTTTTTTTTTTTTTTCTAATTAGTTTTATTAACATTACGTTTCGGTACTTTTGTTAGATTCGATCCGTATTTTCTTACGCACGTCAAACGATCGTCTGTTTAATTTCGATGCCAATTTTTGTCCTTTAGTCTTGTCTTTCGCAATCATCGTCTCTGAATAATTTGGACAAGCACGACGTAATTCGCACGACGTCCAGTAATTTCGTTTCTCTTTCCTTCTTTCTCTCTAGGTTCTTTTTTTTTATTTTTTCTTATTTTTGGATCGTTTTCGTAATTTCGTTGATATCGTCCGTCGGTATGTTTGCGTCGCGTTTGCGTCCGGTGTCGTGTCGCAGAATCCCGTTCACGTATTTTTTTTTTTTTTTTTACTTCTCGTTCTAATCTTTATATCTTTGTTTTTTTGTTTTTAATCTCGATGTTGCTTTTCTCGTCCTTTCGTTCGACCAAGCGTGTTCGTTCACCGTCGCTCGACCGAGCATCTGGCGCCAGTACCTACACGTCGATCGTAACAAAACCGCCACGATAAATCCGCGTTTTGAACCCGCGATCGTCCATCAGAGAGACCGTGCCGTTTCTTTCTCATAAACGGTACCGTGTGTACCTATATGTATAATATATATATTTTGTTATTTACTTTATATTTTATGTTTTACTTTTTGTCACTTTCACGTTATTCGCAGAGCACTTTCATAGAGCCCGAATCTATGCCCGCAGTTTATACGCAAGTCTGGAATCATATAAATGCACATATTATATAGTAAAGACAGATTTTATCTTTATCATAATCCTTCAGAGGAACATAGTTTGCTTGCATACCGCATGGCCTCAATAACGAAGCATCTTCAGCCAATGACGAAGAAACCGCCGCGCCGCGAGCTTTCTCTCCTTTCTGCACCTTGAACCCCTTTTTCCTTTTCCCACGTTTTTCTCTCCGTCTCTCTACCCTTTCTTGCTTTATCTCGTTTCGTTATCTTTTAAATTGTAATATTAACGATCTAAATATAGCGCATTGCGCGCAGTAGCAATTTAATCAACGATAAAGTCTATATCGCAAAGAAATCGACCAGCTTCGAGAAAAATTGCAATCTCCATCGAAGAAATACGACAAAATATTACGTAAAATTACGACAGCAATATAATACGAGATAAAACCGGGCTTCGTAACTTCTTCAGCTACTGTTACAGGCTATCGATGGCTCGCGTATATACCGCGAAACGCTAAAGGAGACGCGTAATTCGTTCGAAACGCGACGTTTCCGCGGCAAATCGTTTCGACGTTTCCGACCAGCCGACCTTGTCGACCAATTATCTTCGACGCGAAATTTCAGAACGCTGATACGCGCGAGAATTAAAACGGCGCGTCGCCGAACGCGTATTTCTCGCGAAACGATCTTTCAAACTTTTTAAAGTTTATGCTAAAGTTTATGTTTAACTGCACGTATCATGGAAAAAAGCGAGATAATCGTGATTACTCCGAAGAGTTGTAATTACCGATTACTTCCGCGTTATGAAGCGTATTTTATCATTGTCGCAAACGATCGGTTACGTATGAGAAAACTGGACGCGATGAACGAACTCACGGAAACCAAATCCGCTCTATGAAGGGAAAGGATTACCGCGATTAATACGAGAAATGCGAAACGTATGCGCGAAGACCGGAAGGAAAACGTTAAGAAAGCGACGTCTCTTAAGGTGCAGTAAGGAGAGAAATTCCATCCTCTGCGCAAAGGATCCAAAGATTTCGTCGTGTCGCAGCCAAATCGACGATCGAGAATCGCTCGTTTATGCATGATTTACGTATATTGTATCCTCTCATTTTTTTCTTTTCCTTTTTTCGAGGCCCTTCTTTATCACTTTGCTACTTCTGTTCGCGATATAGCAGAGACGAAGATAGTAAAATCGTTATTACAGGGGACATATGTAGGGTATATGTAGGGGTTGAATAAACCATAATCGCATAAATTCATCGGACGATCGAACGTTTCGACAACATTTCCCTTTTCCTGGTTCTTCTTGCTCTCTCTCTCTCTCTCTCTAGAGCAAGTACTCTATTAGCGCATTACATAGCTTCTATTTACGTATATCGTCAATAACCAGGAAAACTAGGAACCTGCTTTTTGAATTGTACAACGATTCGATTCGTCATTGAGTTCGTGTCACTGCTTAACAAAGTACATAAATAATAATTAGGATTGTATCGTTCGGAATGTTGCAAGCAGTTTGCCGCGATCTAAGGCTAGCTTACTCAACCCTTTCTTTAAAAAGATATTCGAACGTTAATCGATTTGAAGGTAAAATCTACTTTGCGTTTTAAGTATACCGTAGTTACAAGATCTTCATCGTGTGCTGCCAAAACTCTTGTTACGATTCTAACACGATCTCGCTAACGACTGCTATACAGATATACACGTATACTCGTATCACGGATTCGTGAAATGGAAACACGTTACACCAGCGCTTACGGTGTCCAACACATTGTGCGAATCAGCTCCGATATCCTTCGAGGATAACCCATTTTTTATTCCAAATTATAAAAATACTATCGCGACGATAAATCGATGTTATCCGACGGTGCTTGTAAATACTTGAAACAATCCACGATATTCCAAAGGTAAACAACGATACGTTGAGAAGATATCACTACGCATGCGATAACGTTCGAACATAAAATTAATGATATTCGTTCGTTCATTCAAAGAAAAGAAAAGAAAAAAAAAAAAAAAAAAGAAAAAAAAGGAAAAAAAAATAAGAAGAAAAATACTTTAGACTTTTAAGATTGCACAAAACGTGGTGGTCTTCGGTACTGGATTTAAATGGGTTATGGAGACGAAGCAGAAAAATGATAAAAACAGGAAAGTAAAACCAAGAGAAAAGTAAAATTGTCAAACGAACGAGTACATGGCAGGCACGTTAAATAAAAACGGAAGCGCGTTTCTGCACAAACCAGCGATAACAGAATCGTCACGATTCAGCAGTCAATTGTCAAGCATCCCTGGTGCCAGGCTACGCTACGAATTCTACGCCAGCGATCACAGGCGGTATGCACGAATTAGTTGTGAAGTTATTTCTATATATTATGGAATATCGTATTAAATAAATAAATAAATAAATAAATAGATAAATAAATATATATATATGTGTGTCCATATATATATATATATATACGTATGTACGTATGTATAATAATAAATTATATCACAGAGAGCACAGAGAATGAGAGAATACACATATATACGATATAATGCACAATATATGATCCTCGGGTTGTCACTCACGTTTGCTTGAGCACGGAGCATTTGAGTTTGGCAAGAAAGCAATGGTGATGATTGGTCGTGGTAGCAGATAGTGAATCGCTCGACTATCGTTGAACCGTTCGTTCGCGTTGGTTTCGTAAACCAAGTTTTCGCACTTACTTGACAAGAACCGTGTCTGACAGTTCTGTTTTCACACCGTGCTTCTTTGGGTCGTATTCCGCTATCATTGGGCGCATTGGCGTTCTCTGCAACGAATCGGACATTTTTTAATTAAAAAAACGTTTCTTCGACGGTATCTTACGTATTTACATAGAGAGATAGATTCGATAGGATGATCGCGCGAGATCATTTTTCTCAAACAGCTTCTCGTTTCATGGTTCACGATACGAACGATACACGAACAAGAGGATTCGTCGATTTACAAGTTATTTGACACGCGAAACATCGTCTCGAGCGTTTCCACTCGAATATTATAAATTTTCGAGGAAAACGACAAAGCGTAGCCATATTTGCCGAAACGGAAGCGTGTACGATAGTGGGAATTATCTATGCCTTTACGTAACCAACAAATTACTCACCTTACGTAGTTGGTTCGATAACAATGGAATCGCGGATAGAGGGTACAATTACCATTGTACCGTCGAAACGTAAAATTGTCACGTCTTGGCCGCGTTGTCGTTTCGTATTGCGCATATAAGTAATAGAACTGTCGTTCGTTAATAGGATAATGAAAAATAGGAAATGTAAGTGATTTCGGCGAAGATATTTCGCGAACTTGACAATGAAACTACGAATAGAGAGCGTTATAAATAATCACGAGCAAGGAGTTTTGTTCGGGTGAAAAATAACGCGAGCAACGGAGCGGAAGATAACGTTTTTAAATAAAAGCGAATAAAATCGTTATAGTTGAGTTTTAACAGAGATTCGAAAACTTTCTGGACAAATCGTTTTCGTTAAAAGAACGCGCTCGCGTTTTCTACCGGATTCCTCGATTCCGCGCGACACACTTTGTTTCTCTGTTTCCCGACAAAACTTTGATTTTCTATTACGATCCGTTAACTGGGTCGTTCCTCGATTATAAACGTCTCCCAGGCGTGCATTTAAAAATAAATGAAAACGAAGTAACTCGGCTTGTCCGCGACAAACGCCAACGAAAACGCGGAGGAACTTGGAATTCGCGTTCCCGATGAAATAGATGTTACTCGTGCTGACGCGTGTTACGTAAGTTGCAACCTTATCGAGCAACCGGTATCGACAATCTTTATCGATACCGTGTAGCAAGATCGACGATCGATCGAGATAAGATATCTATTTGTAGAAGATAGATAGCTTTAATGTCAGCAGATAAGGCGATCAGAGTTTACAAACAAGCTTTTTTGAAGTTGCACGATCGGATAGCGTCGAAAACGTTGTTGCGACCAAATAGATGGCCGTCAAACACCGAGTTTAACTTTAAGATATGCGAGCGTACTTAATACCGAAATATACATATGTGACAGTTTAGATAAGATAATGTCCAACAATTTGTTAGAAATCGACGTACGACTTTGAAAGTGAATTTAACAACCTTTAGGAAAATTCGTGGTAAGTTTTAACGCAAATTTTTCTTCTAGCTTTATGCAAGCGATTACTCGATATGCGAGAATGTACGTAAACGTTGTTTGTAGCGAAACGATCGAAGAGAAAAGGTAGAAGCGAATTTATCGATATTGCGTGGCATAAATGGCGAAGCAAACGGTGTCGTTCGCGCGATTTAGAATACGTTCGATTCCGTACAAATGGAGCGATATACATCGGTCTGACGCGTCGAGCAGTTGCGAGTATAAACACAGAAATCTGTGTTTAGCTGGCGCCTGTACGAAGCCAAACACCGATATACGTATAATTCGTGGTCTGCCTCTGCAACTTGTTCGAACGAAGCTCCTGTTGCTCGATTTTTATCGGTCGCTCAGTAACCCACGCTAACACCTATCGTTTGATAACGTCGTATCGCTGTTATTCGAGTTAGAACCGCGAATAGTTTCGGAACTGGTCGGTTTCGCGTAGATAGATAGATAGATAGATAGATAGATAGATAGATAGATAGATAGATAGATAGATATTGTTTTACCATCGAGCGAATATCATGTTAGACGAACGTTTTAAACGAACGCGGTTTATTCACTGTGATATCCACGATGAAACAAAGGGGACAAACCAGGTTTGAATCAAGTTGCTCGCTTCTATTCACCCTGATGTAAGAACGATCGTTGGCTGTCGTGGACAACGAGCTCATCTCTACGTCGTGCACGCTGTCCGTGTTCCCCATTGTTCAGTTCGTCGAACGCGTCGCCTTCGACATTCCTCCCGACTACTGTCCTCGCCTTCTTTCCTCCACCGGTTTCTTTCAACCCTCTGAGATTGTTTGCCGAGCACGGCTGCCAGTCGTGCGTGTGCCACGTGTTTTATTTATCTTCCATTGGTGCCAAACACCGATGTCGCGTACGCCAGAGCGCGCCCGTTTCGAACGAGATCCGATTTGTCCCAATTCGCTGGCAGCCGCAGCTGTCCACGTTACTCGTCCAAATAAAATCGCGGCGGACAGCAGCAGCTCGACCGTACGATCTTCGCGGAATATCACCAACTATCACCAAAGAAACAACTCCTGTCACCTTTCCACGAAGCTTCAACGAAAGTGATCGTTGCCTGATCGATCGTGCGCCGTTGACGAAACTGCCGAAACATCGCAGCAATGCGATCGCGAGAACGCTATCTTCGCTTTTTCACTGCGAGTAAAATCAGATCGGGAAAGGAAGATCGTTCGCGAAGGATCTATCTTGAGATCTCCCCGCTCGAAAGATAAGTTCGAGAGAAGGAAGAACGCGAAACAAGTCCAACCGGAAAATCGGAGCAACTCGATGCGGTTTCCCGTCGAAACGGACGACGCATCTCCGGCACGATTCCTCCGGGTGAACTATGCTCGTGTTCGTCTTCTCTAGCGACTCTATCTATGGCACAGCGAGTGCCGCGGCGCAGAAAATCGCGGATCGCTGCCAAATCTTTCGGCAATGTTCCGAGGACGGGCTCTTTATATACCAAACGGCTACGAAAATAGGAAGAGCAAATAGACGTCGTAACCGTCTCACGTGAGCAACGCGTCTCGCTCTTTCGCCGTGTTTTCACTCCGTCTCGCCGATAACCAAGCTTAACAGAACACCTCTGTTTGAACTATGCGACAAATGGACACGTTTGCGTCACCTACGTCCACGACGGTCACGAAATTAGACAACGCTCTAACGATCGCACGTGACTTTCCTCTTTCTCTCTCTCTCTCTCTCTCTCTCTCTCTCTCTCTCTCTCTCTCTCTCTCTCTCCCTCTCTCCGTAGTTTGGTCGAACAGAGTTTTCACGACGATATTTGCAAACTCGAAATATTCCTAATGCCAAGGTCGCTAAACTCGTTAGAATAGAAACCAAGTATTCCTAGTTTAGCGCATAATCGCGAGAACGCGAGCGACGTTTCTCCGATTCTTTGTACTTGCGATCTACGATAAATTGACGTTGAAACGTTTCCCGCGGATAAAATAAATTCACGAGCGCCAGTTTCGTCAGTGGGAATAAAATTGGCAGAGGCGCCTGTCAATTTGTCGATGCGCTCGAGTGTCAAGAACTTTGTCGTTCTGCGTCGTTCGTCGCGCTTTAGCCTGTTCGAATCTATTTTAACTCCGGAACGATATAGCGTGTACTAAAGATAACCGCGAAAACACGCTAGAGTAGCTTTCGCCTCGAGAGCCGTGCATATCCTGTGTAGAAGCGTTGTTTCGAATTGCGATCGGTTGACAAGCATACGAAAGAAATACATCGTGGCTAGCTAAACGCCATCTCCGACGGTTATGCAACGGCGTTAGAGATTGACAAACGTCGCTTGGCAAGAAACGTGTTAATAGGTTTATCCATGATTTCCGTAATATTAGACTCTCCCGTCGCCCTCAAATATACAGATATATATAAGGAATAAATACTATTCACGATCGATCGGTGTTTTGGTTTGTACGTATACATATTGTACAAATTATAGAGCGTAGGCGACAGTCACTCGACGCTTAGAAGTTTGGGAGAAAATGTTCGTCGACAGCTTAGTGGGGAAAGCATCGGCGAACACAAGCGGCAACTCGATCGGTCGATTACTTCTCTCCTTAAAAGGGACTCGATGACTCGATGGAAGCAAGGAAGGAAACCACGCGTTTTCTACGCGGCATTACAGGCATGCCCTCGTGAAACGATAGCTAGCGTGCGTCTCACCCTTTACACCGGCAGTTTGCCACTTAGTTCGTTTAACAGTGAATAGAACCAGTTGCTGCCGCTGCAAATGGAACGATTACAAATGTCAATTTACAAATGTTATCCATGACCGATGCTCCACGAAGCAGGATGTCGCGTCTCATTCGTCTAAACGCTAAGTAACGCCAATTTTGCTCTGTTACCTCGCAACATCTTTTTCTTTCGCGTCTAAGATACTTCGATCTACTCGGAACAAACGATTTCGCTCTTAAAGTATCTATATAATAGAAATTAGAATTTCCTTTTACTCCGTACTTTTAACTCTGAAACGAGACCTATTTATTTTCGTTTAAGTGACGGTGAAAAAATTAGCGAGCGAGTGCCATCTTGGTTCGTACGGTAGAAAGCGGCCACGCATCACGAACCTATGGAATTATTTTCATCGAGAGACGAGAATGCTACGTACGGTTTCGAGATATTCGGAGAAGCTCGTGGCGAGATGCTTCGAAAATAGAATTTTCACCGCCGGTTAGGTCCTCCGTCGACTGTGTTACAGATCGGTCTCGTTGCTGCTTCGTTTCAGCCTGTCTTCGCGACATTCCGTTCAAACGCATTCCCCGGTTCTCTCGTTAAAACGGATGAAAATTAATTACAGACGAATATTTAAGAGTAAAGAAATTTTATTACAGAAGAATCTGGTACCGATCGTTCTTCGATTTTAATCAGAAATACGAACACGCGTCGACGTTATGGCACGTGGTACAGTTTGTAGTACCATTTTCCTACGTTTCAGCATGTCGATTCAGCATGCTTCGAATAGCAAAATTACTACGAGAAAGAAACACAAAAGGCGAACAAACCATTATACGGGTTCACGACGTTAAAACGATCCGTACAGATATTTTTATACTTTGTCCTCGTATCGTAAGACCGCGATACATACGGTATATACTTTTAAGAGAGAATCCTAGGAACGTACGTTTCGAGGAAACGCGCGCATTTCAAAGTAAACACGATGTTCTAAATCCAAGAAAACGGTCGTAATTATACGCTTTCTGTTTCAAAAATGATATACGTGTAATTATTCAACGAATTAACGTAGCGATAATAGCGCGGTACCCTGCTTATTTTCGAACGTCGCTAACGATGTGAAAATTGTATATATATATAAAACATTATATATATATATATATATAACAGTCGACCGAACTGGTTCGCTATTGAACCGCATCTCGTAAATATTTAACGATGTTATGAAACGCGGTTATAGCTCTTGTGTACCTTTCGAATTCATAGGTTACGCTGCGCAGCCTCGCAAACCGTTGGCACGTATTGCGAGATTATTTTTTAGTCATGGCGCCACAACGTGATCCACGCGACACGCGAACGTGTCGTTTCGGTACCGCGATGTTTCTCTTTCAAGAGCTACGAATTTCTTCCTTTCTGTCCTTATATATATTCGATTATGTCTCTTACTGAGATGTCAAACCGATATTCTATGTACGCTGGATACAAAAAGTATCGGCACATGATACAATAATACTATCTTACAGTCGTACGAAAAGTAAGCTACCAAGTAACAACGAAACGATACGGAAATGCTATAATAAATACACGGTAAATCGGAAACGATTTACTCGACAAGTTCTCTGCAATTAATACTCTTACGTATCTTCAACGTATCTCCTCGTCGATCGTATTTTCTAAACGGTCACGAGACGTTCGAACGAGGTCCGTTCTGCTATCTCGCAGCAGTCTCTCGCACTGACCGAGTCGCAGTCTAATTAAAACACTCGTTGAATCGCTGCTTCCTCCGTTCGTCCGATCGACGGAAACACAGCCAGAACTATTCGGATAACGTATTTCCAATGACTTCGCAAAGACGCACGCAGCCTATTGCAGAGGGGTTACAGGAAGCGAGAGATGATTTCGAAATAATATCGATGCGGCAGAGTGTTGTTGAATGGTTCGACGGAGGAGCCAGAGAAAATGGCGAAACGAGGCGAACGAGCGAGACATCGAAAGAGGGGTCTGCCCCGACGTGGCCTTTTTCCCCAAGTCCTTGAAGACTAATCATCAACCATGGTCGTTCCGTCGTTGACGTTAAAGTATGCACGGACAAACACGTCCGCATAAATCGAGATATTATGACAAGCGGGCGAGCATTCGTCGCATCGACCGTGCATCGATATCGCGCGATTACACAAATTACCGCCACGGGACAACAAACTGGATTAGAGGCTTGCCCGCCTCCAGCTTTGGGACTTTGATCAGCCTCGGAAGCGTTTGCCGTCGTAGGCAAAAATTCCTTCGTTCTTCTCTTATCTATGCCGCAGCAGCGATGATCTAGCGGACGCTCGGCAATATGGCGCGAGCTAAGAAATCGTTACATCGGCTTCATCAGAAATCATGCACGACGCTATAAGCAACGGCGCTACTAAAGTCAAACATCGTATCTCGAGAACGTTTATTTAACAGCGGTAAATCAAGCGATTAAGTGTACAACGGTCGCGCCGCCTTTATTAGTCAGAGCATTCGCAGCGAAAGCGATACCGATTCAATGGCTTTGATTTGATATCGCTTTGAAGCGATAACGATTCGATAACGACACAGTCGCGATCCAATCGTAATAATCTTTCCGTATTATCGTTCGGATCGTGGTTCGACTATCTGAATCTGAAACTATCAAAATCGATCGATCGAGTCTGCGGATAAAGATCGACACCCGTTTACTACGAATTAGAAAAAGGAGCATAGACACGAACGATAGCTAATGATCGTCCGTCATTGACAAGCAACCAAGTATCGAACGTATTTATCCAGCGACCAGTGACCGATCTTTCAGCAGCCTTTTAGAAGCGTAGCACGACCTATGGAGAAAAGAAACGCTCCGCTCTCGCATCGATCGGTCGGTCGATAAAATCGTATACGAATGCGAGGAACGACGAACGAGTCGACGAACGTCGATGAGCGATTCGTTCCTCCTCGAACGATCGATTCTCGGACGATCAAACAAAAATGGAATAATAAAGCTGTCGCTGTCTGACCGTTCGTTTCACCGAACGAGATTGCGCGCGCGCGATCCAAGGTGTCGTCGATTGTTGATTCGGTGTTAATCTCGAGATCTACGATTCGGGGCGGATCTCGTTCGTTGAATCAGCGTGATTCAATGACGAGTCGTTCGCTGGCACATGCGCACGCCTGCTTCTTTTAATACGAGAATCAACCGCGGCCAGCGCAATAACAAATTAACAAATCTGAGAGTAACGTCACATCCTCATCTCGGGCCCGACGCGCGATCATGGATCACGCGTGGGATGGCTGCGCACTGTGCACGCTCTTGCTCCTTCTGCCCCTGAATTACCAGGTTACACCACACGGATACACGACGAATCGCTGCTATGCCGCTGTGGTGCTCCTGCTCCGTAACAGCATTGACCTTCTTGATTCGATCGCGTGCTTTTGGCCAGACGCGAACACAACATCGTGACCTTACACCCTCGTTCGTAAGAGTTAGGACACGCACGTTTCGCCTTTATACGGCCACTTGCAAAATGTATTCGCACGTTCCTACAAATTCTTTAACGGTCGAATTCTTTAACGTCGAAAGCGTACGAATATATTCGACAACCGCCGTACAACAAATTTTTATTGGCTAAAAATTAAGAAAGAAACGATCGACCGATCGGAATTTTCCGTTAGTCAGCTGTTCGCCATTTACGTAGAACGACTACGAGTACGCGTAACACGAATTCGAGAAACGTAAGTTACGTGGAAACTGTTGCATAAATCAATCGTGCATCTAGTTGTCCTAGTCGATCGTAAATATTCGGTATTAGCGTATAACGACGCGTGCAAAGCTGACGTTACAAGATTATTCTTCTTCCTTCTTGAATAGGATATAACGAGTTTGAATGGATAACGACGACCATCGCGAAAATCGAATCTGTCCATTTGTACTGTTTCAACCTCCGTTTCTCTTGACTTTGGTTTAACCAGCTGAATTGAAAGTAAAAAGTTAACGAGCGTATTAATAAGTGGATCGATTATGACCTCGTACCGACATTTTAATTTAGGCCAATCGTGGCGACTGTTATTAACGGCTACAGAATCGTAAAATGAAAAATAAATCGATGAATTTTTACCAATGGATATCTATTAGGAGTCCTTAAATCTTTAAAGTCTCTATTTAAAAGCAAATCTATTAGCGATCTGTTTCTCACAGATAAACGACGTATCGACCAAAGATTCCAGAGTTACGCAACGCGTCCTTGCGATGCGTTTGCAATAGAAATGACATATTTGTACAGTATGACGTATATCAAATTTTTAGCACAAAAGTACGCGTGACATTCTTATTAAAATAAGGGATTTCGCAATATTGCAACTTGTCGCAAGATCGATCTTACAAATTGCGAAGAACGCGATTATAACATCGTTGTGGCACGTGCAAGTTTACATACGGAACGATGACATTCGCTTTTATCTTTCGCGGTACGAGGTGCTTATCTAATCTCGACTATACCGCACGAGTGTACGTACAACACCTATAAATCATCCGTCGTTTCTCGTAAAATCGCAAAGCCATTTTTAAGGGAATAACGAAAAAAGTTTCATTCGCAAAAGCAAGAATTCTCATTGAAACTTCTCATTGAAACGAAAAATACGTGAGATCTTTAACATCTTACCGATATGTAAAACTTGGAAATAAATCTTTGTTACGTACACTTGTTTAATCTACTGTTTGCGCAATTCTTACGAAATGATATCTCGCGAATCCAGGGACAAATCTCGAAGCTACTGGAAATGCAGGAAAAACTACTTGATTCCGAATCGTTTCGATATTATTCGTTCGCTATTGGTTTAACTGTCTATCGAAAATGATATCCTTTTGAACATCTGCCAATCGGACGATTTTCGCAGAACGCGGAACGCTTAACGATGAAAAAATTCGATTCGACCATGAATGTCGTCGTACTCGTAAATCCTGGTTACAAGAAACGTAATTTTCGAAAATTGTTTCAAGCATTCCCTATAAAACTCGCCACGATGAATATCATTCCAAGAGCGAATATCTTCGCTCTATCTAGAGCTTAATTACAAAACCGTGATCGATTACGCGATTCTTTACGCAACGCGATGCCCCAGCATTTATACAGCACTTGATAGTCACGCATCCGATAAATTCATACAATCCACTTTGCAATCGATCTGTCTGGCCTGCAACTCCTTTCCTTTGAGTGTGGGACGCGTAAACGTATGGTTAAGTTTATCCACGTAAACTGTGTTCGCTTTATCGGATAAAGGTACGTCTATATGAGTTTCTATCGCGGCAAGGATATCGACTGCATTTCCCTCGGTGAATTTATCGATCAATCGCACGTAGAATGGCGCAATCGCTATCGTTATCTGATACGCGGCAGGAACTTTTTATCGGCGCGAAAAAATACTCTAAATAAATGGTCGAACGGTGTCGGGACTGGGTACTTGATACGCGAATCTCGACTTTTCTCTCCCGATTCTGCGCGACGATCGACTACGCGTAAAACACACCGTCGATATAAAATAATAGCGCGTTGATCGACGCGGTTGATCACGCGCGGCGAAACAGGCGACTGATCGAGTTCAACGAGAATTTAATCAGTCGGATTTAGATTTCGCCGATCTTGAAATTTAACATCGCGTTAAAATCTTAAAAAATAGAGAAAGAACACGTTCGACTGTGATGTTTCTTTGCACAGCGAGGGCAATTTCTCTTTTCTACTTTTCTAACGTTTTATCGGACTGCATAGCGAATAAGAGAGATCGGAAAATATATGCCTGTTCTAATTCCTTAAACGTAAGAGATGCGATCAATTTCTATGCGAAAGGTTCGAAAAGCATCGAAAGATCTTCTTCGAACCAACGAAAACCTTTGACGACGGAAAAGCAGGATTTAGTTGGAGAAGAACGCTCTATCGTTCGACGAACACGCAAAGCTCAACGATAGAGCGTGTAAAGCGAACGGGATTCGGTTGGCAACGCGATCGACGATATTTATGGAGTCACCCTATACATAAATCGGGCGTGCATGCGAGGATAGCCAAATGCAGTCTCGAGACACGTTCACGTGATTTCTAGTTCTAGGAGAGCAGTGAACTCGACGATCGAACGCCAGATCGTGCGGCCGAGCGGCGACGGACAACGAATACAGAGGCGACGCACGCGTGACGCGACGATCTGACGCGCGCGCCGCTTCAACTTTGCTATTCTCGACTGCCTTCGCCGCTGAATCGCGTGCACCGCGAGCGTCGAGACGCGAACGCGTCCGTAAACTGGTTAGCATTGACCTTTTTAATTTGATTACAACGCCAGATAAATCCGACAGAAGCGAACCGTTTCTATCGCGATTGCATCATGCCCTGCGGACTCGGGACTAGGGATACAGCCGCGTATCGTCAACAACGCTTCCAATTCCGATAATCGATTCATCGAGCCGCGGATCAACCATTCCACGCTTTATCTCATTTTTATCGAGCTAGATTCATTTTTATACGTTTATATATAGAGTACATTTATACATGTTCTTTGATTCGCGAGCCATGCTCCATTAATTCCACTTTTTCCAAGTTTCTCGATTGCCCTCACCTATTCGATTATGATCGCGAATAAGCGTGTAGATTCGCGCAGCAAGATCGTAACGTTCTTTGCATCTCGCTTTATGCGGTTGGTCGATCGAACAGCTCGATCGACGATCTGAATTACCGAATTTTCCGTTACTTTAATTCCAAGTAGTTGCAGTGAAATCGAAATAATCCTCCTGATCCTCATCTCCATTCCATAGATTACGAAGTACTCCGATAAAAAGTTCACGATCCATAACGCTTAACGAATCGTGTAACTGGTTTCGAAGCATAATTACACAAGTATTTCCATATAGCGTCTAAAGTGTTGATAATAAGAATCAACGGACGGTTACATAATCAGGACGTATGAACAATATAATTACGAATTGCATAGGTCGTCGATGATTCACGACGAATTACGTACCGTGGTGTTCATCAATGACCCACTACGAGGTTCGTATTATGCATCGCACGAAATCATTGACCACCTACGGTGGCCTCTTTGTTTCGTGTCGCGTGGGCATACGCTGTTCACAGCACCCATCCTAGGTATATATTTCATTTTTTACCCGGTACATCGTGCGTAACTTGCGATTGCGACACAGCGACAAAGCAATGGTCGCGAATGATTCACAACGGATCGGACACCCACCGTAGAAGTTTTATATCCTCGCCAGACGCAAAACGCGAATGTCTGTAATGTCTTTCTCGATAGAGAGATGTTTCGCTTCCTGTTGCTAGGGAGTACCATCTTTAGTTTACTTTACCTTTTTTCAAATTCGAGCTAAACGAAGAAATTCTATTGTTACAATTCGAAGGAACAATCGCGTGAGGAACGTTTCAACTGGCGTAAGGTAGAAAAGATAGTGGTAATCATCGATGTATCGATTCTGCTTTGATAATACGCGTGGTATAATAGGTTTTCGGTCTACCGAAATATTCCAATTCCATTACACAACATGTATCTAGCGAGTGTAAGACCGCTCGTCTCGCTATGTTCACCGTGCGATTGTATACGTATGTGCGACACGCGTTCCGCGTATCGTGCCTCGCATGGAGGTCTACAAACTCCAAACTCTAGACGTATACTCGCGTGACTTCTGCTACTTGAGACCAGTGAACTCGCCCTGGTCGACGATCGAACACGGTAACTCGCCCCTCCTTCCCTCGCGATGCCTATGCGGCGATGTTCCACCCTTTGCAGACACGACCACGCGTAGGTGTACCGGTACTGTTATGTTAATATACCTTCCTCCGTGCTTTGCAGAACAGCAGAGACGCGATTGTTTCCGCCAGTGCCGCCCAACTTTTCTTCCAGACTAAACCACCCCCGATGACTCGGTCTCCCTAACCTAGGGAATTGCTATATCGATCGTAGAATATCACCGAATCTGTGTATAAATGTAAACTTTTACCAATAAAGAAATGGAATCTCAATAGATATTTTACATCGAACGTTTTGCGTAGTCTTGCGATTGTATACGTCTAGTTACCGTATTTTACGTATCTTCGTTACGCGTTTCGACAAAAAAGACAAAAAAGACAAAAAAGGAAGAAATTTTCAATATGAAAATGAAACTGACGAGGATTGAATTTACGAAATGCAGTTAAAAATGAAAGGCAAAAGCGCAAAAATGTTCATTCGAGAACCTCTCCGTTCGAGGGTACGGTGAAGTTTTCACCGACATCGCGCATCATTCTTTACGCGTGAACCAACACGCGTAGATATATAACGCTGTCCAAATTTAGCATTCGGGTGTGCGTTTAATTTTTGATTTACCATCGTATATGTTAATTTAGACGCTCTTTTTCGGTATGCTGAAAAATTCCTTACGCTATAATACGTAATTCTGCTTTTTATTTTCGACAATATAGCGTACTAGTTACGCAATTTTAACTCGATACAAACAAGTCTCGGTACGTTTTTCGAATCGATGGATCATTCCTGCCATTATATGCATACGAACGGATCTACTTCCCCTGTGCACGACGTTCTCCGCGATACTAGACCGCATAACGCGCGATAAAAGGATATTGTAAACATCGTGCCTTTAAAACCTTTTTCGATAATCGTATATTTTGAAATTATTTGCTATGGATCTTCGAACGACCAAACAGGACTGTCTCCGCAATTTCTATCTCTCTAAGAAAGCGAGAAAATTTTCTGCTAACGAATGAAACACGCACTTGCGCGTCTACTGATTTCTCCGTACTTCGATAAAATTATACACGTGACTGGCGGCTAAACACGCACACAGCTGGATGAATCATCTGGCGCCGTGGAAAATTTATATTAGAAGCACCGGTTGTTATCTAACCTTAACCTATACACACGACACGAGTAAATACATTCTACGTAGATGCGTTATAGCGAGAGTTTGTCTCGATTTGCGTCGTGCGAGAGTTATTCATGGCCCACGAATGGCCAATACGAGCAAGACCCAACATTTTTTTCTCAACGATATTCGTCTTTCGATAAATCGATGTGTACAACGGTGTATGTCAAGATGCAGGATAAACTTGCTTTGCGTAAGATATTATTCCTATCGCAGATTTTACAAAAATTCGTGTCACGCGCAAAATTCTAAATTCGTTTGTTCGTTCGGATATAAGCTGGTATACCGGAACTATCTTATGATAAAGTATACCGGAAGCGAACGTTCTTTACCAGTCTTTTATCGTTTGATATCAAGACGAACGAGGGAAACTGGTTCGCCAAAGACTCGTTGTAATTACAAAGCAATTTCTCTCTTAATACACGATTATGTTTCCGTCAGAATATCCAAGAGAAATGCTGCGTAGGTCACCGGTGATTCATAATGTACAAGCGAACTTTCTTTTTAACGAACCTCCATCTTCCGTTTTATACTAACGTCGAACGAGAGAAAACAAACGTGATATCAGCTGTTAAAATACGATCCACTGGCTTGATTCTTAAGACCTCGTCGTAAATATTCACATGATACGAAACATATTGGAAAAAATGTTTAGATATCAAAAAAAAAATGTACGAAACGAATTGCGCGAAAAAGTTAAACTATTTTGTTTTTTTTTTTTTTTCTAGAAAAAACGAACGGAATTCTTCGAAATCATCTTAGAGAAGAAAAGGAGGCAATTCGTGCGGACTCGTGAACGACCACGGAGAGGAATTGACGAATAGCAGAGAAAGAAAAACAGAAAGAAAAAACGCTGACGGCGACGAATGTTCGTTTTATTGTTCGAATCGTCAAAAAACGGCGAAGCATCGATTGCCGCCATTCTGAACAGAAAACAACGAGTGTCGTGGTAAAATTAAAACGTTCTTTCGTTCGGTCGTTTCATCGAACAACGTATGAATCTCGTATATTCGGTCGGAAATTCAAGAAATCGGATAATTAAACGAATCTGAATTTCGAATTACTTTTACAAAAATTTTATCGAAGTCACGGACGCGGTAAATAATAGTCATTGAACCAGATACTTCGAGTACGTTGAGCATATGTGTACTTGACCGACTTTTGAAAATAAGAGGAATTCCTCGTGTCTGATTTAACGTTTGTTGGCCACACTCGCGATTCTCCGATCATTAATACGGAAATTACGGTGAATTGAAAATTCAGAAAAACCCACACACGATCATCGAGCGAGAGAAAACCAGGACACTTAACGTCGCGAGAGAGTAGTTTCGCAACTAAATTTATCGGTTCCTTGTTTATAGACCGATAGAATCGTACTACTATCGTAGCATATTCGTACTAGTAGAACGAAATACGATAACGTAATTTATAGGATGATCGTTCAATGAAATTTCTGGGATAAACAAAGACACTGACGTAACGTTTATTCTCAATTTTCTGATAAGGCGTTGGATGTACTACTGACACGTAAAAATAATCGATTTTGACCAGGAACAGTGAAAATGAGGGTATCTGGAATCCACGTGACAGAGTTCAAGATACAGATAGCTATAGAAGCTAACTGCTTTAAAATCTTGAGACATTGAAGGATCGGAATCTTGCAGCGTAACAAATTGCTCCATTACGTTTCATAGCAGGAACCTGCCAGCTTGGATAGCTCCGTTAATTAACACGTTCAAGCATAGTTATTCATAGCGTTATTCCGCAAATCTTTCACTCGACACGCGCACGTGAGCATAGGCCGATCGCCGTTGAATTACGCTCGCAGGAAGGTCTTGGAGGCAAGGACGTTCCGGTTGAAGCGAACGGAAAAGTGACGTTTCAGTCCATTCGCATGATAATTAAATTCTCGGAAGGGAGACGCGGAAAACATTCGTCTATCAACGTTCGTCGAAACTCGTTCAAAAAAAGTCATCGATCGGTTTTGAAGCGGGGGGGGGGGGGAGGCGGGGAAAAAAAAAAGAAGCGAAAAGATCGGGAACGGAAGGGAAGGGGGGATATGGAAGTTAAGAAGGCGGAATAACGAACGAAGGGGCACCAAGAAATAGAGAGGGCCGCGACAAGAGTGGGAGGGAGGGAGGGAGGGAGGGAGGAAGGAAGGAAGGAGGGGAAAAAGGCAAGAAAGAACGCGAAAGCGAGCGTAGAGGGGAGGAAAGGTGTTCGACGACGAGGAAATTTCCATGACGTAGCCGTACACTGCACATACTGCTGTGGCCGCCGGTCGCCATGACTTCCAATTCCAAGCACGCGTCATTGTCGGTCGGCAATTGACCGAAACTTGTTCGGTTTCGAGGATCGAAATCTGCCACACGGCAAACTAGTTTCGGTTACGAAACAAAAGGGTCGAAGTCCCGACGACCGCAACCGTTCATAGATCCGCGCCTTTCCCCCTCGTTCGCCTTTCTTTCCTTCTCTACACGTTCTTTCCTTTTTCTTTGCTTTTTTCGAGATAGGACTCGGTTCAAGGGGAAGAAGGAGGTAAAAAGGGTCGGAGCGAGTCCGCGTGAATAACGAGGCACCCGGGTAGTGGAGAGAACATAGCAAGGGTCTGATGAAAGGCTGTTTTGCACGAGTGCCGGTTTCTTCGAAATCCTGTTGCCAGAGAAATCATTCTTCCTACCCGTTCGGGCTCCCCTTTGTTCCGTTCACGGGCTTGGCAATCCGCTGTTACATGGGAAATGTAACTGGCCGATTCTTCTCTGCCCCACTGACGGATCTTTCTCTGCCTAATAGCGAATTCCGTCCTTCTCCTTTCCTTTATGGATAAATATCTGTTACGGTCAGATTCGACGAAATCAGGATTATCGGTAGATTTCTATCGTATAAGTAATTGCACGCAAGCAATCCCGTAGAAGAGAATCTTTTTCACTCGATTCTAATTTTTCACGGTGATTTAAATGTTTTATACCGTGTCGAGATATTATTCCGTTTGGCAGGAGTGGGAATATTCGCATGCGCGCAACTTTCTATTTGTCAAAAATGTGCCAACTTGACACAGTGTACTGGCCGTGTCGTTTATTAGCGATTACTTTCTAATTCGAGATTTTAAGGAATTCTCGCGTTCCACTTTTTACATTCGTATGTATGTAAACAGAAGAAGAACAAACGCGAAGATGTTAACTTTTAACGGCTGAAACGATTTAATAAACGAGAAATTGCAGTACCTATCTTGCCATATCTTGTGCATATTAGAATGCCAGATACAAGTAATTGAGAAGACTGATAAGGATAAACGTCTCTCTTTCAACAAGCAATGACAAACCACTTGTAAAAGATGTTTCAGAATACCGTTGCACAATCGTTGATTGATTATGCGATAATCGAAATACTCGACGGCAGATCGTGGAAATTACGTGATAAATTCTTATGAGAAATATCTGTCATTGCTCCACTAAAACAGATAACTGACAAGAATTCCTCAAAGCTTTACGACAAAGTCCAAGTACGCATCTCTATAGCGTAAATCAAAAGGATCAACCTGTCGTTAGAATACAATGGAATTCCGTCTATCTACACCCGAAGGACAAACGAGATGACATAAACCAGACTCGCCGATTATCCTCGCTATCTATGGGTTCCGAAACGCGTCGAACACGTTGCAGTCTGGTCGAGCGATAGATATACTTCCTATCGATAAACGAAGCAACGCGCGACTGACAATCGCTGGAAAACGGCTCGAAGAGAAACGCGTCTAGAAGAAAGTAATTAAGATTTCTTCCCAATAAATGGAGTTCCGATAAACGGAGTCGTATCACGAGTGTCGGTTGACGGATGTAATTCGAGTGTACCGTAACGGGGCTCTGGCCTGTTGGAGACGATAGTCGGGCAAGGTCGTTCGCCGGAAATATCTGTCGGGATCAACTTCTGTCTGCGTAAAACGACCCTTCGAAAAACTCGTTCGCCCAGCGAAAAAGTTAAACGAGATCCTCTTACGCGTCTTTGCACGGTAAATTTGGTTGACAACAAGACTTACGAACGAGTTTCGTTTCGACTATTCTCGATCGAGAAAAAAGAGGTTGTTCTACTGTCTACGATCGACGTTATTATCCTAATTTACCGGAGACAGGATTTTTTAAACGCGTCGATAGTCAATTTCCACGTAAATTCTATTTAATACGATTACTTTGCCAACGGTCTTTCAAGCGCTATCGATGAAAATCAAAATTTTGTAAAGCTGATTCGATAATAGACGTTTAACTATCGCAAAACTAAATTGTTGAACGTTAACGAGAAGATCATAAAGTGTACGTAAATTTCAATTTCATTAAGACCGATCGCCAAAAATTGATTTCTAAGATATAACTACGTAAAAATGGGAGAAACGTTTGCGTTACTTACCAACGTCCGATTTAACGACTAATTTTATAGCCGAGTCTTGCAAATAATAAAACACATCTAGTTTAAAGCAGGCAGAGAACAGAATGACGATATCAAATTCACGGCGCTCTCTAAGAAGCTATTTTGTCTTTAAAGGTGCCGGACAAACACGAATTCCAATAAAGATTTGCCGAATGAAAAAATATGAAATTAGATACCTGGGAATTTTTATTACGAAACGATCGAAAGAAAACGGTTATAAATTTTCGAATCTCTCGCGTTTCCCCGAGAGAATCGAAAGAGCGTAGAATTTCAGACTTCGTTAAATGCAACGATTCAGCATATTCATATTGGCGAAATAAAAAAAATTGCGATTTACGGAGGAGAAACCAGCTCGCGATCGCGGTCCGGGCACAGCGCCTCGGCGTTAGATCTCGCGATCGAATTGACAGACGTTGGTACAGGACGATGTGGCAAGAACACTGTACTCGTTGAATTCGTTAGATTAGAAAGTAAACAGTGGCAGAGAATCAGCCGTGATTCGTCGCTGCATTTTATCACTTGGCTCTTGATAACGCGTGTAACGCTCTTCTAACGACGTTTCGTACACGTACCTATACCACCGACCCACGCTCTCTTACTTATCCTTCGTCTCGTTTCATACAATTACTCTTGATTAAGTTTTATCGGTGACTCAAATATAAGTTGGCGAACCTTGGTTCGTTCCCGGTATCAAAATCGTCGAAAGATAACGATGGTGACGATAATTTATCAAGAGTTGATCGCAATAATTGCACATGTGCAAGTCATGGTTCGATCACAAGGCAACAATTTACAATTGCAAATCGATGAACGTTAAATCAAAGTATTTTGTTTCTTTACGAACAGAATTTCTTTCGTTCAAATCCACATCTATAATCGATTCGACGAATTCTTTCGATAAACCCTTGCCTTATCGATCGTTGATATCTCCGAAGAAAACGGCTAACCCTGCGTTACGAATCTTCGAATATCACGGTTATTAAACGCTCGTCGCTTATCGCGCTACTTAACAGGACGCGCACGATATCACGAAAAAAAAAAAAAAAAAAAAAAGAGAGAAAAAAAGAAAAAAGAAAACCATACAAACGATAATTTTATCGTAACAGATTCAAACTTCCGTATCAGTTAACCGTCTTTGAAAGATTCTGATTTAACTGTGCGTATACTTTGAAATATTTATTTGCCTTCGAGCGTTCGCTGGTTCGGACGAGCGGATTCAACTCAAGACTGGAAAACTAACTTTCGTTAAAAAGTACGTTTGATTTTTATTTGTTCTTTCTTCGCTGTATTATTAATAATATAATTCTGAAAATTTGTAAATAAGTAAATCATAGAGGATAAATGAGAAATTAATCGATGTATATTCTCATTCGTTCTACGCAGTTTCTTTCGCTTCCAATGATCGGAAATGAATTTCTTTTAGATCATCGCAGCTGTACGAGTTAATATCGCCGTACCATCTTAAATAATCGTAACGAACGTATCTCGCTGCTCGAAACTTTGAACGTAATCGTCCCATTTTCGTTCTAACATTTTCATTCTGTTTTAACAGACTTCGCCTCTGTTTTCACAAACGGCGAATTAATCTATTTTAACGCGATCGCGAAACTTGCTCAGTACCAGAAAAAAGTCGTCGTAACGGATTCGTCGTAATTCTGGAAGCGAAACGAAGAGGAATTTGATTTCCGCTACGAAACGGAAACATTCTCGCGTTCTAATAAACGGCCAACTCACGGGTTACGTGCAATGATTTCACGATTGAGTAACAATGGAAAGTATTCGCGAAACACTTATGGAAAGAAAAAAATAAATAAGCGAAGGAAGAAGAGAGGGAAGAGAGCGGGGAAAGAGTACGAAGAGATTAGCGAAACAGCGCATCGACGACGTCAAAAACGCACTTATATCTCGACCTCGTTTTATTAATTTCACGTGACGTTTGATTCAGGTTGAAACGATTGGTTGACGAGTCGATGCTTCGTAAGCAACGTGCGAAAACGTAACGATGCTGAAATTCGCGGGAATCGACAGAGAGAGAAAAAGAGAAACACGTGGCGATCGCATGCTCCGATACGCCAGACTTCCACGTATTTCGAACGTGGAATCGCCTACGAAAGTCGTTTCACTCGCGTGCCGATTTTTTTTCGGATCGATGAAAATTCGATCGGTCGCTCGTTGAAATCACGATTTTATAAACAACTGTATCGTCTATAACTATAATATGAATAAATAAAGGTTATATTTTTTTTTATCAAGATGTTTTGCAATTGCGCGTACTCGTACGCCAGAGTAGATTCGGAAATTGTTCACTGGATCGATGAAATAAACGTTCGAACCGCTCCGAGAGACCAGCGGCCTGTAGACGAAGATTAAACCGCCAATTCCGTGCTTCCGTCGGAAAGACTAACATCGTTATCTCTAATACCAGGTTGCCTGGTTTCGAATTTACGTATCGTATCACAGACTGTAAGTTAGGAGCGCTCCGCAGATCGTTTACAATCGTTTAGCTTATATTTTGTAGCCTCTCGAACGAGATCGTTCGGTAATAGTTCGTACGTTGCAGGTTACGAACGGTACGCGAATTTTTGTATGTAAATCGGCGCTTCCATTTCGGTCGTGTTAATTTTGATTTGCCTCGCGATGTCTCACGTCTATTTATACGCGTGCCGCGGTCGAACACACTTCCGTCGGGATTTAATTAATTCTCACGCAATCAGATGACCGCTCCTATTCGACGATGTAACCGTTAATTCGCCGATAAACCTGTTTCGTCAGCGTTTCACTGCGAATTTTTAATGGACGATCGTTACGCAACGCGCAACAGCTATGCGAGAGAATCGCGTTATTTTCTAGTTATACACTGGCGAATAATTAGAAAGCTAGCTAGCGAGCGATCGATCGATCGATCGATCGATCAGAAGATCGAACGTAAACGGAACCGTTTGGAGGAGAGAAAGGGAAAATAATTGGCTGATAATAGAAAAACTCACCTGTGAGCTGCCCCCGTGAACCGGCGCTCCTTGGCTCAGCATCTTGTGCGACATCCTGGTTAAAAATCACGATCGATCTCGTGTATTAAAAATGAGCCTCTGTACGCCTTTACTCTCGGGCTCTAACGAGCTAGTTTCTCTGCGATCGATCGATCGATCGATCGAAGACCAAGCCAGGCGGTTAAAGTGGCTGGTCCGGTTGCTGTCCGATCCGAATCGTCGAATTCACTTGTGGAAGGTGCGAACACCGCAACCGTGATCGTATGGTACCAACACGCGTGCAGACAAAGTGGCACATACACAAACGGTGGGTGGCGTATCGGTATATATCCTAGGAGAACCGCGTGTACTACACAGCCTTGTCGGGCGGGAACCAACGAACCGTTTTACTTTCGACTTATTGCGAATCGACCTCACGAACGGACGTGCTTGCACTGATCCTCCTCCTTTCTTTACAGACGTTTTTTTTCTACGCTTTCTCCTTGCCTGTGTCTCTCCGCGGCTCTCGGGGGATGTGTGACTAGGCTGAAGGAATCTGCGAGTGTGGGAGACGGAGAATCGAACGGGCGAAACTTCCACCCAAAAGTCAGAAGAGTTGAATAGGAAGTACGTACGTATACGTAGCGGAGAAACCGAAAATCGTGCGTGGAAATTGGGAGCTTTTGAAACGTCGATACCACTCGGAGTCAGCGAAGGCGGCGGCACACGCTGTCACGACGTGGAGGACCGTGTCGTTTCCGGACAAGCGTGCATAAAGGCAAATTATCGAAAAGGATCGGTGTCTCTGGAAATGGAACTGGAGAAGCGTCGCGAGCGTGGAAAAGACTCGGCTAGGAATGATTCGCGACGTGGGAGGCCGCGGGCGCGCAGTTCCGTCGCCTCTTTCTCCCACTCTTCTCCGCGGCGGTACCTCCTTCGTCCCTTTCCTCGTATCCGATACATGCGTACCGACGATCGTACGTGAACACGCACACATACGCACACGCACCAACACGCACGCACAATCACGAACCACTCAACGACCTAACGGCTAAGCTCCTCTCGGTAACTATGCTTTTCCCCCACCATCCTGTTCCACACAACCTCGAACCCCCACTGCACCCTCCTGATCACGGTCAACGTTCACTTCTCCGGGTTCTCGGACCGATGTTCACCATCTCTACCGACAACGTTAACCACCACCATCACCACCACCACCACCGTCGGCAGGGCCGGCGTCGTTGCCACCACTTCCATCGTCTTTCTCTTCTTCTTCCTCCGCTTCATCGTTTTCTTCTTTTCTATTCCTCTTCTTCGATCTACCTTTCTCTCTCTCTCTCTCTCTCTCTCTCTCTCTCTCTCTCGTTTCTCCGTCACATAACATCAACTAACCGAACGATTCTACCTTCTCCCCTCTCCCTTCTCCCTTCTCGTCTATACGTCTCACCCCCTCCTCGAGCTCGACGCGTGACGCTCGTTTTTACCTCTTTTTCTTTCACCCGTCTCCTTTTTTCGCCTGCGAAACCATTCGCCACTCCCATCGCACATGCCAAATCCATTTACGTCGAACGCATTTTTGCATCATTATCCGCCTATCAGGCTTAATAATCGTCTTGCAATCGGCCGATGTTCGGTCTGCTATAGAATCAAGGTTAACGATATCGACAGATTGGCACATCCAGCGCCGTAACGCTTCCTAGGAATTTCGGAATTTCTAAATTCCTCGCACACTCCACGTTCTTTAACTTTTCCCTCCATTCGTCAACTCCCTGTTATCCTGTATCGGAGCCAATCGGTAATCGTCGTCGTCGTCGTCGTCGTCGTCGTCGAGCGTAGAATTGGCCGTAACGTAAAATCTTCGGTTACCGAATCTGGAATCGGACCAAAGGACACGGCCGATCCGAATCGATCTGTTTGCCGTAACTCTTGGCAAAAGGGAGAAATGTTGTTTCGCAGTATCGATAGGGCGATTTCGTTTAAAATGAAATTTTGCCAACTAGCGCATAGTTGTATACATTTGCTTCGTTTCTTCCAAGGACGGTCCAATATCTTCCCCGTTAATCGACAAGGAAACTTTTATCGAATAGGACTAACGTCCCCTGTGGGCAAAAAGTGGGAAAACCAATGGCTATGAGCTTTCGCAGAAAAGACGTAATTCTGGAATTTCGTTATTTCTTAATCCCTCGACAATAAAGAATTCTGTAGTCTTAAACGTCTATCTATACATCTCCGTGAGACTCTAGTCTATCTATAGGTGTCTATAAATTTGAGAATAATAAATATCAATGATGTTTTCCATATACAATCGATAATGCACGCACTTATATGTACATATTGCAACTGTGCATAAAAGTATTAACGAAAAAAAAAAAAAAAAATCGATAAAGTACATTTACAGCAGACGTTCCTTAGGCAGAAAAAGTGCTGGAAATAAAATTATCTTTTCACTTACACGTGTTGTACGTGCGTACATCCTTTCGCGATTCAATAGCCATCTCGATAGTCCTTTCGAGATCTTCGAATCGGCTAAATCGTTTCTCGTGACGAATCGTCCGAGTAGCAAAAGGAACGAAATAGCAAATCATATATAATACGCGTTAAAAGCGCAGAATCACGGATCATCGATTCTGAAATTCCCTGGCAACTATGATTTATTTCATTCTCTTTTCACTCTCGACAACGAAAAGGGAGAACTGTTTTCTTGGCTTGCTGCGATCTGAATCGAGAATTACGAAATATATACGTTCATTCATGGTTTTCTTCCTCCAGACAACGTTCTAAAACAAAGATAATATTCGAAGTCGTAAATATCTTTGGCTAAAAATAACAGTTTCGTTTGATTATTTTACAACGTAGATCATCGATCATGGAATTTGATTATCCGTTCGCGGTGTTACCGGATTTCGCTATCCATAAGCAAGTTTATCGCATGCCACGCGAATATCCACTTATTTAGGTATTTCTGATGACAATACACAACAACAGAAACATTTTCTTAATGGCTTTCAAATAATCGCGCTTGTACATGCCGATATCGTCGTGATAATTGATATCTCGTGACAATACGTCGTCCCATACTTTGATTGAAGATGTCGTTGGAAATATTTAAATGGATCGGACGTTCAGTCATATCTTCGTATGATTTGGAATCTCGCCCATGACTGTAACTCTAGAATCGATTTAAACGCAATTTAAAAGCTCCTTTCTCGAAACTGGTTTCAACGATCTTTATCGAAATTCATACGAGCAAGATAAAATATGATTAACGTTTCTGTCTTACGGTTGAAATACGGTTCTTTAACGAATACGTATTCTCACGGTGATAGGCGACTCGCATAATTTCGCATATTCTCCGTTTCCCGTTTCATCGACATCGCTGAGATAACCGCTCGCGCACGTGTCAACATTCAAGATTCGTCAATTTTATGACCTCATCGTTATTTATTTCGAGCCTGTTCCAATTCTCCGAGGATCAGGGTTAATAACATCGTTGACACCTTGCTATCGATGTGTGCGCAGAATGCGGATTAAAGCGATGCGTCTTAATAATTTCTTTCTTTCTTTCTTTTTTTTTTTTTCTTTTTTCAATTTGCACTTCCTTTTATTGTGTCTGTTACTTCAACGTTTGCTGCGTATCTGCGCTGTGTGTCTTCTTGGAATGCACGCAATATCGTTTTACGCGTAATAAACAGCTTTTGTTAACAATATCGATAAACATATCATCACGAATGTCGACGTACCTTCTTCTTGTTCGAAATAAAATACGGATCAAAGCTGATGAAGAAAAATTAGAGCGTATTTGATTTCGATAAAGGATTAGTTATACGATATTGTCATTTCTTTCGGAAACAGTATTTGAATTAAAATAATAAGACAATTTGTATTTCGTATTTCTACATGCTTATTATGAAAAAGCGCTATCGTATACTAGCTTCTCAAGCAAGAAACGGACACACATTTCAACGGAATAAGAGTAAATTATATTATAAATGATTAATTATATGTAAATAGTAATTATAAAACATAACCTCTTTAACTTATCCTAAAGAATCGAACGATCCTCGTTAATTTGGCAGTCACTTCGGTTCGATTCGGTTTTCCGTTTCTTTGCGCGACTACTGTCGTTACTACTGTTGCGCGATGGAATCCTAGAGAAACAACGTCGCCTAACTGGCATTCGTCAAATAAAGAATTAAGATCGAAACCAGTCGGCCGACGCGCTCCTTAATTACTCCTGCTCGAATCGAACCGCCTTAGCAAGACCTCCGGTTAACGTTCGCGTAATCGTTCGTACGCGTACTCGTTCGTTTCCATCGCCTAATAATAAACATAGTGGGCATAGGTCGAATCCATGATTAGAAACGAAAGAATCATCGTCGATGTTTCGTCGATGTTACGTCGATTCGTTCGATCAACGTAAATCGGTACCGATCTACTTGGCCGATTCGGGATCGAGGTTAACGGCATCGTTGACTCCTCGTTTCGAGCGAATTGCCGCAGACGTCTCTTTCACCTCTGTCAATTACGGGAACAGCTGTCGGCATCCCTCAGACGCATTAACATTATCGAGCGGCGTTTTCGACCGGTAATAACAGACACGAATAAATAAATCATCGGCTTAATTAATTTCTTTTTTTTTTTTTTTTCGTTATCTTCTTCTCTCCTCTTTGCTTCTCCATCGTTATTTTTTGCGAGCTCGATCTGCGAATAAAAATTAGTTTTAGAATCGGAGTGCGTTGACTTGGTTTTCTCTTGATCGAAGTTTCTCGTATCATCGTCACCGTCTAAACGCATCGAACTCATTTGGCTTCAAGACAGATTAATAGAGAATTATCAAAGAGCGCTTTACATTCCATACTTTTTTCACGTTGAAGACTGTTCACTTTCGAGTATCGTATTCAACTAGATGGATACGGTTTCATCATCTTCTAACCGATTTATAACTTTTCGTTTCACCTCGTACAGCAAACGATATTTTAGCGTGCCTATTTAATAGTAGAAAAAAATATAATTGTTTCTTTTCAGACTCTCGACATTTAAAAAAAGTAAATAAAAAATAACCAAAATAACTTTAACGTTTAGTCACCAAATGTATTCGACGATACAACGATTTACCTCTTGAGAGAAATTTAGCGTCACTTAAGCAACGAGATAAAAACTAACAAACTCGTTTCAAGGAAAAGATAAAAAAAAACGACCGTTTTTAACGATAAAGAAAGAAAATTTCGTGTAAAATGGAGAAAAGGGACTGCGCCAACAGTTGTAACCTCCGTCTGCAATACGATGAAATATTTTTAACTTTAAGAATTAATTACAATTCGTCGAACAACAATTTCAACGACTTCGCTGCACACTTTGATACGAAAATTTCATTCTTTCTCGAATGGAATTTTAAAGAGTTGCACAAAATTTAAATTTCAATTAGGATCGAATTGTTTATGGCAAAAATACTTTGGGGATGTCGTTTTTTTAAGCCACTGCTCGATGAAATCTTTTACTCGTGCAAAATTTCGTTGTCTTTGATTCAGAATAAAAAATCGGCGCGCGTTACGCATCCCAATCGCATTGAAACGAAAGATGTGATCCTTTTATGTGGCGACACGCCCTTTCTTTCATATGCAAAAACTGCAAGTAGTTGACGCGACGTTACCGTATGACTTGTGCGTGACAAATACACGCCACTTACGCATGTACCAGAACGACGTTCTCTCGTTTTAAGATCGCAAAACATTAACATGCTTTATGGATGTCCGTCGCATTCAAAATCTATGAGCTGTTAACACAGTATCTTACTTATTTCACCAAGGTTTTTATACACTTGGACATACGATGTTTATTTTTCTGCAGCTTGTTTCAATTATTCTTTCGTTTAATCGATAGCACCAGAAATTTGTATACAAAATGAGCAACACTGGAAAGATATCGAATCCTATGAAATATCTTTGAAATATATAGTAACTCGAACATAAAGTATATTTAATCGAATATGAAACATTCGAACGCTTCTAGAAACTTTTTACGTATATATCATACAAAACGTCTTGAAATCTCATTAACACTGTAACGGGACACGCGTATCGTGATTATATTGGTAAAATTTGGAACGGATCTGAAAATGTATAAAATGTATAAAAGTTTCAACAAACGTACAATGCACATAATATACATGTAACATAAAAAACAGTAAAAAAGTGGTGTGTTCAAATATTTTCATAAGCCACTGCGTATCTCACTTTCTCACTTTCATCCTAACTATGAAATTAATCGGTACTAAATGCAAACATCAACAGCTTCCATATAATCAAAAGATATAAATTCTAAAATATATATAAATATAAATTGCATAACCTCGTGTCGAACGTGAGTAAACATACGTCAAATTAAAGACACGCAAATACTAATCATACCAGTGAATGACATTTTATCACCATTATCCAACACTGATCCAGTTAAAGCAACCGCGTTATTTTCATATTGAGCAGATACGTCGTAATCAGAACGAATTTAATCAACGTATACGTTGCTACGCCCGTGAAGCATGTGGATTTGTTGGCTACGCATATTTTCGCGGTGGCGTCGTGTAAAAGATCGCGCCACAATCAAATACGAAACCGTTGACCGGTAGCGCAGCGAAGCTTTGTCACGGCAATACGATATTACGCTCAAGATTTGAATTTAACGACGCTGATATCGTAGGTAATGCGAAACTCGCTTGGCTCCGTTTCACAACGTGTCCGCACGAAAGAAAATTTTCCACTACGAGGCCATCCGGTAGGAATTCGCGAGGTTCGTACTTACTTGGTTTCCTCTGTCAGAACGTGCAGCTAGAACGAACCAAGTTTTCAATTAACTTTTTTGCTTGTTTCCGTTCGTACATCGTACTGATTGTTGATCTGAGAAACATTTTGTAGATTTCACCAGACAGAATAAGAAGAAGAATAAAACTATCGAGATGCTATTACCCCTGTATTCTATTTGAATAAAGGTATAGGTTAGGTTTAGCTTAGTTAGAAATAAGAATATGGGTGACCTCTATGTGGCGCATTGAGAACACCATTTTGATATATGTAACATCGCATATATGTACCACTTACACGAGCGTATATTATACATTTTGGATAAATGTTTACAATTTATCTTTCCTACTTAATTATTTCATGTCCTCAAAAAGTAAACATACTTGCATTATTGAAAATACTTTGATTACCATCATATCGTTTAGAAAATATTCAAACTGTATATGATTATACTTATAATTTATAACGAGCATTACTGATTGTACGTCAAAATAGTCGAAAATCAAGAAATTTAAATATGCGAGTAACCTACGTTACATTATAATTTTATATTTTCATCGTCTGTCCTCGTTCTTTTTTGTTCATTTGTCTCTTAAAACATAACTTTCAAAAATTTAACATTGAGGAAATTGTATATTCATCAACGATTTCTGGTGAAAGTATCCATTCAAGTTTTCATTATAATCTAACATACCGAGTTTAAATGCAAAAACTCGATACCGTGTATACTCGATCGCGGTGCACGAGATACTGTTCGTGTTCCATTTGATTTCTACTCATTGCAAAAGTTTTGCAGACATTCTTATTTCAATCGTATTTTATCGCACGGATCAACTTTGTAACCGCAAATGCGCCAGTGATTTCTTATCATCGATACTATCATTATCTGAGACTCCGTTTATTCGTCTCGCTATGATAATCTTGCTTGACTGAAGCGTAACAAAAAGCGTTTCTATTTCACATGCGACACCATACAATTGAATTCAAATATCCAGCAGTAAGCGTGCATCATTTAAGAAAAGACTTTACGAGGTTGGTATTTACACATAAATAATAGAAGCTATTTTCTATGATAACGATTCCATCGTACATTCTCAAATCTCGAATCCATTGCAAGGGACTGCTTCATTTGCCTGTCGAACGAGGCTGCCTATCACATCGATCGTACTGTCAATATCCATGCACAAACAAACAACCCACAGAACCCCCCGAACATTTTGCGCAAACAAAACTGTAAGCACACACTCAATAAATAGTACGTATATTTGTCTATCGAGCCATGCATCGATGTCACAGTAAAAAACACCATCTAGTTATGATGGATCGTTCGACGATCCAATCCAAAGATATTGCAAGGATGTGCGAAAATCGGACAGAATTCGAATGAGAATTTTCAGAGCGCCTCACTGTCTGCGATCGATGCTTCCAAGGCCTGTATATAGGTCGCAATAAGATAGATGGACGACGATGACGCAGATACATGCAAAAACTTCGCGAAAGCATCACGATGGTATTGGTCCTTCGCCCACGCGAATCCCTTGAATCGGACGCGCGTGTGTATCCAGGCCAGATTTGGTTAAATCATCGCGCCAGGACCGAAAGCTATCCTCTTCCGAATAACACCGTCCTTGAAACTTGAACTTTGTTTTCAGTGGAAGAAAATAGGCTATTATGTCGATGATGCTGTTTACGTTGCGTCACTTGAGTTGTTTCCGCGATCGTAGTCAGAACTATATCCGACTTTGTTTTTGTGTGCAGCTATAAGTTTCGTCGTATATGTGCTGTATAAAACGTTACCCAAGGCCCATAAAATATTTGGTAACAACTACTAAATGGTTTGAAAAATGAGAGAGCTCCTTTGCTTCCTTTCTCTTTTCCTTTTTTCTTTTCTTATTACTTTATATTATCTTGCTTGTAATTGAGAAGATATTGTTAATACAATCGTCCAATGTATCGGTATTAACGATTTACGTACACTTTGACGATACAGTATTCCTCGCGCGTATGTACTTCGTGACAGATCGTAGTATCGTCGTTTATGAAAATCATTCTCAACAAATTAGTCTCGTTGTCGTGATTTATCGCACTCGTTAGAGCGTAACAGAGATTGATTGGCGATCACGCGAAGATCTACTGATTTATTACTATACTGAAGATACCGTAAATTGATGATAACTATATACAAAGACGAATCGAGCTACATACGAGTACATGCTTCCTTCTAGCATTGTTAAGTTCTGATAAGAATATAATCTCATAGTTTTAATCAGTGACGCTTACGACAAGGCACTGTTACCAATCATTTATTGTTAGCATATATATTCCATCTGCGTGATAAAACTCGATCGATTTCCTTTTATTTTATGGAAGTTTTGGTATTTATTAAAACCAGTTTTCCTCGATACTGGCTAGAAAGTAGTGCATAATTACTATTCAGCATCTCGCTAACTAACAGAATTAAGCAGTTCGTGATTGTGCGATCTATAAATTATTCCGTTATAACTTAAAAGAATAAGCCAAAAAATTCAGACGACTTGCAACGTTTCTAAAACATATTTATATCTCGAATATACACAACACGTACGAAATTTTTATTATTGGGAGATATAATATGACTACAAAGTGTTGAGAAACTGTTGCTTACATAATTCTGCAATTGCATAACACGCGGTTGAAACATTTTGGCGTTATCGGTGGAAAGTACCGTCAGTTATTTAACATTTATAAATGAACAATTTGCACGTTCTAACATTCTAAGGAACGGCCAGTTGAACCCCAACTTCGGTCGTTGAAGTAGAAGTAAAAATATGTAAGAGCATTTTACCATACATTCGTAAATAAAACAAGAGATATATAAATATAGTTTAAACACGATAGGTATAATAAATCAAAATATCAAAGGTCTTTGTATGTAAATATGTAATAATGTAATAACCATGTGCATGATAATACCGTAATATTCATGAGAATATGTGATATTTGTAATATAAATGTGTCATAGCATTATTATTAGTTATATTAAAAGCTGATAAATAATAGCATTGTGTACAACGTTATTACAATGACGTGTGTGCGTAACGATATTATATTAACAGTTGATATTAATAATTAATATCCTCTTCGATCTTTTTTATTCTTCTATTTCATCATTTTGCACATTTTATTTCTTTCATTTGCGTTGTCGGATCAAACAATCTACTGATGTCGAGAAGAAGATCGAGTCATAATAATTATAACTGCTACTTGAGTGTCGTTTACTAACGTTATCTTCGTGAAATAGCAACGGATACGTAGCAACACGTGCTTATATTGCTGTCATAAACGTGACTTCACGCCATAGATATGTATGTCCGTACGAAATTCGACCTTGTGTTTTAACGCTTGCGTAGATCTTTTATTTTAATACGCAGATTATAGTTTCAAATCTTGTTTTACTCTTACCTACATTTTAGTAGAATTCTCTTTCTGCACTATTTGATACTGCAAAAATTCGTATAGGTGAATATGAAGAAAATAAAGATTTGTTTAAACAAATAATAATTATCTCGCTAAAACCTATATGTACTAAAGCTTTTATTTGCAAGTTTTGCGATATCCTGTAATTACATTTTTTTTTTTTTTTTTTATATAATTGAATAAAACGAACTGACTAAAAATTGCGTTTCCGAGCTATGCATATTTTGTCGTAGATACAATAACGTGATTTTCGCATTACATTCCACGTAAATCACTCATTTATTTGCTTGTTAACGAAACAAATGGCATTTATTCTGTCACGAATTACATACATATATTCACTATACTCTTCGTTTGGCATAATATAGAATGTGTTAACGTCTACTGATACGGCTTATTGATGTTTTATAAAATGTCTTATGAATTTTTCTATTTCTTTATAACATCATCCGATGCTTGGTGAAACTCGATGATCGTGTAACATAATTGCAGTATTAATACTTTCCTTAATCGTGCGTAAATATCTTTCCTACTCTCAAAAAAAGAGCATACGAGAAAAGATTTAACACGCGAAAAATTAAAAATATGTTAACGCTTCCTCGAATTGAGAATCGAGTTGCAATTCTATTGAGCGAAAATACTATAGACCTTTTCCAACGTTTAACTCAGTAAGGAAGTAAATCTTACTCGTATCCTGTACGGTTATCGGACATATCGAATTAAAACATAACCTCTAATGGAGTATGCGATTCTCTCGTTGCTTTTGCACTTTCGAATCGTATACGAAACCTCGAATCATAAAGGATGAATCTTTTTGAAGGAAGGACATTCGTTACATGTGGTTGATCATGTCCTGGCTTGATCGAACAGAGTACGTTTCTAATACACAGACTTGGAAGTATTGCAAACGCTATGGCAAACGTCCAACCGGGCCCCTTAGGCCTTCTTATCTTGAGAGGGGACCAGGCCATGCGAGGCCTCTCGACCCCCGAGTACATTTCCTGTCAAAAGTAAGTGATGTTCCTAACGTAGATCGCATACGTCGTTCCATTCTTGAGACGTCTGCCGCGACATTTTCAGCTTAAAATTCCTAGCGTATTTCTCATCGAGATGAACGATTCTACGTCAGAGAAAAGTCAAAAGCAAGTTTTTTCCTTTTGCGTCATCATTCCATGGCCATTTCATGTCCTCGTTACGCCGCAATTTCCTTTCGAACTTTGTTCGCATAAGAGGCTCTACATTTTGACGTGGAATAATTTTACTTTAAACGCAGCACATCTTTAGTATCTTCGATCGTAACTCTATCACGTATAAAATATATTAGAGTTAAAAATAAAATTAATGTTCCTATAGAATATAAAGTAGTTATCGCATATTTAGTTGGATGTAATTTATTTTCCATCAAAGTGTACAGCTTTTATTCTATGAATAAAGTCAACTTGTCACCGCAACTGGGTTTATGTCACTACGATTGCGATCACAGCCAATCTACGATTGAATGATACCAATTAATTAATCCATATACATATATATGCTTAACAGTATTATTTTATTCAGTTCTTTATATGCATTCGGATTTATCTAAAATTCTACTTTTTATTTATATAATTACCCGTTGCCGCCAAAAATTCCACGAATGGAAACATTGCACGCTGATAATGGCACTCCTTCGAATCACAGCGCAGGAAACCTTAACTGTGATGTACACAAGTTTTATTAAGAAAGGGATACGAATAAACAATGATTACATGTAAACGATTTTATGGAACGTTACTTTAATTACGATGTATATTATTTTTCTAGCCCAAAATTGTTTGTTAAATTTTCTTCTAATCGTATTTCTTAGATCAGTACTGGCTTTTTATGTCTTTGAATAAAAAAAAAAAAAAAACTTTGTACTATAATTACATTTAAAATCTGTAGTGCATATAGTGCATATATATAATTTATAGAGAGGATTTTAAATTCTTCAGGATTAAATCTTAACTAAAGAGACATGTGTAGAGCTATGCAAACAGTACGTAATTCATAGTAACATAAGTATTCAAGCAATATAACATTTTTATTACGCTATCATTCTAGAAAACAAAGTCGAATTAAATAAAATATTATAAAAAAATTCTTATAATATTAAAAATCCAAATTTACTCCAAGGAAAACGGTCGTTGACATTTATAATTAAATTTTATATTGAAAAGGATGTAGTTAAATTACTAGATGCCTCGGAAGATCGCGAATCTAGCCAATTGAAATTAATCGATTAAAAATATAAGGATGGCCTTCGGTTTAGTCTCCTAGCGGACGTAATCTGGTTTTTAGGCGCGGCTACAAAGCGCCTACAAGGTGGTGGCAATCGACTGCTTCAGTGGAAATTTCCATTGCAGTTGGCATGCTGTGTGGTGTGACTGTACAGTCCACCATAAAAGTAACGGCTTTCTTATATTAAACATTGAAAATATTATTACAAGAAACAATTCATTATTTCTTTTTTATATCACGATTAGAAACATTTCTGTATTACAACAAAGTCGCAGAAATGACTTAACCTGTTCGGATTTGCGGATGAGATATTTCTTGTACAAATTTATACCGAAAGCTTTCATAAACGAGATATTTCACGACGCATATCAAATTCATGCTATGAACGAGATATCTTGCGTCTTTACTTTTTTGATATTTGCAGTTGAAAAAAAAAAAGTTTCGAAAGTATATCATATATCTGTTATTTTTCATACACATCTCTGATCTATAGATGAGATATTTTGTAGCGTAATAAGAGACAAAAGGTGTATAACAAATCCTCGCAAAAAAGAACATAAGGTGAAATGCCAATGTTCAACATCCACGTGGCAAGTCACGTGGTGTCATTACATCATATAGAATTCGTACATAATATTTAATAAACTACTTTTGTTGCTATACCGGTCTTAATTATCTCATCAGATCACTCACATCCTTATGTGCAATCATACAATGTATATGTACTCATATTCTTTGTCTCGCTTCTTCCTTTTATATTCTTTCAGACTTCCTCGTAACTATATCTATACAAGGATAATTCAGTACATGAACACATATATATTATAATTATACGTATCTACATTAACAAAATTTCACTTCAATTGCCGTACGTGAACTTTTTACGAAAACTACCGCGCATTTGCAACATAAGCACTAAATATGAACATCGCAGATAGAAGGTCAATTTTGTGGTTATAAAATAGACCTCAAATCATACATCGATAGAAGAGTATACCTCAAAATCGATCACGAACAAGTGATAATTTCTTTTTTATCTCAAGAGCAGAAATTAAAAGAGATACGATAATAATCTTAATTCCAATTTTGAAAATATGATTTATTGTTAAGAAAATTAAATATCATTAACTTGTCCTAATCACGTAGGAAAAGGATCGCGTCCTAGCACCTTTTGATTATGGTTGCAATGTAAAAATTGTCTTTTTATATTATTTTATACGTATATGTATCTCTATAGATTGTTCGAGCGCTTTTCATTATTACACATTCTAACATTATAAAACAGTAATATGTTATAATGATGTTAGTGATAGATTTTGTAATAAGAACTATATTTCTAACTTTTGTTTTCCATGACAGAAGTATGTATATAAATGTATGTTCAAGGCAATTTTGTTTATTAAGTTTGTTTCTATCTTTTACACTTTTAAAAATTATGAGGAATAAAGTATATTAACTGTTATGTATAGATTATTAATCTAATTGCAAATGTTAGTTCAGAAATATATTTAATATTAACGATAAATTTATAGAGAGGAGTTCATTTAATGTTATAAAAATATATTTTAATTAATTTTAAACGTTACTCTGTCCTTTATGTTTATATATCGCTAAATATAACAATTAGATCATAATTTATCCGATTTACTTGAATTTATAATTTATTTGATGAAAGGACGAAATAAGATAATGTATTTGAACGAAGTTAATTATAACTAAATCCTTTTGCAGCAATCAAAATCTGTAAAAAATATAGGGAAATAGAAAAACTTCCCTAGAAGAGATGAAACAAAAGAAGGCGATACGAGTAGTATAAATCATACTTCGAAAACGATGTTTCAGTTTGATCAGCTGTTGTACATTATTCGATTAACCAATCAGCTGATAGAACGTTTACATTATATAATAATCTATCCGGAAAGTAAAAAAAAAAAAAAAAAAAAAAAAAAAAATTAATTTGCGATGAAAAAAGTAAGAAATAATAATTTTTTAATATTTTACTATAATTTACAAAACTTTATGCTTTAATAATGATAGATTTATTTACCAGATGTGTGGCATAAAATGAAACAGCATCAGCAGTCATTTTCTGAACGCGGCGTGCACTGTTCAGTTCGAAATTTACTTTGAGCTTTTAACAAGGAAGCGTTTATTGTGTTTCTATCTTTCTTGTAAATGTAAATTATATTTAAAAAGTTCAATTTACATCTGACTCAGCAAATTCAGGGTCGTATGTTATTCATGTGAACGCTTCCTATCTTAAGGTAATTGCGACACGAAATAAAATCGATCCACAGTGTATCATAAAAATAGCGAAATAAGAACTATATACTCGATAGTTGCAAGTATTATTCGAGAAAGGCGATATTCAGGTTGCTCAGTCGATTCGAGTAAAACTTTCGAATTTGTCTCCATAATTGATCAACAATAATCTAGATTCTAGTTAACAGAATTGATCTAACTTGTATCACCTGCCACGCAGCTGTACGCAACGCAATGCAACGATATGATGTTTGTGCTGTTGTTAAATTATCGTTTTTTGGTTGGACTATGTGCATTAGCGAATCATAGAAAGAGGAGAAATCGTTTGCCAATCCGAGTGCAATGGTTTACACGTGCGAGTGTCAAAAACGATTTTACCATGTAGTTCCACAGACAAAAAGAGATGCTTTGGCACATTCAAAATTCTATTCAGTTTAGTGGAATTCGATGTTTTTGATTGGACATTTGTGTTTTTTTGAAAGGAACTTCATAAAAAAGTAACAGTGTTAAAATGTCCACGTTAAAATTGAGTACGCAGGACAAAAAGGACTTGGATAAGTTCACCAAATTTTTGGCATTAAAGGCTGCACAAATTATTGTGCAGTCGAGGTCAGGTGAAAAGGTTAGCACAAAGTGCAAGCCAAATTCATCTGGAACAGATTGGGTAAGCTCTTCTATTTATAATAATTTTGATTGCATATATATGTTATAGATAATGCACGTATTTATCTTTTAATATCTTTTTATTCTTCTTTTTGAATTTCTTAAGTGAAACTATATTTTATTTATTCAATATGTTGAAACAGCATTTTATTGGTTTTTGTACCGAAGAAAAGTTTGAAGACAATTTATGCAAATACAAAATTCATAACGAACAAACGCATAAATTATTATTGATGTATAATACATAATTGAAAACATGTAGTTAATATTTATATTAATTCCAATATGTTAATCGAGATGTTTATAGTTTTCTACTTATATATCCTTTTATTATACAGTTTAACCTCGCTATTCATGATCTACCAGAAGTTTTGGCCGAAGCTAAAAGAGTACTATGCGGAGAGATAGTAAATTCGACCATACCTCTTTGCATCGAAATTTCGTTAAGAACTGTTGAAGGTGATACAATGGTCTTAGAAACATGGAGTTTGGGTGTATTGCCAGAGCATAGTGATCCAACTGTAAGAGTAACATACACAGTATATAATAGAATGGGTATTTTACTCAAATCGTTATTATCTGTATCAAGAATTACTCCAGCTTATAAACTAAGTAGGAGGCAAGGTCCGGATTCCTACGTTATTTGTTATAGGATTTATATGGGAGAACCCCAGCTACATACACTAGGTACAGAATAGATCAATTTTATATTAAAATCTAATTTTGTCTTTTTAAATAAATTCAATATCTATAAGTTTATTTATAATATTGATAATATTTTAAACGTATTGCAATGTTTTGCAGGTGATAATTACAAACATGTTAGGGTAGGTCAGTTGTGCACGCCAGTGGGGACAATTCATTTATCAGTATCATATAGGACAAAAATGACTATATCTCCTACTCATACTGGTCGTGATTCAATAATGTTAAAAAGTGATCATTTTCATTCTGACTTGAGTCCTCGTCATGCCAGGTATCAACAAAGGTAAGTGAAGTGAATGTAATTTCTATTGGATTAATTGAAACTTTCTTATTCATATTTTAGCGAAGAAACGTCGAAATCGCTTAGTGATACTATCAAGGTTGGAGCATTTGTAGTCAATAAGCCTGTCACTGTTAACGAAGAGGATTTTGTTATACCAGATGTACCTTTTAGCTCTTTGCTAACTCCTAGACAAACCTCACCTCCTCCAGTCTCAGTGGCTGAGACCACAAGCACAAAGACTGCAACAACAATCATTGCTACGGATAGCAGCAATGGAAACAATGAAAGACTTACAAATGATAACACAACGTCAAAGTGTAACTCTCAAAACGGATCGAGAAGGAGTAGTTGTTCAATGACCAGTGCCAACGATGATTTTATTATGGTAGATTTGGTAATTAACGTTCCTATATTTTTAAGATACTAGAAATGTTTGACTAAACTTTTTAAATGTTGCAATTACAGAAGACTCCCTTCGCAATAACAAACACCAATAGCGATTTAGGAGCATTTTATCGTGAGTGTCAAAGTGCACCCCAGCTTCAAGCTTTTATGGAGGAAAGAACACTTGCAGAACAAGTCGGAGATCTTACGAAACAGTTGGAAACATTTGAAACAAATATGCGGCGGTATGAGGATATTCTGTCGTCATTATGTCAAACAGAAAATAATAACTAATATCGAAATCAATGCAATGTTAGGTGCTTCAACGAGAAATGTTAATATATACAACCAGCATATAGTGTCTCGTCATAGATTTATGCGATTCTCATTACACGTATCACGATATTTCAGCAAGAGCATTTCAATAAAATTTTTAGCCAAATGCTATCACTGCTTGTGATCACTTATGAAAAAATTGGATTTAATACAAGATCTATCTATAAAGTATAAAAATAAAAATAGTTCATCTGTATTACCAATGTATGTACATTTGGTATGTGTGATTTATTGATGCACTTTTTTTTTCTACAATTTCTTTTTTTTTTATCAGCTCCTTTTTATCACTCCACCAATTATCAAAACGTTTTTTATTCAAAATTATTTTAATTTACTTCTATCGCATAAACTATATTCTCAAATTTATTGTAAATTAAGTGTATTTTATTTGTTGAACGACTTATTAACAATGCGAATTGATAAGCAGCGTAAATGATTATTTAGTTAATATATTTTGAAACTCTAATTTATTGCTTGTACATAGTGTAAATTGTATTTTAGTGTTATAATATTGATTGATGATTAAGAAAGGATTATATAACTTTTTCATGTTTTATTATTCCAATCACTTAATAAATCAGGCTGTGCTTGCAATTTGAGTAAAACTTTTATCTTTAAGATGCTATATGCAATCCCCAATTGTGATCATTTAATTAACCAATCTTAATCACAAGATACCATCTTTAGTATAATAAAAGCTTTAAAAAAAAAAATCGGAAGCATGAAATTACATATTTTTATGTAAATACTTTTTAATATTTGAATGCTAGGAAGTTGTTTTCGTCTGTTCCATTTCATAACAATGTATGATACTCATACTCTTGAACTGTTCAATTCTGTCAAGTTCAAATTGATATTTCTTAACTATTTAATTCATTTTTTCAAAGTTATAGCGATTCATTATACAATAGACTTTCAACTAGAACTATATTGTTCCTATGTTTATTTTTACTTTTCTTCAAATGTGTATGAATATTAATTTCCATAATGCTAAGTTGGTTAATGAAACAATTTTCGTTACATTGTGATATTACAATGTAGATCGGTTTGTAGGTATGCATGTTCCAATTGTAAAAGCGGTAGATGAGTATTAAGAATAAGTAGTGAGTAGTGAGTATTACATTCTGGAGCGTGACAAAGAAATGAAATATGGCGGACTCAGCGGGCAATTGGTGTCTTATTGAAAGCGATCCTGGAGTTTTTACGGAATTAATAAAAGAATTTGGTAAAGTTTGATTGGTTTTATTTAGATTCGCTTCAAATTACTTTAATTTTATTGAAAATAATTTATATATGATCATGCTAGAAGATATCTGCGTTTATTGACAGTTGCTTTGAACACTTGCATTTTGTATTGTTATTTCTTGTAAGATTATACATTTCCAAGGCATTTAATATAATTTCTCTTTATTAAAGGTGTTCAAGGTGCCCAAGTGGAGGAATTATGGAGTTTGGATGATGAACAATTTGATAATTTGAAGTGAGTATTTTGTTCATATAACATAACCTATTTAATATTGATTTATTTTTATTTCCTAGTGTAAACGAATATCATAAATTATAATGTAATCTAATATCCTTTCGCATTGATATTAAACAATAACAATATGGTAAAAACTAAATTTTAGATCTAAAATTATAAGCTTCTAACCACGTACATGTAAAGTTTTAAAGAAAATAAATGAATTTAAATTAATTAATCTCCTATTTTTTTATGATATGCTAATAATAACTTTGTTATTTACTAGGCCTATACATGGCTTGATATTTTTGTTCAAATGGGTGCAAGATGACGAACCCTCTGGAAGTATTGTTTTAGATAATAGGTTGGATAAAATTTTTTTTGCAAAACAGGTATTTTTTATAATTATTATTAAATGTTACTCAATAGTAAATTAGAGGATAAAAATGTTGAAAATTTTAGGTGATTAATAATGCTTGTGCAACACAAGCAATCTTAAGTGTATTACTGAACTGCAAACATTCTGATGTATCATTAGGACCAAATTTGGAAGAATTTAAAAATTTTTGTCAAAGTTTTGATGCCAACATGAGAGGTCTTGCTCTTAGTAATTCTGATGTGATAAGAGAAGTACATAATTCTTTCTCAAGGTATTTTTCATATAACAATATATGCATGCGTGCGTGCGCACGTGCGTTTGTATGTATTGCATATCTTAATGTTAAAAATATATATATGTATATATATATATATATATACGTGTGTGTGACATAAAATAAACATTATTTATTGTAGACAAACAATATTTGAATATGATTCAAAACAAGCGTCTAAAGATGATGACGTATTTCATTTTGTGAGTTACATTCCTATTGACGGTCGGTTATATGAGTTAGATGGATTAAAAGATGGACCCATGGATTTAGGTCCTTGTCCGCTAGGAGATCAATGGGTTCAATCAGCTAAACCAATAATACAGAAACGAATAAATAAGTAAATATCACCTGGTTAATGTATTCATTTGTTTCATGTAGTAATTGTACAATTTATGCTTGCAGATATAACGAAGGAGAGATACATTTTAATTTAATGGCAATAGTAACAGATAGAAAAGTAGTTTATGAACGACAAATAGCAAATGTCTGTGATCCAGCGGAATTGGAACGTTTACGAACATTGATTGAGAAAGAGATTCGAAAATCTAAAAGATATCAGATTGAGAATATTAGAAGGAAGCATAATTATTTGCCATTGATAATGGAGCTTCTCAAAATGCTTGCTAAAGAGGGCAAGTTAGTGCCTCTATATCAAAGGGCAAAGGAGAAGGCGTTGGAAAAGGAATCAAAGAAGAATAAAGTTTAAGTCTTGGTTTTCTAAACTGTAAAAGAAAAATATTGGACTGTATGTATACTGCATAAATATTATTGAATAAACTATAGCAATGTGTTTTTAAAAATAGATGTAAATATATTATTTTTCGAATTTTTCTAAACTAGAAAAATTAGTAGAAACTTATATGTATAATGGTGTAATTCAAATATGAATTATATGAGATAATATTCAAGACGATCAATTTATCTTTCCCAAATTTTATTATATACTGATATCTTCGTTCAAGTCTTCATCTATAATTTTAACTTTTCCATTATAAAAGAGTCTAGGAAGAAATTTATCAGTCGATTCATTTTTTATATCTTGTATCTTTTCATTATATAAATACTCCACGATGTCTAAAAAAATACGAAATGAAAATTATTATTTTTATAAAATAAAGCATTTAACATTCATAATTTTATTAATTTAAAAGCTTACCAGTAAAGTTTTTTGTATTTATTTTTTGACTAGCTTCTTGCACAAGATAAAAAAATACTTTACACAAAAAGATATTAGTAACTCCATCAAAATATTTCGCTACATTTGACCAGACTATTTCTCGACTATTCGAAATTCCCTTTCCATAAATGCTGCAATATAATTTTCAGTACACATATAGCAGATTTACTATATTTTATATTAAAAAATAATTACTTATGTTAGGAGATATAACGAAGTTTCTGTATTATGAACGGTTATTAACTTACTATTCAATTAATTTTATTTTTATATCATTTAAATAAATAGGTTCTGGACAAAATAATTGCATGTGCAATTGAAATATCCAGAATTTCTTCAATGTATTGTGGTGTATACCTAGCTTTTCTTCTAATTTTCGCCAAACCGGTTTTGGGATAATAGCATCTTTTAAATCCTCCACCGTTTCAGATAATGTTACATTCATGAAAGTTTTTATAAATTTACCAATTAAAGATAATGTCCATTTGATTTCAGACGATGCTGCAATAAAGCGCGATTGAATTAGTTTTATTACCGGTATTATAAAAATTGCGATATTTAGAAAGGAACTTACGATCTTCATCTTGCTGCATCTTTTTAAGCAGTTGATAACGTGACCAAATTGAATGTCTTGAACGTCCCAACATTTTACTTAATTCTGAAAATCTGTGTACTTTTTCCTCATTTTGTTTATTCTTCATGTAAGATAAAATTTTCCTATCTTCGACTGATGTATATCTACAAGATACATTAGTAATTAATATTACACGAATGCATTGAGCTTTTGATATGGACGGTACCTTTGAAAGATTTTCTCGTGATTTCCATATAAGTGTTTGAATCTATGAAAAACACTATACAGTGTTCTCCATGGTAAATTATTTGCTAAAAATTGAGTAAATTTTTTTCTCTGTTGCATACTTTTTATATAAAATCTATTACCACGTTTCATATGAATGAAGGGTTTCACACATTTAGGATTCCAGTCATGAGCCTGCATATGAAAGATTATCAATAAAAGAGAAATATATAACATTAATTAGACATACTTTACAAAATGCTTTCCAATTATCCATGATAATTTTATCTTCGCTAGGTGTAAATATGCCGCTTTTTAGTGGTCCATGTTTTAAGAACAGCCTTTTCTCTCTTCTCGTTAACGTTTTTGAGCCTGCAGTGTGTTCAATTTTATGTTGTTTCGGTACTTCATGCATTAATCGTACTTTTAGCTCATATAATTTCTAAAAGAGTAATAAGTAAATATAAAAAATTGATATACGCGAAGTACGATTGATGCAGATATTTACCTTCATTGCATCTTCAGATAATTCATTTTTTTCTTCTTTTTCTTCTCCTTCTTCTTCTTCCTCTTCTTCCTCTTCTTCTTCTTCTTCTTCTTCTTCCTCTTCTTCTTCTTCTCCTTCTTCTCCTCCTTCTTCTCCTCCTTCTTCTTCTTCTTCTTCTTCTTCTACTTCTAATGGCATTTCAATATCTAGTTCTCCCAAAATATGTTTTAACTCGTCATAATCCACGTCGCTATCTTCTTTATTAGATTTATGTTTTCCTGTTATTCTAATCTTATTCTCTACGCTTGTTTCTTGATTTTCTATATTTTCACGAGTTGTACCAGTTTCTTCATTGTCAGTGATATAAAGAGGATCAACTTCTGGATCTCTGGATGTTTCTACATTCTGATCGTCTTGCATGGTTTCATCAATCGTCGAACAAAAAATGTCTGTATTTATTTTACTTTCTTCAAAATCCATCACAGAATTGAGATCGTGCAACATATCAATAGTTTCCAGATCATTTAATTCATTGTCACATAATTCTAATTTGACTGCATCAGACAATTGATCATAATCACTGTCGCTACAAAGTTCCCTTTTTATTTTTTTTTCAGGTGTACATTCATTATAGAGATATTGCCTCTTTCTTTTATGTTTCGACGGTGTTTCTGTTTGTGAATGCCATTTTATTAAATTTATACCTAAATTGTTAGGAGTAAAATTTTTTGGGCTATTCATATTTTCTACGTTCTCTATACTTTCTAAATCTCTCAATGTATTACTTTTTTGCGGAGTCTTACATAAATCTTCTATTTTTCTTACACTAATTATGAATTGTTGACTTTTACTCGCTATTTCATCATTGCTGCAACCTTTTTTTAAATCTAAATCTGCATGATTAGTTTCAAAACTTACATTTCCATTGTTAACCAATGATCTTTTATTAACTTTCTTATTAGGAAGTTCCATTTCCATTTTATGTTAATATTTTTTTTTTTTTTTGTAATTTCATCTGTTATTTCAGAAGATTTAATACCATGTAATAATTCATTATCTAATATATATTATTCGTTTGTATTTATCCTTTTTTCAAATACTCCAAATTATTTTTATATCTGAAAAATGTTCACAGTCATTTAATCTACAAACTACTGTTTGTTTTGATTATTAAAACTAAAATAATTATTCTACAACATTACTAAAAAAAAATCATTTTTGTTTTTAATCAATTAATGTCTTTATATACACACTCATATAGATATATACACACACACACACCACACACGCACGCACGCACGCACGCACACATACATTACATTACGTTTTAGACTTTTCTAAAAGAGCGTTGTTGCAATGTCAGAGTAAATTATAAGTAATATACAATCATAAAATGATTTATTTTATAATTACAATTGTACTATTTTAAATATTTTGTTATTTCTTTCTTGATATTAAAATGACCGCAGCGCATGTATAATATACTAAATACAACTACCATAAAGCTATAAACAAACTAACCTCTTCAAAGCGTCTGTTATACTACACAGACATAGATCGTAACACGTGGAAATAATCGAAATTACGATCTAACTAAACTAAACTAAACTAAACTAAACTAAACTAAACTAAACTAAACTAAATAGCTCTAGGAAATTCACTAGGGGAAAGCGTTCGAAAATTGAGTTGTGAAAAATGAACATGAAGGACAACGAAATTCTCGTTCTTGCCAGATAGATGGAGACGAGTAGAGTACGTCTGTCTCTATTCGAGATGTTCATGGCAGACAGGGCCAGTTAACAGTTAACTAGTTACACTGGCTGGCTCTTACTTGATGAAAATAAGACTGCGCTTGAGTGAACACAATTAATTACCAACGCGGCTCCAAAGTACTACGTTCCTCGGAAACGGCTTCAGTCATTCGATTCCTATATTTCTATGCGGCCAATGGCGCAAAATGAGAACGTTTTTGTTCTCCATGTTGATTTTTCACGACGGCTTATTTGATTTTCAATTTTCGGCTGGTTCCTTCTATTGCTGCTTTCGGTATATGAGATACGTTTATACGTCGAGATCCGTTTGTACGATCGTGTTCATACGCGCTTACTTACGCATAGGTTTTCAAGAGCTAACAATTAGGTCCTAATCCCTAACCTAACCACAGACGAAGAATAGATAATATACGAATACGTTTTCACTCAATGAATTTTTAAATCATTTTCTCAGTAAGAAAGTTAGTTATTTATTCGCAAAAATATTTCTAAACAACACGAATGATTCTGCAGTGTCTATTAACAATTACAGCTACAAAAATGAATTATAGGATATCTTACTTTATGGTTAAACAATAGTTCCAGTTATCTAATGGAGAGTGCTTTTCGGTAACGCTTTTCCATTTCGTTCGCACTGTAGAACGATTTCGATAAAATTTTCGATCCATCTGGTACGAGGTGTTAAAAGTAAATGTGTCGGAGTTTTAATTTCGTCAAGCTTGTGCAAGCCATGCATTTTCATACCGTCTGGAGCAATGTGACAGCCTGCTTGACATTCTCGTTTACTTATAATCAACTATTAACTGGTAATTTTGATGGAAATAAATTTGTCTTGGACCTAATAACATATATATGCGCATATAAGGCATGTAGCAGATAATAAAACAGAACGAAGGAATTTATAACGTGCATCTTTTTTATTTATAATACTATCATATATGTAAATATTGTTTATGTACATCAATTATATTATATTACTGTGTTTACACTTAGTTCTCATACCGTTATTTTACTATTGTTATTTTCAAACGCTCAATTCACATTTAGATACTCGACGACGTTTCGTATACAATGGCGATAGACGCAGCGTAATCTTAATTAATATATACTTAAGACTAAGGACTAGATACGACGATAAACTTTAAGTATAAATTTTAGCGATTACCGTTGATCATCGACGTACGGACGCAAACAATATAAAAATGTTGAATTCTCTAACAAAAGAATACGACTGAATCTATTGTAATTAATCTTTTCGTTAACTCTGGTCAGACATTGGTATATCAATTATTTTTCGGTATAAATGGTGTTCGTGTTTCTCGCGGTTCTCGTTTGCCGTTACCTTCATAACTGGTTGGCGTAAGTCTGCGTTGCGTGGTCGACAATTCTCTGAAAATTGCAAAATATCGTCAAATACATTCTATCCGTGGATGAATATACGAACAGCTTGTAAAACTATTTTATTCAGGTACTAATGATAATAATTAGAAGGACGAGAATTGTTATTTTTTTATAATGTTAATAACCTGTGAATGGAACGTTTCCTTCGCGGCCACAGATGAAACGCGCCATATATCAAAGGATTTACCAAACTGTTGGTCATGCCGAAAAAAAAGATTACTTTTTGTAATTCTTTACCGAGCTGAAAATATCAAAGCCTTTTACAATCACTACGATTCAAATATTTACAACGTCTTAAAATATAAAATATAATTGATCTTTAGTAAATTATATCAACACATCGACTGTTGGGCCGCCGAAGTTGCGTGGTGTTTCATCGTTACCGAAACATTTTCTCTTAAGATTCGTACATCTTCCCGACGTCATTTGAAAACGATTTTGGCACGACGACAACGTGGCGTCACGCATCTCCGGGCATGCATCAGCAACCGGGCCGTGACGTCGTCAACGTGACGTCATCAGCAGTCAACCTGTTAATCGGATCGACTACTCGCGAACATCGTCGAGTAAATCTAATTAATTTAAACTATTTACGTGTTTGTCAGGATCAAGGAACATGAAGATGATCATCATCGTATAATACGGTGTCCACCAGACGATGAAAGCAGCTATGATAACGATGCTGATCCTCAATGATTTGGCCTTTGCTCGATGCATTAATTTTCTTCGGTTTATATTCCCATTTACGTGACGTACATCGTTATTAGTTAACCTCAATTTAAATATCCTTTCGCTTCCTAAAATTATTTTGCCTGTAGCTTAGATCGAACGTACAGTTAGTACAGTTAGTACAGTTAGTACAGTTAGTACAGTTAGTACAGTTAGTACAGTTAGTACGTAAGGAGAATAGAATACTTACGAGAGATTGTGATTACGGTGGAAACGTAGGTGGCGACGAGTATCGCGAGAGGAAGAAGGAACATGAAAAACAAAGTGAAGGATCCGTAAAGTTGTTCCTGCCAAGGTTCCGTGTAAAATCCGTAGGTCACGCATTGTTTAAAATCTTCGATGAACGGTCCTTGAACTACATGGAATATGATAATCTGAAAATAATAAACATCATCGAATCCAAATGTAACGTATATAAATATATGCAAGCGCGAATGTTCGATTTCGTTTCGCAATTTATTCTGTTACACTTTCCATAAGCTAATCGATTAATATATCGCGAGGTTATTTCATTTATTTACGACTCGATGGTTGCCAAAGACTCTACGGAATGTACAATTTTATTTCCTCGAATTTTGAACATTAACATAATCAAGCCCTTCGTTTATTAATTTATTTATTTGCGCGTGGGTTTGTATTTTCAAATTTAATATGAGAAATTAAATATTTCCACAAAGAAAACGCGTAAGGTGTAAAAAAAAAAAAGAAAAGCGTGATTCTATACATTCGGATCGGCAGAGAGATCTATAGTAAAAAGTCGATGCAAATTAGACGTTGACATTCGAGATGAAGCTTATCCGCCTACACCGATAACATGTGCAATCTGAATATTTTTGTCCAACGGAACGGTGGAGTTAGTTAACGGTGGAGTTAACGGTGGAGTTAACGGTGGTCGTTTTGCTTTTCCGCGTGACAACAACAATACGATGGAACGAAAAAAAGATTTCACTTTGAACCTCATCGTCAAGATCGATTTTGCACGATTGCTTCTCAACAAATCACCACCTATCCAAAGGTGTAGAATCACACTATGGCGGCCTTTGCACCTACTTTCTTTTATACTCTGTACATAGGTACATATATATGTAGAAATGTACGAAGCGCGAGAAGGACATTCGTCATCGATGCTATGCGATTAATTATGAAAACTTACAATCGTAAGTTGCAACTTCTTACGATTCTCCTAAACCATACGTTTTAATTGTCTTTCGCGTGCTAGGACGACCTCGATGGAAAAATTATTCATCGCCATTTTGACAAACGAAGCTACTTCGATCGTGCTCGAAACAGCATCGCTTATTTGTAAACGTCGACGCTCGTTCGTCGATCGTTCAATAGCAATGTGAGGGAAGAAAATTTCGGCTCGTTGTATCATCTTAAAATTTCTTGTATTTAGTTAATTTCTGTGGAAATCGGAATCAACGAATCATGGATTAAATGTTGCGATCCGAATGGAAGCGAGCCTACAAAGACCAAGTGGCGTCTAGGTCGTCCGAACGCCTAAAAGATTAATCGTCGCTGCCGTTAAGGTATTCCGTTTTTTCTGTTTATGCTTTCGTACAATTTTTCTCCGTGGCCAAGTATCAAAAAACAACTTCTCGAAATTTCGAGATCGAACGTTTCGCGCAACCTTGTCAATTTTACGTTTATTCCGCGTGAAATCGATTCGATAAATTACACGCGCAGAAGAAGCGCATGCAGAAACAAAAATACAATGTTTAGAGCGTACTTTGAAGTTACCTCGTACAACTCATATTTTTTGCCTGTTTCGTTCGAGCGAACAAGTCTAACGACGAATAAGTCGATCAACGTAATAAGAAATATTTAAGAGACGTGGAAATATATGTGGCGCACCAACGAACAGAAAGACTCGCGTAAGATCAAACATTTAAAACGTTGATCGGTTCGCTTGCAGTTGGAGAACGAGTATAATCATGGTGAGCGATTCGGCAAAAATTCTTGCCCTGGTCGTCACGGCAATAAAGAATCTTCGCGAATTGAGAGGCTCGACTTCTCGAGAAATCTTACATTATCTCTCGTCCGTCTACGATATTTCACCAAATGTGGCGCGTCGTCAGGTTAGCAACCGATCTCATCACGCATATTCTCGCGTATCTTGCACACGTATATCACGCATATCCTTCGAATGCAGATGCAGACCGCGTTAAAGCGCGGCGTCGCCTACGGTATACTAAAGAAGAACGGCGGCTGTTACGTTCTACCGACGAACAGCGAGATAAATTGCCAAGAAATTGCCGAGCAGGAGGTCAATCTACTGGACGTCTGTCGCAGAAATAGAATGCAGAAAAAATTGGGCTGCAAGTGTGAGAAGAGACGGCGTAGACGTAGAAGGAGGAAAAGAAGATTCTGTAGATGTAAGCGAAGACGAAGGAGGAGAGTAAGAAGACAAAGCAGAGTTTGCGGAAGGAGGCGAAGGAGAAGGAAGAGGAAGTGTCGGTGCGGCGGTCTAGGAAGAAATCTAAGGAGAGGCGATCCGGATAGGACGAAACGGGCCGGGATACCTCGTGCAGTCGAAAACTTTCCAAATGGGAGATTCTTCGAACCGGAGGCTTACGATTCCGCGGCCAGCGAGAGAACCTCTTTGTCCAGCATCACCTCGGCGACAGACTAGAGACGTTCATCGGTAGATCGGTAGATAGTAGTAGTGGGGTCGCTTTGATTTTTGCAAGATTTTTGTGTCGGAATGTAGGATACCAGGCTAGATCGAATTACTTCTCCACGTGTTACCGACGTTCGAGATTCGTAGGTCGTATAACCGGGCCGTAGTCGGAAAAGGCTTAGTTTTGCCTTAAAGTCCGAAGCGTTTCAAAGTATACGAGCTACTTCTTTTCGTTTTAGGTGTAAGACGAGCAGGGGTAGAGACAGCGTGTATCGCGACAAAGCGAAGCTTAAGACAGCAATTTATACGAGCAGCTTTCCTTTCGGGCTGTGTTCTTACGTTTCGTAACAGATTGATAAAATGCTAAACAGCTGGGAGAAAATGGAAGATAGTTAAAATGGTAGATGGAAGGTGGCGGAAGATCGAAACAAGTAGAAAGATATTAACGATTGGCGGAGTATTTGCTGTATTTGCCGCATTTGTCGCATTTGCCGAGACAATATTTATAAAAGAGCGAGGAACAGATAAAGTAGAAGGCGGAATTTAATTCGAAGAAAAAGAGATATCCTACGGTATGGTATCAGGCGTATAAAAGCGTCTATTTATACATTTTAATATATCGATATGTTTTACAGTACGGTAAGAAAAAATAGTAAATTCGTAGTGGAAGAACAAGATTAAATTATCACGGTATAGGCCAGGACAGAGGATCGAAAGGGACGAGATATATCGAAAGGGACGAGATATATCGAAAGGGACAAGATATAGGTTACAAAATATACGAGATCTTTCCAAGATGTGTCATTTTTACAAGCGTTTATATATTTGCGTGCATTCAGTTTTTCTATTACCATTTTTATTTTAGCGTGTTCGTTTTTGCGTAGATGTTATATTATAGGACACGGCTTTAATATTTTCTCGTGTCTCATTTACTTTGTAACGAGAGGAAAAATATACGGGTATATACAGTTAAAGTTGTTTCTAATACCACTAAGCAAACATCGGTAATAATTTTCTTTCCATAGCGTTTTTGTTTTTTAAACGCAAGATAACTCGTTGATTTTTATACGGTTTAGCATGTATCGTTATTTACATTTAGCGTTTCTTCCATCCTCGTGAAATACGTCATACGAATGTATTTGGTCTTCGATTTACAAACACACTGGTATATCTCGATTTACGTATTCGAAGGAATAACCGAAACGGTAATGGAATTTTATCGAAATTGATTCGGGACTGATCTAATCTCGCTTTTAATACCTGTCTCGCATCATCGTTATATGTGCATAGGTAACATTCGCAATTAACAACGAGTCCCGATGCAAGAACTGTATCAAACTCGTCGAACTTAAATTTCAAGTGGCCAGGATTTTTAATTAAATTCGGAATATCGATTCGAACTTTTAAATCAATTTCTCCGACGTTTAAAGCAATTTCTTCTTCGGCTTCTTCTTTTAATTAGTATAAACGTTCATTTTTCATGGCACAACGTAACATCGTTACGCTTCGGTTTTACTTTATCACGAATTTACATATAAATTTGAATTTTTTCCCCCTGTCCAGACATCCGCAACTGTTTTACACGCCTCCATTCAGAATTTCGGTTTTATCGCGAAAGCGGCGCGTGATGTTTCGTGGTTGCTTCAGTTTCCAATTTCGATGCGATGTTTTCCAGCATTATACAATTTCTCTGTTCGTTTATTCTCAGTAAAATTAAAAGCGCGACACTACGACACTCCGCGACGATAAATTGCACCGTATGCAGCTACGATAGAAAAAGTAATCGTCGACCAACTGGAACTGGCAAGGGACACGTTAATCGACACGCGCGGGCCGACGAGCAAAGATCCTCGAGCCGAGAATTCAAGAAATTACGAAACTCCGCGAATATGTAGGGCATACGTAATTCTTTGTCGCTGCCCAAATTCGTTCTTCAGCCTGACATTCACGAGCGAAATCGACTCCCTGATAATCTGGCTACTTTTTCGACTTTGCGTCGCGTCATACTCAAATCTCGTACATCCACCGCCGAATCTCTCGTTTATTGGATCGATTTTTTTATCGAGATCCGATACGATCGAATACAAGTAGTAACTAGTTTCGTAAGGATTTAACTTTCGCCGAGTTTTCGACTTAAAACAGAAACCAAGTTAACTTGAAAGTAACAATTATAATGATACGGTTATATAATAAGTTTTATCGAGTGGCTCCTTTTGCTCTGATTTACGTAGCACGGAACCAATTCTTCCATCATGTTTTTACGTATGTATTACGTACGTATTCAGATTTATACTCGATATTAACTTTGTAAAGTGTTTTGCATTTAACGAAGTTGTTATACGCATTAAACGAATTTATCTTCGCGGCTATTAACAGATGTTAGCGACACGATACTCGTTCGATAAACGTCGAATCACGCTCGTAAATGTATATCGAACTTTATATTTTTATAATTAGCAGTCATTAGTAATTATACGTGACACAACGCGATACTCCCTTTACTAAATCACTAAATAGAGTAATAAATCTTGACGATAAATTTTAATGAACATAGACAGCTACATCTACATCCGTTTAGATGTAAATAAACGAGTTTCTTACTTAATTTGAATCCGTAGACTAGAATGTGACAAGTTACGTAAAAAGAAGAATCAGAAAAGCAGCTAGACGCGGACTATCGCAGCGTCTTGTTTCGCGGCCAAGATTTTCAGGACAAAAGCAACAACAACAAAAAAAAAAAAAAAAGAAAAAAAAAAGCTCCATCTCCCAGTGACTTAAATACAAAAACCCAATCCAATAGTATAAATACAAAAATTGTAAAAACTCCGACACACAATATTATAAGGCTACGTCGTACCGTCGCGCATCGGTACTCCTGCCTAACTTATCTTATTAATAAAAAAAAAAAAAAAAATCATTGTTTATCGTGATTAGTAAAATGTAACAACGATCTTGGCATAAATAAACATATATATAAATAAAAAAAAAAAAAAAAAAAAAAAGAACGCCGACTATCGCTTCCGACTAAAGAGGAACAAAGGAGTCGCGAATCGACGCTCTTTGAATCTTCGTTGTCGCGAATCTCGGAGAACAAATTTTTTATGATAATATAAAATAATGCAGAACGCGTGTTCGAACGAAGCAAACGAATAAGTATAAGACAGCGTGAACGCTACGTCATTTGATAAGTTACGTCGTCGTTGACTCGTTAATCGATCGAGACGATAGACCGGAGCTTGAAAAACGACGTGGTGAATTTTTTTCTGAATATTCTCGCCCGTCGTGTCGAATTTCTTTTCTTTTTTCAAATCGATCGTATTTATTTACGACGAATGATCGGACATCCGTTCGAGGTACGCACACGTTCGTTCGAATTTCAACGATTACGAACCGGGGCAAGGTTTCGCTAATGCAAATTCATCCCTTTGACCAATCCGAACAAGGCTTCGTAGCAACTCTTACCTGAGGCGATGCGAATATAAAGGACAGTATCCACGCCAGAACGACAAACTTGAGACACCTGTCAGCGGTATTCATGCCTTTCATCGGGTATCGTATAGCAAAGAACCTGTCCACTCCGATCAGCACCAGTATAAAGGTGCTTAGATACAAGCTGAACACTTGTGCGAATTTGAACAACTTGCAGGCGACGTTGCCGAAGATCCAAGCCACGGTGTAGCTCCACACCGCGTCCCCTACCATGCAGAACGTCGTGACCAACAGATCGGCCACTGTTAAATGCAGGATCAACGTGTAAATCGCCGACCAAGCGTGTTGCTTTCGTCGATTTATCGCGATAGAGTAGATAGTCGCGATATTCGCCACGAAGCTGAGGATAGCGATCACGGAGAGCACGATCACTTTCACCACGGCCACTCTAGTCAGCTGCGGAGCGTGATTCAGGCAAGTCGTGTTGTTCAGGACGCCGGTGGAAATTAGTTGGGCGAATTCGCTTATGTTGCGCCATGGTCGAGCGTGAGGGGTGTGGTTGACGCCACGGGAGTGATCGGTGAAGTTGTCGGTCAGGTTGTCACAGGCTGGTAACGCGTACGTGATATAGTCGATTGGTAATCGTACAGAGTTTTCCATCGTTCCTGCTCTATTGCGTTACTTTTGTCTGGTCGAGCATCGTACCTGTGAATCGTGGTTTTCCATTGGTAGCGGTGACCATGCTTTGTGTTAAATACGCGCCTATCGTACCATATACATATACGTAATGATATCGCGAGGCAAAATATAATTTTGTGCAAAGATCGAAATAAACGTACAGATCGTTCTAACGAGTCGTGTAAAGCACATTTTGACGTTTCCTGCCTGTATCGGTTAAATTTGAAACCAATTCGAAATCGCATATCTGGATGATCTATCGTCAGAATATTAACGTCGGGATAATGTCTCGCGATGATACGAATCGGAAATTCGGATAATTATCATTCGGTACCGAATAATCGACGTTCTACCATTATGGGATAACGAATATTCGTCGTCGAATCGAATCTCGAAGTTCTTGAAACTTGGAAAATGACCACGGAATCGATCGTCCAATCAAACTCTACATATATTATATATACATGTGTATGCGCGTTGCCGTAACTCGAATCAAGCGGCGCGAAATGCCTCCGCACGAGAACATTTTCAAGATTTAGGCGCAACGTCTCCTTTCTATTTTTAACGCCTAGGCACAAATTCCCTTGTATCGAGATTACAAGGACCAGAAGGCAAAAGACGGAAAGCGCGGTATCGCAAATTTTAGTTTTCGTCTTTTATTCCTCCGCTTTCGGATTTACGAGTAAACGATCCTTTTCTATCTCCGTCTTTATCTTCTTCTTTTCTCGATCATCGCGTGCTTATGAAAGAACGTTGCCATCGAGACGACGATCTTCCGAGCGGAATCGAACCGAAACCGTCGAGCGCGTTACGATTTAGCAGTACAAAGTTTCTTATCTCTTTCATCTTTCGTAAAAAACGAATTACGATCGCGAGCAAATCAAACGTACAAACAAATGTTCGTACGTTCCGTTCGAAAGAAATTCGATCGTCAACGGACCAGTCGTGCGAAAATTATCTGTCACGCGAAAGAAATAAGAGGAGGAAAGAGATTTTAGCAAAGTGGACAAAACGGTAAAGAACTGAAACCGATATACGCTTGCTCGACCGACTCTCGTTACCTACGGTACTGCTTACAATTTCTCACAAGTATTTTTCCTTTCATCGAAGGCGATTCGGTTTTTACAAAGTGAATAATCAACGAAAGCGAAAATGAATAATTAATGGGAATCACGGCGTTGGTCAACTTCCTTTTTTCATTGTTTTTTTTGCGATCGAGAATCGGCTATAAATAATTTATTATTTGCCGTTCGAACGTCGTTAATGTATCTTCGTTGCGAACGGCGAACGATGGTAAAGCGTCGGTCATTTTTGCAACGAAATAACGAGCGGATGAGTATTAATCGTTTCGCGTGACAATATATCGTTGAGGGTAGAAAATATTTTCGAATATAAAGTTCTTGCGCAGTAATTAAATGGAATTGCCCAAGTACTTGGAAGAGCGAGATGAACGAATGTAACGAGCGTGTCATGTAGCGAGTAAATCTATTAACTTCACGAGCAAGTATTACATACGTACGTCTGTTCATCGATGTATATATTTAAGAATCGTCGGTTGATTTACGTCGAGCGTATAATAATTTTCCACACCTGCCTGTAACGATTTAACGAGTTGGAAATATTAAAACAGGTTCTTTATGATTCGAAGGAAACTAACTATTCTGTTATAATTGATGGTTTTTAATTAAGCAATTAAGATAATGTATGTTGTTAATGAAGCGAATACAAATAACGAACGAGTTTTTAACATTGTACGCAGAGCTATTTATCTATTCTAGTATACACGCGCCGCTCTATAGTTTATATAGTCTAGTCTACGGTATATAACAGAGTCTACATAATAAAGTTGTGTTTCTCTATTTCGATGGCGATATTATGCAAACACCTACTTACCGTCTTACGTTAAACATTTTTCTCCTATTTCGATACGACAAAGTATATCTTACGATGATACGGTAAAGTTTGTTTACAAGATGTAGCCATCGTACATATTTCTCTTCGTATCTGATTATTGCACGTTGATGCTGTTCCTATACGATGTTATCGATTCGTGCAATCGATCATCGTTTTATCGATTCGTTCGGCTATTCAGATTTTACGTACATATCTTCTCGAATACCTATGTTTTGATCGCGTGTGAAGTATTTGTAACAAAAGTCGTAAGACGTTTTCTTCTTTTTTTTTTTTTTTTTTTTTAATTTACAAGTCGGAGAATAATCTTAATAGGAATTCGTAACGCTATCATATGTGGATGTTAATGTTGCCATATGGAAATTGTTAAACGTTCGGTGAATATTTATGAAGGTCGATCGCATGATTTCACGGTTTATATTCAAGAGAGATCAAAATCGAAGAAGTATAATCCCGTTAACTGTGTCTGACCGTGGTACGGCAATTGCTCGCAAAAGCATGCCCTGTCAGCCTAGCAATTAGAAAATTCAAATTGTAGAAACACAATCCGCCCTTGATCGGAATCTATATTCTATCGTGATTCTAATTTTAACGACAATTTCCTATGTGTCGGTCGTTCAGATTAATTTGTCCCGTTACCAATTCTCGTTTCCTTCGATATCGTTGCATAAAATCAATTTTCAATACCTTTATTTCTTACCCGATCCAGGTCTTTTGTCCGATTTATCACGGAATAGTCACTCACAGTTCTTAGAAAAAACTTGTTACTTCGTTCGTGAATTTTAATCGCAGCTTTAATTTTTCTTACATCGATAAGTTTCTTCGGTAATTTCACTCGTTTAACGAACCCGTTAACTTTGCAACTCTCGTTCTCTTCTCTGTTTCGTTAAATTTGCTACGTATAGAATCGACGTTTGGCGCGTTTTCGTCAAATACCAATTTATCGTATTTAAATACGATCCGATTTCTTGAAGTATCTTTCGTCGCACAATTTTTTTTACAGGTCACGATCTTATCGAAAACACTTTAACTTGCGTTTCGTTCCACTGAAAATACTCGCTCTTCGCTTTAGTCAGAAATTTCAACGATCCCCGATAGACACAAAAACACATTTGCCAGTTGTTGTTCGTCTGTTCGAATTTGTAGAAATCGTAATTTATTTCCTAATCACTGAAACAAAACTTGTCTGCACGGAAAACGTCGCCCTTCCTTCTCTCTCGATATCGATGATTCGTTATCGCGTACACGGACTTATATTCGACGCCTGTACTCGCTCGAGGATCGATTCGTTCTGTATCTCGTCTTTCGTTGCTCTCGGTTTTTCGTTCGATCGCACAACGCGATCGACGAAGAAAGAGAAGTGGCAACGTTTATTTAGCGCGTTGCTAATAGTATAATCACCCGACCAACAAAAACTACATCCTTTCTTCGTCCCCTCTCAAACAACAATAATAATTTCTTAGAAAATATTACCATTAAATCGATGAATTTATTTAATACACTTATCGTACGATGTCTGATTTTCTTGCACGAATTCATCAAACGCTGCTAAACGATGTAACTTTGAAGTTCGACCACTTAAATCTTAATCTTAATCTCGCGATTATTATTATCGTAATGTTAGTATCATCATCATCATCATCATCATCATCATCATTATTATTATTATTATTATTATTATTATTATTATACTATTATTACTATTATTATTATTATTATTATTATTAAAGAAACTGAAACGAGAAAAATGTACGATCTTTCGGTTCCAAGCGACCACCGGTTCGCTACGTGGAAATCGACTAACAGTTGAAAGACAATGCCAGTGTTCGCCGGTTCTTTCGTCCCTTTCTTCGTTCTTTCGAGTCTGCCTGTCTTGTACTCTGTTCATTTTGCGTTCTACAACCATGTAAACGATTTAAATACGAATACGTAAGTGATGCATTATTCAGTTTTATTTTTTCCAAGGAATTCATTATTCTGTTATAAACTTCCATCGGCTTATATTTTTTACGGTGAATCCGTCGTACGGATCGTACTGATTCGTTTAACGCGATTCGCGTTACACAACACGGTAAAAAAGTTACGTACCTGTGTACGAGTGCATGTTTATATTTTTGCAGTGTAACGAGACGAGACGAGACGCGACGCGACCGTAGCAGACGATCGGAGCATGCACGAACCAAGTAAATAAAACAAAGATCGAAGGAATCGACAATAACGATGCCGTTTGTACGGATGTATGACACGAATTTATAATCGTAACCTCTCTACTTCTCGCTTAAGGCCGCTTTTTCACCGAACCAACAACAAGAAACTCGTTGTCCTATCTCGTTGCTGCGTGTTCGAAAGAGTAAGAGCAACGAACGTCATCTCGTAGAGACAAGCGTGTCCAACGTGATCAGAAGAATATTTGAGCGACGAGTATCGTATCGATTTTAAAGCGATATTCGTTCGTAGCAGCGAGCATATTGTTTTTCTTCGATCTTCGTCGCCTCGAACGCGAACAGGCAACAAACGACGACTGTTTCGATAAACACGGTACAACAGGAAAAAGTTGCTCGCCGTTGTTGCTTCGCTAAAAGATTGGATAGACGCGACGCACGACGCTCCGTCGCTCCTCCACGTGCAATTTATTTCGAATGGATTTACGAGCGATACGAGCAGAATTTTCCCAGTACTCGGAAAATCTCGCTCTAAATCTAAATAATTCCGCTGCGATACTTCGACACAGATACTTATCGCAAATTAAGTACACGTCGAAAGTTGGTCGGATCGGCTAGCCACTCACCAGCGAGACTCCCCTTTGGGAGCTTTGAAAGTTGGAAAGAAGAAAAGGAGCGTCCCCGTTCCTGTCCACCGCTCTTTATCAATTTGCACGAGCAGGCTCGATCGATCGATCGATCGATCGATCGACCGATCGAATTCTTGCTTCTGGAACTCTGCCCTTTTCACGCCCTTTGTCCACCCCGCAACCACCACGGTCGTTCTTTCGTTCTTTCTACGCAACTTCTTGCTTCTTCGGTTCCTTCGTACGATCGACGAAACGAAAGAAAAGAAACGAGAAAGGAAGAAGAGAGAATTCGACCACGAGACCGAGAGACACAGTGGTGTAAATTGTAGAAAATGATAAGGCGGGAAACGGAGCGGACGCGCAACGCTATGGGCGTGTGAAGGAATGCTTCGGACGTTGAGAAATGAGAAACGTGGTCAGCCCGAAGACAAAATCACCGACGATGCTATTTGGCTGGCGTTGCCGATGGAATGACGCGACGGACGACGGACGGCGGACGGCGGACGGCGGACGGCGGACGGCGGACCGACTCATGGTTTAAACATCGGTCCGGGCTTAATACGAACGAAAGCATAAAAGACCGTTGCCGGGGAAACGAGATCTAGCGGAGGAACTTTTGGTCGACGAAGAATCGCAGAGGCGAAGGAAACGGTTGCTTTAAAGAAAGGGTCGAGAAGAAAAAGGAAGCAGAAGAAGGAGAAGAAGGAAAAGCGAGTCTCGTCGTTGGCTGATGAGGCTCGTCGCTTGATTGGTCCGGTTGTCGAAGAGACGATGTCGAATCACGCGGAAGACGAAAGCCGAAGAGCGATCTGTTTGAAGTTCGAAACGTTAAACGCGTCGTATTCTTCGACTTTACGACGGCAGGTCATCGGTTCGTGAGGAATCGATGCTTCGAACCATTTATTTTTCTCGCTATCCGAATCATTCGAGAAATTTTCCGAACAAACGACGAATCTAGCAGTAACGCGATATAATTTAATATCGTTTGCATCATCTTCTTCCGATGAACGAATCTACGAATCGAACGTTCATCGCGTACCTACTATATACACGTACATAGTACCGTATGTAGTAGCCGTAATCAAACGAACGAGTATAAAAAAGGCAAAGTTGACGAGTCTGAATTTAATCGCGTACAACGTTTAAACTCTCGAAAGCACGGTCCGCGTGTAAGTCCGTTTTCTCTCGCCGTATAAAAACGTATAACGCTATCTTTTCAACGTCAGGATTCCTAGATGGCCAATTATTATCACTGGTAAAAATAGACGACGCTTAAAACTGCGACAAGTAGAATTTTATCGCGAGATCCAAAAGGTGTTTCGTACGTACGTTTTCAGCAAGTTTCTACGGTACGAGTGGAAACGGTATAAGAAACTGAACCGAACGGATCGTTTAACTTTGTTTCTTCCATTATTCATCGCGACGCGTCGTCCGCGAGATCTCACAATATACTAAACGCTCGTGGTTGCCTTCGCCTTGATGGAGAATCTTCACCGAATAACATGGAAACAAATAAAACAGTTTCTCTCTCGGCTTTCATCTCTGAAATTTTATTTAGGGCACGTATTTGTGTAACGTAGGCCAAAAACAGAAGACCAAGGAGCAGAGAAACGAACAAACCGATCGTTCGATTACCATCCTATCGGTAGATTTTTGTTCGTAAGTATCGAAACAGCGGCATCCTCGTGCACGGTTCGGTTATCGTTATTACTCAAATTTTACGAGTCGTACGAACTCGATATGCGTCGTAACGTTTCTCGTTACACCGTTAATGCAATTCTTCAAAGTTTTCTACGACTCGCGTACGTATACGTATATACGTCTATTCGATAGCATAATCGAATTAAGCAGCCGGCGTACATAAAGAAACGTAAAGATCTTCCGTTTCTTTAATAAAATCACTCGTCACGTATTCTCGTATTCCTGATTCGCATGCGAAAGATGTCAGTGGATTCGCGAGAGAGCGTGGATCAGCCGACAGGAATGTAATCCAAATCCATGTGTTCTTTTGTTGACGCAGCGGCTTGCGCGGCTAAATCTTCGAATATACCGTGCTTGGTGTCGCAAAGCTTTAGCTTCGTCGATAACGGCCTCCTCGATAAAATATTTCTGCTCGTTCGATCTCTCGTAAAATGTTATTCGCCTGTTGTTAACGTTGGTCACGTACGTTTGTTCTTCGCTTTGCAATTCCACTTCGGTATCGATATTTGATAAACGTTCGCCTTTCAAATTTCGTATAATTCGCTTCGGGTTTCGTCTAGTCGAGCAGATTTTTCTTTTCGGAATAATTTTCGCATAAATCGAACGCAAAAAGGTTGGAGATTTTTTTAACGCGGCTGATCGTTATCGTATCCTATCAGGATTAACGAGGAAACGCAACGTTGCAACGCTGCACTTACGTTCAGCATTAACTTGCTGAAACTTGGTAGACTTGTAAAATTGGTCGGTGGAAAAAGTAGCGAGTAAAGATACGATATCAACGAACGATATTGAACGAATCCTTGGAATTTTGTTTCGGAGAAAAACACAATTTCGCACTGTCAAAAGAGAATAAAAGTAGAAAGAAACAACAGAATTCGATAACGTGAATTGATCGAAGGAAATCGCGAACGGCTCTTAATGGGTTGATCGATCGACCTGTCGAAGTATGGTACCTTTCTACGTAGGTCCCGACAAATTTTAACCAAAATTTTAACGTTACTTCGCATACCGATGGTGTATCGATTGTGCGACGTAATCGACGCCTATTTGCCCACGATTACGGTATCGATAATTACCCGTTAGCAGAGTTTTTCGTATTTCGTGATTCAATGTTCATCGCAATTACGGGCGTAACGATCGACCGCGTTCATTTCCGTTCTGTGCTAACTCAGCTATCACGGAGACGGAAGTTTCGTCGGACGTACAACTTTCGCGACAGTTTCCTTTTTCTTTCTAATTTCTTTTCTCGTCGCCGTACCTCGAAATCGCCACAAATTTCAGCTTCCACGCGGGTCGAACGAGAGACAAACTTTTATACGACGTATCGTACGTGTCGTAGAGACGCACGGACGAAGATTGTCAGAGTGTGCGAGGGTAATTAATCTCATCCGTAATTCGTCAAAAGCCGAATACATCCGCGTTGGCTAACCAACCAAACGATAAAAAGCGTCGATTCAGCGTTTACTCCGACGATGAACGAGAAATGTTTTCCCGAAGGGAAACCGGTACGGCGGTACCTTGCCGATCCTCCAAACTTCAGATATGATTTTTGAAACTTGTTTCAAATTTTACTCTTACGTATGCTCACGACGGTCGTGTCTCGTTAACGGTGTTAAAGAAATTTCAAACAGTTTTGTACAACTCGTATCATGACAAAAATTCTGTCGTGCGTTCGCGAATACCTCGTTCTTCGTCCGGATGATCCAACGTTCGTTCGCAATATCTCGTTCGAATCACGAGGGTTTACACGAAACGTTGTTGTTCATACGCACGATTGAGAACTAGATCTATCGACGTTGAATCGAAGAAAGTTTCGCGATTTGCCAGCATCGACCATACCCTGAAAACGTTTCCTCGTTTCGTTAAATTCGACCAACGACTTGGTCCAATTTAACTTCGTCTCCGGGTTCGAACGTTCCGTTTGTTTCGTTCGACCGTCAAGCCGTGAGTCGAGTATCTTACGTCGGACCATCGTGTCGCAACACGGAAATTAGACCGGTTTCTTCGGTCGATTTTACGTTCGATCACACGTCTTGTTTCCTCCATAAACGATACCGATGCTGTTACAAGATGCCATGTATCGGTACGTGAATCTTCGACGAACCACGCTATCGTTGACCGTTGAAACTATAACGCTTCGATAAATTACGAGTATATTCAGTGATCCTGTCGACGTGTCGCGAATCCAAATCTTCCAGAATAGCATCGACGTACGTATATTCGATATTTGCTCTGTCTCTCGACCTGTCTCGTTGTTACATCGCGTGGGATGTTCCGCGCGACGTCCCTCGTGGTGTGGCCGATAAGGTCCACGCACCGTTACACAGACTCTCAATAAACCCAAGGAACTACCGTAAATCTTCGGATTCGCTTTTTAACTTAATCTCTAATCCTGCAAATATTTTCGGTTTATGGATGGTCCTTAAAACGGTCCTTAGGTTTATTGCACGCTGTTACAAGTTACGAAGAAAGCGGATATTCGTTCAACGGAAAAGCAGGTTTTTCCCATGAACAAGGACACCCACGAGCCACGTTGGCAGGAGACTTCCTCCTCATATTTTCATTTATTTAACGTTGACTATAACCGATGGACATCGCGGATCGTTTCCTAACGAAAAGTGTGAACAACGAATCCGCGTTCTCAGTTCAAAAGTCACACCCGCACCGAGCTTTCCACCGTAATAACGCGAGATCGGACTTTGCTGTTTCTATGACATAGTTCAGTCGTCTCAATTGTTTCTACGATATTAAGTTCAGTCATCTCAACTGTTTCTACGACATTAAGTCAGTAGACTTTCTGCTTCTACGACTTTAGTTCAGTCAATACTCCGGAACCAGGTCAACAACTACCGAGTCATCGACGGATCAATCAGCTGCTTCTATTACGTTCGAGCAAACGTCGACGTATCTACACGGACTCGGTCTCGCCTTCATAAATCAGTCCGCTTCTCAACACTGATTCTCCATACTTGAGAACAGTCAGCGTCACGCTACCGGATCTTCGTCCGTCGAACAATCGTCTACAACACGTATACCTTACGAAACGACGTAACATTTGATCGTATCAAGTCGTTGAAAATATAGTTATTGTAACCTGTCAATCGCAGCGTTATACCACATCGATCACCCCTATTATCCCACAAGAGACAAGGAGATCGATTATTACAATCGCAACGGCAATTTACGACTCCCGTTGACGCGCTTCCTCGCGATCGCGTCTCCCCGCGATTGCGAGAAAATACACTCGTTGTTTCAGATTTTCTACCGATTAATTTCTTTCGTTTCCGCTCTATCTTTGTCGTTATCCCGCGTCAATAAAATTATAGTTTCGTAATTTTTTATCCTCTTTCTCTTGCAAATGCACGAATTTTCCGTAAGTTAGGTAGAGGATCCAGACAAATAAGCGTTAACTTTTGCCGATACGCTGAAATTCGTGCCAACTTTCGCAATTTTGGCTAATTCGCGTCAACTCGTTGCGACTTTTCTCACCTCCAGCTCGCGATCAACGATCTTCCATGAAAGTACGCTTTACGCAGTTTCTCCTTACGTTTCTCGTTTGTAGCGAAATCGAAGTAAAATTTAACCTCTGTCGGCAATTTTTTTAAATCGATAATTCTTTTTCTAACCAAATACGATAAATACGAAGGTATAATTTAAAGGAGGAAAATAAAACGCGGATGTTTACTTTTCGAGCAGCATTATCCAGGCTATATTAATAGAACGTCGAATTCCACGGAATATTAACGAGATCATTTGCAAACCAGAGTCAAGCGAGTCACAACGAGAGCTGCAAAAGCCGTTTAAATAATACATAAACTCTAAAATATTCTGTTTCTCCGATCGGCTTCGCCGTCGTAATTACGAAACGATGATTCTGCTAGTTTCCACAATGAAGACCTTTATTTCTTCCCACCAATGTTTACGAGCTACTCGCTATCGACGCGATTAACCATTTCCTCGAAAGCGCTATTGAAACTCGCGGATATTTCTTAATCGTTCGATCGTTCTGTCACCATCGAGCCAATAACTGGCAACTTTTATCATCGATTTTTCCAGTTTCATCGATAGAACTTACGTATAAAATCGCGCGTAAGAACCAGTCAAACGTATTTAAACTTGACGATCTATCGGAATATCTCAGGCGCGATAATAGATACGATATATTTTTCGTGTCGAATAATTTTTGTCGTCGGTGGAATTCTATTGAAGAGAAAGGAAAAAGAAAGAAGGGAAAAAAGAAAAAAGAAAAAAGAAAAAAAAAAACCGAGAAAAACAGTGTCGTATTTACAATCTGAATCGTAAAATCATCTATTACGTACAAGCTGCGCTTCCATAAAAATTTCTTCAGAGAATATAGAGTTCCGTTTGACAAATTGTTCCACGTTCGTACGGTTTGATCGTTTAAATCGGAAATACAGAAGCAACTCGTACGTTGCCGAAATTTAGATTTATCACGAGACAATGATTGGACGGCGCGCGCAAATTTTCTGCAATCGATTTTCGTTCGAATTTTTCTCGTTGGCTCGTCGTAATTCAACACCTCGTACACCCTCTCCACGAAACAGTCGCGATTCCGGAATCCGGCGTGCAACGTAACACGCCGCGGTAAATAATGATCGCGACACGACAACTCGGCTTCCCCGTTATTATTTACGGCCGCCTGGCCTCTCGATATATCCACGGTAATTAATAATCGGACAATAAACGAACCGCAATAGTTATCACCCCGGCCAGAAAAGCAACAGCCTCCTCTATATCAGCTTTTCAATAATTCTATTTTTTTCTCTTACTTAATTTCTTCCTTTTTTTTTTCTTCTTTTTTTTTTCTTTTTTCCTTAATTATTTCCCATTCTCTCTTGGCCTTTGCGAGAACAATTCATCGCCGCTTACCTCTGTTCATTCGTTTACCGTTAGTCTATTTTATTCTTTTCTCTTCGACCTTTTCATGGTGATTGACCGTCTCGTTATCGTTTTTCATCAGAAAGCATAAATAACTGTTATTTCTACGATATTTATGAATATGAATGAAGGACACCGAGAAAAAGAACATTTTTTTTTATTACTCTTCGTACCATCGTCAATTTTTATCAATAACATTGTAACAGAGGCAATAGAACGTAATCGCAGAGCGTAACCGTTACAAATTAAAACGAAAAGCACCCGAAAATTAAGCGATCGAGCCGAAACTGTAAACTTATCTGTCACGGACGATTAGACGATACCGATTGAAAATTAATATATTTTCGATCCGTCGCGAATAAATTCGAACGTATTCGCGGATAAACGTTGTTGATTTTTTTTGTATTCTTACGTAAAAGCGTCGTTAATATTTGCCAAAAGTGGCCGGTGGCACGCGTTAGATTTCACACGAATGCAATAACTCGAAAAGACAAGATCTTCTTATCCCTCTTTCTATTCACTTGCTTTTCACCTTTTCACCATATATGCACGTATGTACTTGGTGACTGTGCCTATCGCATTGACGGTTGCTCGCGCGACGTTATATCGCGCATCGTGCGATCGTCGAGCCGTTTATCTATTTTTACCCGGGCACACCGACTAGGACAGGCTGGAAATATTGCGTGGAATATCTGGTCGCCGTTTATCACTTACCATTCCCGATTCGAACCTCGCAGATCCTTTTTTTTTTTTTTTTTTTTTTTTTTTTAGCGTACCTTGATGCGAATCGATCGGCCGTCCATGCGTATTCGCGCGCAATCGATCGTCGCGTCGCATCGCCTCGATTAATTAACGAGCCTCTCTGTTCAAATCGATACGCGATGTCCACGCGTATACGATTCCTTTTGTTCCTTACCGGATGGTGGATAACTTTATTTGAGAAGCGGCGCAGCCGTCGCGTCGCGTCGCGTCGCGTCGTGTCGTCGTCGACGTCGAGTCGCTTGGTTGAATGTGATCGGCGTTTCTTCTTATTGCGCGGTACGTGATACGCGTCCGTTATTACGTCGACGTGTTCGCGAAACACGAGTTAAGCAAACTTAGAAATAACGCAATATTTCATACGCGTCGCACGTACGACGCAACCGGTCTGCGTTCTCTCGCTACGTTTCAGCGCCGACTTTCTCACGACCGCGCACACAACATGTCGCTCGAGCTCCAGATAACGCGAAAACGATGAAAATTCGGCCACGAACGCTTCATCGATACCCGCGCGGTCACACGATTAAGATCGTTACTAACGGGATAAATTTGCGTCAGCGACTTTTATCGTTGCGATTATTCTCGTAGAACGACAAGAGACGCGAACATCTTCCCTTCTTCGTTGAAGCGTGCGCGAAGAGTGATACGAAAATCGAAGAGAACCTGTCGATACAATCGATCGATACCATTCCGAAATTGGTGGCAAGGCGGCGAACGCGAATCTCATGGAAATTCGACGGTTTCTCGCGATCGATCGTTACGATCTCGCGACAGTTTCGAAACACGCCGTTTTCTACGACGAATTTAGTTTTTATGGTTCGATCACGCAGAGCTTAGAACGACGAAATAAGAGCAACAAAATAAGAGCAATCTCGATTCTGAATTTTGGAAACGGTTAATGTTGCAAATCTGAAAATTGAAAAAAGCTTGAACGTTCCTCTACGTAGATGATTAATTGGAATCAACGATCCTTCGATCTTCGTCGAAAATACAAACAGTTTCTCGATCGATACGGTCGACGCTTGTCTCGCCGATGCAATTTTATCTTCTTTTCCTCGCCGATTTCTTTTGCGATTTCATCGACGATCCGGTTATATCGCAACAAGCGGTATTTAACGAAAACGCCATCGGTACCTACTTCCATTACCGGTACATTTACTTTTGTCCTCGATTGGCGACTTTTGTCCAGTTTAGCGGATCTCAAGGATGAAAAGTCACGAGTTGAATGAAATTGCGGCGTTTTTAAACGCCGACCTCGCTATTTTGTCCAGCGCAGCTCGTACGAGGGTGGTCCAGCGAGGATATAACGTTGGCCGTTTTACGCGCGGACTACATTCACGCCAACTTTCCGCGTATTTGCCTCGCATGCACCCGGACAGCCTTTCAACAGACACTGGGAACGATCCTCTTTCGCCGGAAACGGGAACAAATTGTTCCAGTTCTCCGTTTTCCGGGTTTTCTTGCACCGTCCTTTACAATAGAGAAACGATCGGGTTACGGGTCGCCTGTGACGCGATGATAAAGACGGAGGTTGGCTTTTTTAGATGCATTCCCGGTCACGGTTGAAAAGCTAATCCGTGGTCTTTTTCCGCCGACTTCTAGATGGAGTTTGTCCACGACGAATGGCCATGTCTTTCTATATCTTTCGTCCCGTATGGTTTTCAATTGAGTCGTGGTCCGTTCTCGGCAGATATATTTCAAACATTTTTCAAATATCTCAAACGCAGATTTTGCACGTTTAGCTCGATATTTCAACGAACGTCGATTTCAATATACGTTAGATTTCGTTAAATAAACGTTGTTTCGGTTTTATATGGCTCGCGTTTAAGGGTAAAGGTTCGCAAAAACCTGTTTCTATACGAGTCTTTTAGTAGTTAAAACAGGTCAACTTTATTTTTCGTAAATTTCTCATTTTCATTATCCCGCGTAATTGCTGCACGATCGATGTTCAATTTTTGAAGAAACAACACGTACGTAGGTAATCAGGGTGACTCTTGAAGCCGAAATGGGACGAAAATCAGGAATGAAAAGTTCGCGACGATTAAAGATCATCCAAGATATCTCTGCACGCGAACGAAAGGAAACAGGCGGTCTTCAGGTGTCCCCAGAAGTAAAAGTCGAGGGGATTTAAATCCGAGGCCATTTCGGCTTTAAGACTCGTCCCTTAAATTTCCCGACACCCGTAGCGAAACTCACGCGATATTTTCTAGCAACTATCAGCGATTCGAAAACGGTCTCCGTCTTATCGTCGAAAGACACGGAAAAGTCGATCTCTCGAGGAGCCTAATCGTTCGACGTAAAATCTCTCGGAACGAGGTTTCGATCGTTTTATCCGGGAAAAATAAAAATCGCGTGATAAAAACACTTGGTTTATAGCCGATGTTATGCTGGAGTTTCGCCATTCGAGGACATCGTCACGTCCGGAAAGGAAATTTTCGATAACAATTTCATCGCGTTAAATCTAGGTAGACCGCGCGCAATAAGAACGTGCGTCGCAGACCAAGCGACGCTACATTTTCTTCCCGTTCTTTCTGCTCGCTCGACCATGTATTTTTATTGCCGACAACGAACTTGGCTTATTAGATTACACGGGAAACCGGTTCCGTCGTCATTCTCGCGATAAAACCGCGTGTTCTGCTCGAGTTATCTTCGCACGATCCGTTCGAAACTTTCCTCTTAAAACATTCAAACAGCTTCTCGCGCTTCGTAGGCTGTCGCGTTCGGTTCGCCAATTTCCCTTTTACTCGCCTTTAATTTTTATTCCGCCCCGTGAAGATCGAGATGGGTGGAAGAAGATGAAAAGCAGAGTCAGATGATGGAAACAGAGGGAGAGAGGGAGGGAGAGAGGGAGAGAGAGAGACAAAGAAAAGGGTAAGGATCGAAGAACGTGATTCATGAAGGTAAAAAGAAGGATGGAGATAAGGGGCGCAAGGTGTGTGCTTGCCGGAAGCGGCGGCGTACGAAGAAAAATATTCTGTCTCTCGCATCTTGAAACGCGTATCCTCCACCGACATTTTTAAATGTGAACAAACGAGAATTTCATCCGGCAACGCGCCCTCCTACGTTTCCGTCGCACGATTCGCCGCCTTCCCTTTTCTCTTGAAACCGTGATACGAAAAATTCGAATGTTTATTACTAGCTCTAATAGTTCGCTTAAAAGGATCGTTATCTTTTTTTTATACCGTACGATTTGTTTGCCTGTCTCGTAAATGCGTGTAAAAAATGTTTCGATAATTCCTCGTTGAAGCTTGCAGTCACGAACGAAACGCCGCGTTTCCTAAACGATACAGGATATCTTGCCTTCACGGATACGCACACACAATGCTTCAAACGGAGGCATACAGAAAACTTCGAAGAGATGGAGAATCGCTGCGACGCGATATCCTACGGATGGCTCGGAGAATATTAGTATCTCGATTTCATACGCGCGACTATCTTTTTCAAAAATATCAAGAGCAGTATCGAATAGCTCGATCGCAAATTTTATTTACAAATGTATCACGATACGGAATTTCGTACGGAAAGATAGATCGGATTCGACCGAAGCTACGCCACGGATGTTTGTCACTTAGGACACGTTGTTCGTCCGGAAAGCATCTTTAGCATCAAAGAGTACACGCGCGTCCATCAAAACGAAAGAGAACGTAATAACGAAAGAAGCAAGTTACAACTCCCTAGGTAAATCGTAGCGCCTTTATCGGTTCCTTGGCAATTGCTAGTTTCTATAAATTGTGTCTCGTTCGACTGCTTTTTCAATTTTACCAGTCCTGACCTGTTTAAAATTTTATCCACGAGGGAATGCCGATCCCATCCAGTTATATCGCTCGTGAAGATAAAGCCTGGATAAAGATAAGAAACGTATCTGTTGAAAGTGCAACGCGATACAGCCAGTAACGTAACCCCGCGATTCTCCTTTCGTTCGTTGCCTAACCAACGAGATACTTTCTCACACAACTTTCCCCCTTCTTGCCGTTCGTTTTATGTACTCTAGAACGTACTCCGCGATCGAGATGCGGTTCTATACGATGAAATCTTCCAAACATCGTTCGAACGTTGGAACGATGGAAAATTGGAACGAACGTACCGCAGCTTTCTGCATTTGACCCTGGATAAAATCGATCGTATCGTTGTTGTAACTTGCATTTCTTACCGCAGATTTACCACAACGTTAAAAGTATCAGAGTGATTTTTCATAATGATCTTATAGATTTACGACGGTGCTTGTTCGCCATTTTCGATGATTCTTTTTAAAATATAACCGATATAGATTATTCAATAAAAACGATATACATATATTTATACACGTAGATATTACAGCCGTATCATATCGATATTGACGAAGCAGGAAAGTATCAGGTTGTCCGAAAATAAATGTCGCGAATATAATAGTAGAAACAGAACGAAATGAAACACGCCTAATTCGATAAAATAATATAAAACAGAAATCGTCGTTCATCTATTATCGCTTTATGAAACGAAAGAAACTTTTCGGACGATCTAATATTTGCCTCGGAAAGATCGTTACGTTAAACGGATCGATATATTTTATTTAATTTCAAGGAACGCCGTCGAAAGTTCGAAACTGGGAATTCTAGCACGTGCCATTTTTTTTTCTTACGTTCTAATCTGAGAACAAATTGAATCGACTTACGTTATTAATTACCGATGTATTTCGTCGAACTTACCTCGGATAAAGGATTTAAGAAGCTGACCTACATCGAGCGAGCTTCTACGTGGAATTGCTTCAAGAGGCTGTCTAATCAGGCTTCCTGTCTGTTCATGCAGTGGCTCACAATCGATTTTACGGTGAGCAAAACTCGACGAACGGCGGAGCTGATCGACAGGCACGCGATCGCTTGAAAACTACTCGCAGTTTGATCTTAGTTCGCCCGTACTTGTTCGCCAACTGAAATCGTTTAAACGTCAATTGGCTAAACTCGCTCTATTTCGAACAACGACACATCGACGCGCTGATGGTAACACCTCGAGGAGAAAACTTGTTCGTTTATGTTAAACGCGCAACGCTACAGAGAAAGCTGTGAAATCTTCCGAATTCCAAACGTTCGACCGAATCGAAGACGTTCTTCGTCTCCAACCAGATGTTTCCAAAACGGGCGTCGCATATGCGTGAACGTGGCTGTCAGCGATTAAAAGAACGTGCCGAAACGTTTCGAAAATATAAATCTAAAGGGAAACGCGATAGAATCAGCGGAAAATACGAGAAACTTTTATGCGAGAAGTCGCGTGTCCGCTAAAATTTGAAGTTGGTATTTGCGTTGGTATACGAGTGATGCGAATCTTTGCGTTAGACATTTTATCGCGTTATCCGTTCTAGAATATACACGCGTATGTACGCGTCAGCGTCTTATTTATCTCGCTCGGTCAAAATCGAGGTAACGCTATTTCGTATGTAAATTTATTTATTACTTTTGCCAATTGTAATTGCCAAAATTATAGTATTTTCTTTTTTTACATTTTCGAATTTCCTCTGTTCGCAACTGTATAAGCTCAACACGGTCCGCCGTAAAAGTGTTGAAAGTTGCAAAATTTTTCGCCACGGAATTTTAGTTCTTCGAGAGTTAAGACAAAAGTTGTAATTTTCTCGCGTCAGGTGTTTCGCGACGTTAATTATCTCGCCACATAGCGCTCGCAGGTATCGACGAAAAAAGAAGGTGGAGATCGTCAGGGAGGAATCCAGCTTGAAAGCATTTCTCGGCCAGTGACGGATAAATAAATAGAGTTGCTGTCGAATCAACTAGGATCGATGGAACGACGTCCAATCCATCGACCCGCTGCATTCACCCCTTGCAGACTCACGGACCGATATACGTACAGCAGGCGAGTGGAGTGCCGCGTGTAGGTAGTTTGCGCGGAGCTGCTGTCCTTTTGAAACTTCAATCTCCAGTTACGTGGATCTGGCGCTGAAACCAGTTCGTCGTGCGGGCCAGTTTGTCCAGGCGACAAAACTGAACGTTTCCTATGGGAAAGGGGTAATTTTGTCTTTGGAACAATTTTACGATCGTGTATTTCTGTCTCTACGTTCTTCCGTGTATTTCGGTTTCTACGGACTGGTTCCGCGAACGAATCGCGCAAACGAAATGCCAGTGGGAAATATTTTTCATCCGATTCGAGGATCATGGTTGCTTCGTGTTTTCGTTGAATTTAAGAAATACGTATTTTCACTTATTCCATTCGATATCGCTTACTCACCTTTAATATCGTCCTCTACGTACGGGTTAACGACATCGAAATATTTCTATCAACGGCTTGTACACGCCTATGCTGTGTCTCGACAGCGAAGAGAACGGCAGAAAATGCTATTTATTCGGTGAAATCGTCGACTTTTAAACGAGGGAGAATCTTCTTAAGGATTGGCGGGAACAAACGGTAGAAAGGAAAGGAACAAAGTCTTGTAAAACGCATATCGTATATTTCATAATTTCGCCGTCGAAGAAAACTTTGGATTTTATGTCAAGTTCGAGTATTACTGTGCGGAGATCTGTCCCGATACAGAAGTTCGATCGCTCGTGAACGCCGTTCGGGAGCCTCGTCGGTCGAGCGACAGATCAACAGATCAACAGATCAACAGATCAACAGATCCAACGGATCAACGGAAAAAGAATGACTTTATCTAAAACGCGTAGCTGCCGCCGCTTTAAAACTTCGCTTCGTATCGCTAATTGATGAGCTTAGGATCAGGTTGGCAGTTAATCGCTCTTCTCGCATCCCATTGTGCCCATTGAGCCGCTCGAAAACGCTTTACGAGTGGTTTAATCCTTGATTCGTAATACGAATTTTCGCTAGTTTACGATCAAAGGATATTTCATATTTTTAATCAACGATATCGCGTTGAATATTCGAATTTATTTCCACGAACGACAGACGAACGATATTACCGCGATCCTTTGATACGAAAATCGGTAAATTTGAAAAATGTGTACTTTTACTTGGAGAAACAACGACGCCGACGAAGTAATTTAATCTCTCGAGCATTTTCATTTGTACCAGGTATTTGTAGTTTTACGACTCGTCCACTTGTTCGTGCTTCTGCGTAATTTTGTAACCAGTCGATATAGAAGACAACGAAACCGACACCGTCGATGCATAACATTCTCGTTAACCAAGAACGATGTAAATACAAATGTTCGTGACGCGCGTAGTCGATGTTACGAATCAAGTACACCGTATTCGTTCGAGCGGAGAGGATCGAGCATACGTCCGATATATACGTACGCGCGGCGCTTTATCACTTTTTTCGATTATCTCGTCGACGATCGAATCAAGTCCGAATAATTTACGCGCGGATGCAACGTTTTATCGCGCGCTCCTCGATGACGCTAGATACAATCGACTCGACGCGCTTCGCGATCGCTTCCGCTTTCTTTCACGCGATGCTTCGGTCTGGGCTCTTTAGAAAACTAGATAATACTGATAATTCGAGGCTCGCTCCAGCGCGATCCGTACTTAGTACGCACGGTCAACTTTTTCGTCTCGTCGGCGCACGATTACTCGAACGAAATGTACAAATAAGGAAACTCATCGTTACGCTCGTCGAATAGTTTTTCTTACTAGATACATCGTAATTCTTATCTTCGTTCGCGATCGATATCCGCGAATTCAACTCGAACTCGGCAAAGAAGGAAAAGTGTAATTACGATCGAACGAACGATCGTCGTTTAAAACCTGTTAACGCGCATACGTTCGATCGCCGATACGAATATACGCGAGACGCTCGATCATCGTCGCATCATCACGCCATTTTCCGACGAACGCACGTCGACGCAGATTCGAAAGTATCGTTCGAAGACACGCGGTGCGTGCGTCATCGTAAAACCAGCTTTCGAACACGGATCTCGGAAACGTTAAGTTGGCGCGTAGTTGGCTCTTTTTTCTGGCGGTCGACACGCCGATAAGTGGCCGCGTATAAGAGTGCTCGATACTTGCACGTTTACGCAAAATTGATCGAACCTGCGCCGATCTTCGAATCGACGCGGTTGGCCAGAGTTAGACGGTTACACGGTATCGTACGAACCTTTCGAAGACGATCGGTTGCGACCGTAGGGAGGAAGGAACGATCTGCTGCCGGTAGCTATTTTATGTTACGTCGGAGATCAAAGCTGGTTCTTTCGCTATCGGTAGATTCTGGTTGCCGAGATATTTTTAGATCGTTATCGACGATCCTTTGGAAATCTTTTGATATTTTTCGCATTGGCTCGATGATAAAGGCGGTCCTATATAAAGTGGAAAAATAAGAGACATCTCTCTAGGAAATAAACGAAAAACTATGAGATGATCGATCTCGATCGAATCGAAACTTAACGCGTTCACCATCCGTGCTAAGAAATTTAAGGTAATGGAGATGTAACGCGAAAGCGAGGACATTTTTCTCTGGAATCGTAGACAGTGAACGTTTTAAGTTTATTACCGATCTACATCCGTTTCAATTAGTTCAGTAGTTCAGTCTATTCGAGTGCCGAATAACAAGATATGTCAACATTTTTATACGTATTAAACCCCTATGTACTATTTTTATTATATTTTGATTATGTATTCCACGATACAAAGATCTATCGTACACGATCGCTAAATTAAACGAAAACGTGCAATTACACGAGTTAACGTAGAACGTAAGAGATATGCACGTGTCGTTTCTCACCTCGTTCCATCTTCGTTTACGTATGACGCAACTCTGCGGCCAAACTCTTCGCACTTGACTTCGTTCTCGAAACTGAATATAAAGGCACATGACGTAGCTGACGCGTAAAAACAGGAAGACTACGAGTCAGCCGATCGAATTTCCAAATTGAATTTCCAAATCGAATCTCTAACCCCGTTTTCTCTCTCACTTTCGATACGAACCGATCGATCTAGCAACCAGCGCTATCGACAAATTCCTCCCTCCGAACCTCAGCGGTTTGCCTAATTCTTTCGACTACGATCCGACGATCCGACGATCCGACGATCCGAGAGTTCCGGTAACCGAAAGGACAAAGACGCGAGAGTCGGGCGCGCTTTACGAGATCGAGTCGGCCAAACGACTCGAGGAGGACAAACGGTGAACCGAAAAACTAGCGTGTTGCGACGCGGAAAGACAATGGCGGCGGATCGACGCTGCCAACCTTTCCCTTTCTCGTAGTAGCCTATTCTCTCGCCTATTCTCGTAACGTTTCGATCCACGTTTTAGTTTCTCCGCCCTACGTCATCTCTTCTCGTTTCATCCATTTCTTTCGTCGCTCTTTCTTTTCCTTCGTTCCTCGTTTACGCATTCACACGGCTAGCTCCATTCCTCAGCGATAATATAAAAGTCCATATTGTTATTTGTGCAGCGCCGTGTCGATACGGCGACGAAGCGTCGTCGATCCTTCATCTGAACACCTGTTGTATCCGGCCCAGGAGAACGAACAGAAGCAGTAGCAACGACCCGCTACCGCCCACGCTTTTTGCGGATCCGTGATGGAGTTCGGCTAAGCTTTCTCCTGAAACATCGTTACGTACACTCAAACACTGTTAACTTTCGACTATATCGGCTTAAGAAATTGATATCGGTCGTACATGTTGGCACGACCGCACGAAAATGTTAAGAATGCGCTGTTCCCAGAGCAACGTAACGGGAACGGATTGGAACAAAGGTTGTCAGTGTTCTTGGAAAAATTCGAAAACTACTATTACGACGTAGAGACTATCTTTAATTAACATCCCGTTATTGCAAAACGTTAGGAACTTTTGTTTCTACGTGACGTGTTTTACATCGAACGAAGCAAAGATGCCACGAAAAAACTGATGAAATTTACTTCTCAACAATTTCCAAACGAAAGATGGGGAGCAACGTGGATAGATATCGTTTGTCGACGTTGCATCGCGAGCATCACCGTTGCGCCACGATGTAGCTTTTCTAACTTTGAAAGGCTACGAGCTACGAGTAAACTTTTTACCTGGTGAAAGCACGCTTTGCATTTAGCATAACCCAGGAACGACCGAACGACCGAACGACCGAACGACCGAACGACCGAACGACCGAACGGGTGGCGCGTGTTCCTTTTTTCGCTCGATATAACCGTGAATTAGGCAGGTCTTGATGGAATCCGCTATCGTAAATCCCGATATAATCGGCTCTTTTGTAAAAAGTGATAGCAACGAAAAGGGGGGGTAAACGACATGAGTTAAAAACCAATTAACACGGGGCCTCTGTTATGCAACGCCGATACATCGTTCTCGTCCACTCTTTTTGAATTTCATTCGACGGTAAACAGGAAAGGGAACGAAGCACCGCGAGAAAGGACAAAAGGGAATACGAATATCAAAAGCCCTTCGACGTTGAAGAACTTTTTCCAAAAAAACGCTGTTTCAGCGAATTAATTGCGATTTAAAGCCAAATTCCACAGCGTAAATCGAACGTTCGTTTACCATCTCGATTTATATATTTTTCGTTTTTACGCTATTCACATTTTTTATTAATTTCTCGCTCGCGTTTTACTCGCGCGTTAAAGATACCGTTTTCTATTTTCTTTTTTCTTTGCTTAAAAAGTTGCGAAAATCCTTTCAATTTTTACGATAAGAAACGTATCTTACTTTCCGTGTTTCGATCGTCTTATTTAGCGCGGAGGCTGAACCTTACACTGTTGGGTAGCGAGAGTTTATTGGCGATGATAAGTTCTGTATATCTTATCGGGTTTCTTTGTGCGCCACGCGCGAGTTTGTTGCAATTTAACGGCGGCGCGGCCTCGTGAGAGTTACGTTCTCTCATATTCTGTTCGCTTCTTTCGTCACGCACGCCTGTAATTAAGCGTAATACGCATAAATATCGCACGATATTTAACGTCGGCCACGTGACTTTCATTTCGACAGCCTCATAAAGATCCAGTAGTCCAAGTTTTCATGATCCTTCGGCATTATGTCGAAAACTTTCGACGATGTTCATCGAATATAAATCACCACGCTTGTTAACTTTTTATAAATTTACGCTACATCTTCGTCAAATGCAATTACCTAATTCCTAAAAAATATTTTCAGAAAACTTTACGTAGACTTGTTGGCTTTTTTTTTATTTTTTCATTTTTTTTTTTCTTTTTTCTTGAAATTCAAATAATCTTTAGAATATTCATGAATATCAAAAAAGAACATAAATATTCCCTCTTTTTTTTAAAGAATTTCTGGCGCCGTGTTTCTCCTATTAATACGGAACGATTAGGAAAATACGTAAAAATAAAAAATAAATTGTAAAAATTCATGAAATATCAAACGTGGAAACCACCGCATCGATAAACAACACGAAACATTAGCGAACGAGAGTATTGAAATTCTTTTCTGCGTGGATTGGATTGGCTGCGGTTGATGAATATTGCATCGGCTGTAATTTACATGCACATTACGTCGAATTTTTTTACGATTGCAGATGATCGACGGAATACGTGATTTCAGGTAAATGAAATTCTTAACCGAACTATCGCGATACCGTGAACTTCATTGAAATACTAGGCAGAATGGCGTAATTCAAATCTGTTCGATGCGCGGTGCATTTAAAAGAGGATAACGATATAGCTAGAGCAAAAATTTTCCATTCTTCGGCATGATGTGAAAGTTCGTAGAAAATGCTTATTACGCGTTAGTTGCGAGAATGGATTTCGAAACGAAGCAACTACACCATGGACGAGAGTAGACATTACGCTTGCGTTATTTCAAATACATGTGGTTCCTTTTACCATAACGTGCGTAGGAACGTGTAAGAGTTCTTAAATTATGCATCATAGTTAGAATGCGAATCGTGTCGGTACGAACTCGATCGCGACACGTTGGAAAAGTTGGAAAATTTTCAAGCGCTGGCTCCAAGACGGTAGAAAAACGTTTATGCTCACCGTTGAGTACGTGCACGTGAACAGTGGCAGGTTGATCGGGCATGGTGGTGAGATGGCACGTGTAGTTTCCGCTGTCGGCTGGTCCCACCCTCGCTATGCTGAGTGTCGAATTGGCCCCCTCTTCCATTAGGTCCGTTTTCACGCTGGAACATACGTACAGCGGTGTTGAAATTTCAATTTTTAACGGAACTTCCGACGGGCGTTTTATCAGCGGCCGGAAGCGTATGCGAAAAATGGCCAGTCCAATTTTTGAGAGATCGTTCTGCAGACTTTTATTCTACCCTCTATCATCATCCTTGCCTTTCTTTCTTTTTTTTTTTTTTTTTCGTTTTTATCACACGTTTTTATAACGCTAGGCTTTCGTTCGAACGACACTCGTAATAAAACAAATCTCGCGTTCCACTTAACCACTTCTTGGTCTTTGCCCTTGGTCGTTCTTTTTTCAAAGAAAAACCTATGAAAAATATTTTAGCATCGCGGTGGTTAAAAATTTGCCCGGAGGTGAAAAGACGTATTTTCTTTTTCGTACTATTCGTATGGTTAAAATTCGGTACGTCGTGTTTGTACAATGTATTTATACAATGGTTAAAATTTATATAGATGAGTGACGCGCGAAATCGATTACGAAATTATTACGATTCTTGGTAATATCGCAGCCGATGTATTTAAACTCGAATCGAATTAAAATTCGATATTGATATGCATTGGGAAAGTATAAATGCAATCAGCTTCTATTTGGAAAGCATTAGCATATGGAATTTTGAGCATCGTGTAATATAGGATACCTATAATGGAGTCAATTTTTCCTGCATCGTTGCAAATTGGAAAGAGAGGTTGTCAGGGGAGGAGCGTTTTAATTCCTCGATGAATGCTAACACGAAATTGATTTACATAGCAGATAATTTATCGAACAACTTTATTAACTTTATAATTTTTATTAATCATGCAAAGGGAAAAATATGCCGTGTTATTCGAATAATTTGTCAAAGCATGTTGAACGTACACGAGCGATATTATTCCGTAATAGGATCTGTTTGGTCCGGTCGATCTATCGGACAAGAAACGATGTTATTTTCTCACGGACACGAATACATTTACGCTGCGAAAGAACTCTTCACGATGATAAGGCGCTGTAACTTAATAAATCGTTAGCGTTGATCGTTTCGAGATTATGTACGTACGTGCTTACGAAAGAGAACGCGTAAAGTAATTATTCCCTTTCATCCTAAACGTAAATACATCCTACATTGAATCTCACTGATCGTAATTGGACAAAGTTGGTACACGCAACTTGGCTCGTTCGGTTCGTTTTAGAAATGTACGTAGAAAGGAGTTTTTATCGAATTTTCATCGAACCATTTTACGATAAAGCACCGGTGATTGTACACGAAAACGACGAGTCTTAAGATTCAGCAATGAAATATTTGATTATCCGTAGGTTATAGTACGTGCGTCATAAAAGATTTGATATTCTTTGGTAAGAAGAAGCATCGAAAAGAACTCGAAGCGCGGCGCATCGGATGCTCGTTCCATTTCTTTTCATTATCATCGCTTTTTCCATGTCCCTTATCAATCTCTCAGCGAAAAAGCTAATAAAACTTCCGATTTCTTTCGAGTCTAGCAATCTCGTAGGCACGAGAGATTCGTTTTTCCGTGTTTTATCAAAACTCGATGTCAAAATGACGAACCGTGTGGATATCGAGCTTTCGAAGTACGTTCACATTGTGGTAATACAGACATCATCGAGAATACAGTCTAGAAATATCGGGCTATGTATAAATTGAATTCTCAAGGTACTCTATTCTATAGAAATCGAGGTCTCAAAGTACGTACATTGTTATGTAGAAACCGTGTTTTTCATGTAGCGTATCACATATAGCAGACGAGTTTCTAAAGCACTACGTTATGCAAAAATCGAACCTTCAAAAGACCGCAAAGGTACGTAGAAATCGATTTCACGAACCAATCTATCGTATAAAATTCGAATTCTCGAAATATCGCATTATAAAATATATCATCGTATTATAAAACACCATGTTACGTAGAAATCGAATCCATGCGTGGTATTTTATCGCAGTAAGGTTTTTCGGCAGAGTAAGCGCACGAATGCGGCGTAATTTCGAATTACGTGCAAAAAGCATAGTTATCTACGAAATCTATATCCACGAAATGTCGAGTTCTCGAAATAATTCATAGAAATTATACGTACGAGCTTTTAAAAATAGTCATTCGTTTGGCACATTTCTGTCTCACCATCGGTAGATTTCTCACAGTTATCCGTTCAATTCGTTGGCAACTTTTGTCGTTCAGGCGTCGCTCGTTACGTAGCGAGGATCGATATACGCTTGTTTATTTACTATCTCGTAATATAACTTTTACGTAATTGCGCAGGATGTTTAAAATTTTACATTCAGACGAATACAAAATTTCAACCGACCATATCTCGTTCATCGTCTCTACGACAATCTGACTTTCGATAATCGTCGTTTGTACGAGACCAGTAGGCCTTTTGATCACCTATCTTTTTAAATCAAACAAGATTTTTAACAAATAACGTATACTCTCTTTATTCGAAGCTTCGTTCGAATCAAACGATAAATACCGTAACCTTTGTCTCGTTCTATTCTCCACGCAATACGGAGCAGGGAGGATTGCCTTTAATTGAAAAACTTGGCGAGCGCAATTTGTCCGTTCGTTATCTCCTCGTTCGAGCACGATTGCTCGTTGATCCGTAGTGTGAAGCGACCAACCATCGAGGTTTCAACCGTTTCACCTGGCTTCTTTCAGTTTCGCGTTAATAAACCGACAGCCGGGATACTTTTCTCCATTTCTCTTACTTTTCGTTCAACCTTTTCTTACTCGTCGTTGTTCACCGTTCGAGCTTTCTTACGAAATTGCGTCGTCGCGTCGGTTGAGAAACAGAACACGTACTCGTCCAAGTAATGGAATTAACGTATCACGGGTTTGTAAATTTCTGCACGATACGACTCTGTAATTTTAACGCTATGAAAAATGACCCCTGCGAGCCATTCGCGTCCGGTGAATGTATAATAAACGGGATTGAATCGCAACCCTATTAACGCGTCCCTGCGTACGAATGATTTAATCGCGCCGGCTATTGTTTTAAACTATAACTCTCGGCGAGCACGTTTAACCGATTAGCTCCAAGAGAGATTTTATCGATAGAAGGGTAATCGATAATTTTAAAACTACTATTTTAGTCTTATTATTATCATTATTATTATTACGATTATTGTTCATGGTGTCCGAGGATCACAGGCGGAGAGGATTATAAGCAAGTCGAATAAAAAATGATCGAAACGCATTTTTACCGTATCTTTTAAAAATAGAGTCATCTTTTAAAACGCGTATGTACGTATTAACGATATAGGTGGACGAAAACACCGTCTGACACGATTTCTCGTGCGTTGGGCCAAGAGGGGCTAAGGGGACGACGACGCAAATTTTCGCCATTTTCGGACCAAGTTAATTAAAATTCAGGCGAATAATCTTGGCGACAAACAATTTGCCGTTTTACCGTTTCTCGAATCGACGCGACGATGCCGACGGGTTTGCGGCGCGGCGGCGCGGCGACGCGGTGGCACGCGGCCGGAAATGGACATTTACTTTCTCGGAGAAAAATAACGAGCGGCAGAGCGGTAGTTACTGCGGAAATGTGTTTACGGTCTGCGGTTTCCACGGGCCACGTGGTTGCGCTACGTACGACGAGGGCTGAAGTGGTCGTACCACGAGGGTGCTCCGAAACGAGAGGCCAAGTCTCTATGTACACGCGCCTTTATGTACCGGGTGCACAGTGCAAACTAATTCCATTTACCGGCAGCCAGCGTGTCTGCCGGGTTGTAACTTTGTCGAGCTGTCGGCCATATCGACAACATTTTCGCGAGAGACATTCTCATTCGCGCCACTACATTCTCGTTCAAAGGTTAACGATCGTTTGGATCGGTGTTATTCACTGAAAAGTTAAGTTCTCACGAGATCCCGCAGACGAACGGACGAGTTGATACGAGTTTTCTATCTTTTTCCAGATTCCTACGATTAGAAGAGAATTGCTAAAATTGTAACAAAATTTCGGACATTTTACGCGTGGAACGTGCCTCGCGATGCAAATTTATAAACAAGTCGATATCGGAAATCGAAGCTCGAGATATTGGAGATATTGCGTATTCAATCCTTTTCCAACTACAAATACACGCGCAGAATATCCTGCTTTTATAAATCGTAAAAGCGTAGAACGCAAGTTTGCTAAATTATCATCATCGGCTACACGCTATAAAATATTTATACCTTGGAGGCTGTAAGTTACGAGCTTTTTATTTATACTTTTCATATGCAGTTTTACTTTTCATATTCTTCCTCTCATATTCATGTTTATATTATACGCTGGCGCATTATACTCGATGGAATAAGAAATTAATTTAAATGACAAATATGCATTAAACAATTCTGTCCTTTCGTTTAAAGAGATATTACGAATTAAGAATTATTAAATACACGCGATATACACATCGTTACACCTTCCAATCGTGCGGTCTTTGCAAATCGTAAACGTCCTTTAAACGTTTGTTTCCAATTACATCGAGAAAGAAGCTACGACCAGCGCGAATTAAACATTCGCGGTATATTCTACAAGACGCCGATCAGACGGAAAAGAAGTTAACGAGAACGTTCCGATCATATAAAAAACATAGTTTGGTACTGGTACAAACAACAACTGACGCAATCGATCGTCTAACGCGAGAGAGAAAAGTACGCGAGTTGTTTACATTTCAGCGACAGTGTACACGTGTACTATGTAAATCTATTCGACGTGTACGCGTGTACATTCGGTGTTTCATCACGGCGACTCTGACTCGGTTCGACGATGCAGGATCCGGTGATTTTCGAGGCTGCGGGTAGTTTATACGAGGATTAACGGGCTGGGTGCGTCTACGGGAAAGTACCAGGTGGAAAGGCAGCGAGAATCGTCGACACTGGATTAGAAACTTACCGCGACGTCCCGTGGATTGTCGACCGCTTGCGCGTTCACCTGGCTATGATTTACGACTAGCCGAGGCCGTCACGATCGCGCTCCTATCCACGGAATAGCGAGTGGCGCGAACGCTTGCCTTTGCCCCCGCGCCGCGGGGCATCAGACTCCGCGAATCGAGACCGGGTTTGAAAGGTCGTATCAGAGACGCGTCGCCGCGCATCGAACGGGCCACGGTATTTTGTCGTGTTTGACTCGCGTGAAGGATAGATGCTCGGCACAGGATCGACGTATAATACGCAGCTGTATCGAGTTATGGCTCTCACGGTCGATTCCAGTTCTCTCTTCGATATTTCCTCTTTACGATTACATTTAGAAACATGGCTTTCGAGCATTAAGTTGGTGCGTATACGAGATGCCAGTTTTACAAATAACACGTCACTAGACCGTGGATTTTTATGCATTTATCGGAAATTCGAAGCGTATATGAAGTGTATACGGAATGCACGTAATATCCAAAGGTATATAAAATGTTCAGAGAATGGTTATAATCGTTATAATACTCGCAATTAGTACGTAAAATAATTTTCTAGCCAGATTCCATTTTCCTAATTGTCTTCGTAAAATATGATTTTCAATATACATCCACGCAGATACACGTTGCATAGTTATCGTATAAAAGAGTTGCATACGCGTTCGCCCAAAACTACGAACGAGAAATTTCTCGCAATTAGTTTCGCTAGTTTTAAATCTCTCGTTTTCCTTCGTCGCAACGTCTACGAGTCTTTTAAATTATACGTACGATTTGGACGACGAATTCTATGTCGCGGCATTTACCGGACGATCTACACGAGGCAAGGGTAGAACCGAATCGATTAGAATTTTCCCATCGAGGAAAATAACTCTAGTCCCGATCCTTTCGACGATCGAGCGCGATCTTGCTTGTCGAACGATTCTTCAATATCCGTTCAGACGTACCCGTTGAATTTATTTTTAGGAACATTTGCATCGAAATTAGCTTCAACTTCTTCTTCTTTCGTCCTTTCTCCAAGATATCGACAAATTCGAAAGATATCTTGGAATCGAATTTAAAAATTTTACAATCGCTTTGCTTTCTTTTAACACGCCTCTGCTCTTTCTAACGGCGAAATAAAACTTTCCTTAACCTTATCTCGCTTTTTAACGGCTCTATAGCGAATAAACGCGACTGTAAGATCTCTCTTATAGGAACGGAAAGTTTAATTTTTGAAAAAACCGGTAGCTCTTCAAGCTTTTAAGCGTACGAGAGCGTAAAAAGAACGAAACGTTTACCTGATACCGCCTCTCGTCGTGTCGTAATTGAGAACTCTGTTGCCGTGAAGCCACTGAACGACGCTATACTGGACTTGCATCGCTATATGACGCACGACGCACAATAGCTCGATGGTGCTGTCAGCCTCGTAGTACTTGTCTCTCAGCGGTTCACCCAGGGCGTCCACTATCTGGACGGACGGTGCTGAAATTTCATTACGTAACGTTAGGATGCAGCGGTAAACACCGAGTCAAGCGTGTCTCGATATATCGCCGAATAGTTTCATTCGTTTCGTGGTAAGATCAAACGCGTACGATGAAGCGGATTTATGAATTTGGAAAATTGGAAAATTAGAAAGTTTTAAGATCAGTATTATCTTTTGACCCGATCTTTCGCGAGCCCCTATCCCCTGTATATTTCCTGATTTCGTTATATACGCTTCCACGAGTTCGTTCGTCGTAGACGCCGGCTTCTCGGTAGAAAACTCGGTAACTCGAAGAAAGAAGAGAAAGAATCGTCATAGATAGATACGCGCGAGTTCCCGTCTCCACGTAATGCTATAGATTGCCTAAAATAGATTTAAACGCGTTTTCTCGATTAGAACGATAAAGAAAGCGAGATTGAGATGGAAAAAATTCGAGAATCGTAATCGGGTTAATTCCGTGATTTTACAGGTTTCCAGTCAAATAATACGCGTCTCTCCCTGTTTCGGAGCAAACGTACTCGGATATCTCGAAACGCGTAGAAAAATAATTTATTTAACGGCAAATCAAGTCGATCCAAATGCTATAACGGATGAAACTATTTTAGTCAGATAGTTCGTGATATTTCACCGAGCCAATATACATATATATTCACAATAGATCGTTGTTCACGCGTAAGTGCATCTAACGATCGCGGCACAATTCAGACGCGATCTTTTATCCGGTGTCTTCTGGACCATTTCCAATTCGAAGTTTATCATGCATCCGCCAGTGTGGTTTAAGAATATGGAAATTCAGAAACGAAAGAACGAGAGGGCCCGATCCACGGTATGTTTCTCGAAGATTTCTCCATTTTGCCCGCGTACAAATTCCACGCAGACTGCGAGACGAATACAAATCGCATCGGCTTAATAACGCGAGTAATGCTGCCGATTTCGTTGGTTTTATCGTCGACAACCGGTATTAAGCTTTTATAGACAGGTCACCGGATTCGTAGCGCAAAATATAATCCTTCGATGGAAATTTAGTGGATGGACCAGGATTTCGAATTATTCGCATGAAAGCGTGATATGTCGTTTCAACGTAGTAAATATCGAGCAGAGATGATGGCAGTGGAATTTAAATTTTCTTCGGAATTTCATAGTCACTGTTTAAGTTACTGTATTTCGAGCTTGCTGATAAAAGATTCGTCGAACGTCGGTGATCATTAAAATTTTAATTTTTTGCACGATAAAGCGCGAAAATAGCCGACATTTGGTATCCGTGGTATCCGAGAAGAACTCGCCGATTTTTCGATTTCGCGATTCATCATCGAATCATTCAGCATCGTTACGTGTATATCGTTAAATGTAACAATTTTATAAAATATTATCCTTTATCGTTATCAAAGTCATTTACAGTCGTTATTGTAGCACGCGAAATGCGTCTTACTCGTTCAACCGAGTGGATTTAAGCTTACCGAGAGCATCGACGTCGTTTATCTTTCTCGTAAAGCATACGAAACGGGACTGTTGGTTTGTAAACCGTTGTTATGTAATGCGATGTTATGTAATCCGAATATCGTATCCCACAGCGGCACTAAATACGAAACGACGCGTCATCGGTGACACGTACGTGTATCTGTATCTATCTTCCTCCTTCGCTCCTTGGACCGTTTCCAGCTTTAAAAGTACGAGTACCTTGGAAAAACGTATGTACGCTGGCAGCAGGAAGTCCACGCGAAAGGGAAACGTTTCGAATGTACAGAACGGTCTAAGAACGAAGTTTCAATTTCAAGCGACTGCTTTTTACTCGAGTAATCCGTAATAATCTAAATACCGTTTATTAAGTTTTCTACATTTTCTACCATTTCCTTAGTTTTTCTGCCAATTATTTATATCTTTTCTTTCTTTCTTTACAGATTATTAAGTATTCTTTCACGAATTAATAATTTATCACTAGCGTCGTATCATATACACGCGACGCGTGTCGTGCATGTAACGTTCAATTAAACGCCGATTCTTCGTTTCTTCGTTTCTGAATCTCTCTATACGAATCGTAGTATACGAATCCTCGAGTACGGCCGAGAAGCGTTCACTTTGCTCGTTCGATCGCTGAATGACACCGAATTCATCATCGCGTCGAGCTTTCTATCCCGAGTTTTTATCGACCGAGCTTCACGCGGAATCACGAGGACGGAGGGCACGCGTCCATGTATATCGTCAGCCGCTACGTTTTTACAAGACGAATCTCGTTAGTGAAGAAATATCGAGGGATCTTTCGAAACAACGGTTTTCTCGTACTTTTCCGACTATGCCAATAACTTAATACACACGTTGCTATTTATATTCTTTGGCATTGTTTCTTCGTGCACTTCTTATCGTTAAAAATCAATCCTTTGCGATTACAAGGAAAAGAGATTTATCGGCGTGTAAAATGTATATAACGTATTTGTGATTGTATCCGTCGATTCTTAGGTCATTCATTTTTCACGATGTTATTTGTACTTGTAAAGTGTCAGTTCACAAAATTTCTCCACGGTTTTAACCCCGTGATACATTGATTCTTTACTCAACCCGAAACAATATTTCACCCCGAATTTTAAGACCCGAACGAATATATCATCGTCCCGTAGCCGTTTCCCAAGATCAACTACGAGATTGTACTTAACGACCAAGCATAAAAAACGCGAAAAAATTTGTAAGAGCATTTGAAACTCGAGAAGACAGGTGAAAAGGGGAAGGACGGTAGAGGATACGTCGCGATATTAAGCTTCGCTCGTGTTTATCTCGTTTAAAATTTCTCTCTTTCCTTATTATTTTTCACTCCATACGCATTCCTCGGTGCACAACTCGAGTTTCTTTATCGAACTTTGCTTGTTTCAAGTTTCGGCGTTCAACAAATTAAACGAATATCTATCATTGCGCTCGACCTTTCAGATTCGCGTTTCTTCGTTCAACTTGAGACGCGAAAAGTTTGCCTGTCCCAACGTCCATCCTTGGCCGCTCCAGTCGTTGGAAATTCCGGCGTTAAATCATCGAAATATAGATATTTTTCCTTACGTTCGTTCTTTCAGACGCGTGTTTCTTTATCGAGCTGTACACACGTAAGGTTCAACTGTGTCAGCAGTGGTCAGGGTTGGTCGATTCTTTCCGCATGTGTTGTCTAGCACAGGCGAATCCCCGTGGTGGTTTCGTCGAGATTATCCAGCGGGATCCTTTGCCAAATCCCGCAGGTCGAGCGGTTTAAACACATCGGCGTTGATTCATGGTCGCGCGACGCTTATCGATTTTGTTCTGGATCCGTCGGTCCTGCCCTCTCGTAATTCTTGCTCTCGGTCGGGGATCTTCCGCCTCTCGTTTCTCGCGTGGATTTTTCGTTGCGCGAAATACCCCGTGATTTGTGACGCGTAGGGTGCACAAGAGCCGCGCGGAGATTCGCGAGTCGATATAGAGACGTTGCAAAATCCTAGACGACGCTTTAAAAACTGTCGATATATTTACGTTACCGAATATACATTTTACCGAACGTACGTTTGTTAGATTTTTATTTCGAAAGAATTTTATTTAAACAGATGAAAACGTCGCGTCGGGTGCCACGATCCGCGAGAAAGATTGAAATACGTATATGAAAAATCATTCGATGTTAGAAATCATTCGTTTATCTTCCAACCAACGTTTGTATTCCGTTCACGGCGTTTTAATACGTACGTATCGCGTGTCTAATTCCATTTGCTAAATAAGAAAAAATATAAAAATAAATATAAAATAAATTCCGAATTACTAAATAGCACACCATCTCGTAAAGGAAGGCGCGCTAAAGGCTAAACAAGGTAGATGTGGAGCGTTTTCTTTATGTTTCTCTTGATACCGAACAATTTGTATAACAATCCCTTTCGGATAAAATCCGAGAAAGGAACGATAAATGTTCTTAAGCGCAAACGCGTATATTTGGAACGTTTTCGGAATGCATGGTATATCTAAGCGCACAAGTGTGTAATTTATTAATAGAATATATTTTACCGAAGATCTTTCGACCATAAGTTTCCATACCGTAACATAATATATAAATCGTAATATAAATTTGAAGAGAAACAAAGTTTTTATTTTTCGCGTTCCAAATACTTTTAATGCACAAATTTTACACGAACTTTTCACAGTTTGTTCCGTTTATCGGCAACAAAATCGTCTGTTTAGAATTATCTTTAAAAATCAACTTCTACGCAGACGTTAATAGACACGCGAAGAACGGTGCTGTCGTTGCAAGTTGTTTCCTATCATTTGCAAACCGGAAACATCGGAAAACCTCGAGTTTCGTGCACGACTAATTTATTGCGTTTATGGAAGTGTCCGGTGTTTTATGGCTGGCCACGTATGCACGAGGTGTCCGTGCTGCGGTTGCAAATTTAAATTCGGCCGCACGCCTTAGGAAAACAATGCAGCCCATATCAACCACGCGGTTTCCGTTTTTCTTAACCACGATACATCTCCTCGCCGACATCTGTTCTCGATAGAACGACTACTCGGGTTTACAATATGGACGTGACCCCGCTTTCCATTTTTAAGATTTTTTAGATTTAGCTTTTAGAATTGCATTGCTATATGTTGCATTTTAATTTTTCATTTTTAAGAAAGTCATAAACGTTATGTCTATTTCATCGATTTAAGTTCGTTGAATTTTTGTACGAATAACAAATAACAATTAAAAGTTAAAATTAAAAATTAGAACACGATTAGAGCAATTAATTAGGATATCGTGGCCTCGATGTTAAAGATCGACGAATAGCGAAGCATTTCCGATGCGTTTCTACTTCCTAGCTGTTCTTCCTCTTATTTCTATCGATTCAAAGTAACACAGACCAAAGAAAAGTTTATTTTATGAAGTTCGCTTCTATTATAAATACAGGGGCATCCTTAAACTAAATTACAATTTTGTCTAACAACTAGATGGAGCAATCTATTTTGCACTCAAGTAATTCCATTGAAATAATCGAATTCCTCCAATTGGCTTTCCTTAATTTTCTTCTTCCCGATAAATCTACAGCCTAAGTACGTTAGTTCACTCTGGCTACTATGTATTTATACTATCCGAATTTACGTTGTAATCGATTCAAGGAACTTCGTGCGGACTGATAGTTTGCCGTTCGCGTGACGGCCAAATTAATCTCAATAATCATGGGACGTTCGATAAGTTTCGCAGGATCTTGTACGCCATCCTGACCAGCTGCTATTAGTCCGCCTTGAGAAAGTTCACGAACTAGAACTGGGTCAAACAGAAGTCACGAAAAGTGACGAATGTCAAACAGCGAAATTAGGATCACGAACGGTCCTGACGAATCACGTTAGAAACACTTGCAACTTCGGTTAAAGTTTCCACGATGAATCCGCTGATCTCGTTGAATTTGCCGCGATACCGAAGAAATTACACACGCGCAATTATCCGAAGGAAAAAGAATCGAAACGGAACGAAAGGAACCGCTCGATTCTGTTAGACAATTCTATTCTGCATTTAAAAAGGCACGTATGTATTCTATTATACTTTCTACGTTGGAAATTTAAGAGCACGAATTTTTATATTCGCTGTTCGGTTCGGTATTCTCGGTCAAGCAACCCGGCTTTGCTTCGATAAGCCGGGGTCTTATTTATCATCCAGCTGTAACACGTAAATCTCGATGAAACGAGGTATAACTTCACTTTCGATTTTCGGAGTTCTCCAATAACGTATGAATGTCAATAAAACACTTTTGTCGTCTTACGATTAGCGAGAAAGTTTCGAGAGGGTGAGAAAACGCCAAACCTTATCGCTTTGCCGAGAAATTATGTCTTTCAATATCGGTGACGTTTCAAGCATGAACTTGTAAACCAACTGTTTTATTTACGATCGAATATTTTATGCGTATTCGACAAGAGTTGCCAACCCATATAAAAATTTGACACGCGTAAACGCTATAGGTTTACATAGAATCGTTCCTCTGGTTCCTCTAAACTTCTTACAAGTAACTAAACTTCTTATATATTACACACAGATGCTGTAATATTCCGTACGCATGCCCTATATTTCTGTACGAAAGATAAACGAATCGTGCGCAGTAGACAAAGTGCGAGGAAAAATGGAACGAGATTAGAATTGGTGGCGCGAACATATCAAAGTCAGAACTCGTCGGGGAGACGGACGGAGGTTTGGTGAAACAGGTGGACGTGTTTGCAGAGTGCCAACAAAGCACGGTTATTACGTTAAGTGGAACATCTTGTTAGCACAAAGACCGATCCTGTCGCTTTTGCATCGAGGCTCTCTCGCGAAACTCTCGCGAAACTAACCGGCCAACTAACGTAAACGCGATTTCGTTCGTTCTCAGAGATCGTTCTCCTTTTTCGACGAGGCTGGTGGTCTCGTCTCGATTCCGTCCGTATTTCGCCTGCTTGCGTTCTCAAAAATTACGTCAACGAGGAGAAGAAATTTTCCTTTTCGGTAGCTTCCTTCTCCCGTAATTTTTATTATCTCCGAGTTTCTTGTTTTGCCCGTTCTTTTTTCATTTATGAACTTCCTCCCGTAGTTTTACATTTTCCGAGGCGCTGTCCATTTTCCTGTCTACCTCTAAGTACTACTTTCGCCCCTCCTTGTCCCGCCCTTTCTCCTTCTCGTTCCCTTTGTTCCAAGGAACGGAGCTCGACGTATCTCGATTCCCACTAGCCGTCCCTTTCTCTCGAGCCGGCGAAACGAAGTTCTTCCGCTTCTCCAGGTTCTTCTTTCCTAACGGCTGCCAGCCACTCCGCTCTCCATCCATTCCGACTATGCCACTTCTCCGTCAATTATCCTCCTAAGCGCTTCGCAGCCGCAAAAATTCGCCGAACGAACCCAATTTACCCGATCAGCAGCAGAATGTACCGAATAGTTTCGATCCTGTTTCTCCTTCCTCGGCCGCCTCTCTCTTCCTTTTGTCCTTTCTCCTTTCTCCCGAGCTGTATCCTTTTATTTCGCTCTGTTACCGAGCTTCCTCTCCGACGCCTCGGTATTTTTATCTTCTAACGTTTCAGCTTGCCGGCATTTTGTAAACTGGCTATCGGTAATGATGACACACAGTGGCGGCTATATATAAGAACGGCGTATCCGGTTTATTAGAACGACGTTGAAATAATTATGGTAAAAAATTAACGTGCTTCGTCTCAGGGTCAGGTTTAAGACGGGTAACAGGCTCCTTACTTCTTTCACAATTATTTCCCGCTTCCTCGTTTAATTTGTAAAGTGTCTGTTGTTCGGTAATTAACGCAGGATACGCGATAACTCCGTTGCTCGCTATTTACCATCATCCATCATCATCCAAATATTTATCATATATCGTCCAAACTTTTAACGCTCTGCACTGATCGTATTATTCGGTTGCGAATATTTACGAATAAAACGGAGTAAACGGAGTAAAAATCGTAACGAGTACCTTATTCTGAAATTACATTCCATGTATTATTATTGTTCGCGTGTGCGTATACAACGCCATACGTGTGTGTATATACGATACATTTTACTATGTCAGATACTTGCGAGTAACAGGTGTAACGTGAAGTCTCATAAAAATTTCATATAGGCCACGTGGCAAATCTCGAATAGCTGCGAGGTACATATTTATACGGCTCGAAAGACGTTGACCATAGAAATAAAAGATTTCTAGGAGAAAAAGAGGATACTTAAATTGAAGAACGTCGCGCTCCGTCAACAAAGGTCGCTATCTCCGTCGATTTTTAAACGACTACGTTTAAATCCTCTTAGCCAGTCGACGGTTCGATTATCCATCTTTGACGAGCAGTGTTTTCAGTTCTGATGGTTGGTACAGATGGATAGGGACAACATTAACGATGAAATGTCGAGGACGAGTTCTCGGCCGCTGTTCCCTTTGATGTACGTCGAAATCGTCATTTGGTCGTCGCCGTCTGGTCGTGTCGAGTATTTTTACTCCCTGCTGGCCATTGGACGAGAGTTGCCTTCTGGCCAGGGCTGAATACGACCCCGTGTTCGTGGTTCGCCATGGAAAAAGGAAGCCGTGGAATTCTGCTCTTTGTAAAAAATCCTCCGACGTGGCTCATAGTCGCGGAGAGGAAAATATTTTCGCCATTCAGGTCACATCGACCGTAGACACTGTTAATATTCGTGAGCATGCCGAGCGAGTCTCGGTATATGGGACTATGCGAGACTCTTCTATCCAGATGATTACAACACGAAGCTTTTATAGTCTACACGTTCCTCGGAGATGAACCGTGCTAGGCGCGCAATGATGGTTTAGTGTAATTTTGCGTAGTTTTACGTGTTCGTCGAGCTTTTAGCGCGGCAAACATTTTACATTTCAAATATTCTTCGTGGGAGGTTTTCCCTAGAAATTTCCCGCTGCGTTATAAAATAACCAAAGAGTTGGACGTTGAGCCATCCTTTTGTAATAAACGCAAACGCGTGATTTGTTTTTTCAAAATTTAACATTAATCGCGTACTCGTGCGATAAAATCGAGAAACCGACGAAAAGCGGAGTTGGTTGACCATTTAGACTATCGAGAAGTTCGTATACGTAAAGAAAAAAAGAAAAAAAAGAAAAAAAAAGAAAAAAAAGAAAAACATGATAAACTCGATTAAAATATTATCAGATTTTGTTCGAAATCTTAGATATAAAGTTCGAACCGATTAACATTACGAGTTTCGGTTTTAATTCGACGTTCGTACGCTCACGCCAAATAAACTTTGTCTCGTTCTCTTCCGTTTCCAACCTAAAGCGATAGTTTCGTTTCTTCGACGTTCCGATCTCGCGACCGATTCCCAATGCGAAGTTCGTGTCACCGTAAGTCACCGAAAATAGTAGATACCGTAGCCAATTTCCTCGATCTCACGCTGAATACTTGAGCGTCTTTTTCTCTTTGTTTTCCGCTTTGCTACCCACCTTAGCCTTTTATCCCATTTCTTCGGTTGTCCGATTTAAACGATTCTCTCAGCGTCATCGAGGTAAAAATCTTAACTCGAGAGAGTCTGCGTTTTTCTTCTGATTTGCATCGTGAGGACAATCAGCAGGTTTTACTCGCGGGAAAACTAATGGATTTTTCTTTTCGCTTTGAAGATACAGTTGAACTCGTCGAGTTAGTGTTTTCGCAGGACGAACATTAACAAAATTGAAACTGACAAAACGAGCTGAAATATCTTTTAACCCGCAGTGAATATTATTTTCGTAGTATCAAATTTCTCTGTGTTTCACGCGGGAATACTACCAAATGATAGAAAATTTAATATACTCGTGTACCTCCACTGGCAACAAAAATCCAGTGCACACACTTTTTCTAGCCTTCTCGTGCATCATACAATCGTGTTCCGATACAATTTTATATTCATGTTCCTCTATTAGCTTCTGATCAGGTTATCAGTGCAAATGAATTTAAAAGATAGATTGGATATTGAGATGGACGCTTCGATGTAAAATGTAAGAGATAGAATATTTCAACGTGAATTGAATCACAATGAGATTATGAAAATTAATTAACAGATGGTTAAATAAGAAAATTTGAAAATGAAGTAGTTGTATTGGATATACGATTGAAATTATCGTTGCCTAAAAACTGTTGTTAATTAGTTTTAATCACATTTATCCAAATCTCTTCCAAGCAAACAACGTTTCCAAAAAACGTGCAATTTTTCACATCGATCGTTTCTATCTGTGTTATCGTAAAGACACTTAAGGCGATAATTAGATCGATTGAAGCTAACGACGCGTCAATTAGTTTGATTCGGTGGTTAGTAACGGGACGACTAGTTCGATTCGACATCCGGCGAATGGAGGTCTAAACCGAAGATGTTCGTATCAGTCTCTACGGACAAATTTCTCGAGCTGTGGAATTCGTTCGCCGGTAGCGATGGTAAAATTAAGTTTTCCTGAAACTGGCTTAGGTACAACGCCGACAGCTTTAATTATTTAACTCAGCTGTTTCTAGTTCTGGCAGACGGAACGTAATGCGATATAAATAAACCATGGTGCAGTTCGTTCAAAGTTTTCGAGAAGTCGGCCATTTCATTCCTTCAATTACGAACAAAAGCTCTGATATTTAAGATCCGAATCGAAGATCTTTCCTTCCGTTTTCACCAGCAATCGAACGTTCGAGCGTTTCGAAGAATTTACTAGTAATAATTATCGTTATTCCAGTCGTTTAATATTATATCGCTAAACACTGCGGATATTTATGCAAATTCATATTTTCAAGAATTAAATAAAAAATGCAATTCGGATAGAAAATTGTTTCGGGTATCAAATGTTAGAGAGAGTACCACGATTTCGGTATTTGATATATATTTCGTATCGTTGTATCATATTTATTGTATATGAAAATTTCTTAAATTTCCAAACATGCACGAACATCCGTCACCTACGTGGTCTACTTAATTTATATCACATTTACACGTCACGATTGAAAACGTTTTACTTCATTTTCTCGCTTCTTTGCGCTTGTGTCTCTGCTTAGGAATAGAATGCTTTCTCTCTTAGGAATATCTACCAGTCATCCGTAAAATGCGCGATATACACAAAGGATAACGGATATTATATCGAATAGCAAAATCAAATATTTAAAAACTGTTTAATGTTTAATACAACGTTGATTTCGGGTCATATAGGGAGGGAGAGAGAAAGAGAGAATAGGAGTGGACTTGTATCAACCGACACTCGAAGTACATATATATCATCTTCACGCCGATCTGCTTCCTTAAAACGCGATTCGTTTGGCGGATAAAGTCGATTTTTCCGTCGGTCCCACGCGACTACTTAAGTCGCTTCGTTTTCTCTTCCTGTCCTTCTCGACTTCGTTTCCACTTGCACCGGTAATTCCGTTTCGCAGGACGACCGTCTGTATCTCAATTTATTCTCAATTTACTCCGCGTTGTATTATCGTTTACCGGAGCTAATCTCTTTGTGTTTATTCGGGATGCGCGTGTCTCGCCTCGGAACGCGCAAAAGACGCAACAGAAAGTTCGATCGAACGTATTTTTTCAGAAAGAATCGTCGATAATGAACGTCGTTAAGGCGCGAGCGGAAATAAATCGAACCGCGTCGAAACGGCTACATAAGCAGACTGGCAAACAAAGTTAACTAAGTTGACAGAGTAAACGAGGCGAACAAATATTACTCGGTGTATACTGGAGGAATAAATGTAGAGCGAGAGAAACTGCGGATAAGTTTTGTCGATAATCTTACTTTTGTACGGTCGACCCTTTTGTAAGTGTACGCGATAGAGAAAAACAGGGTAATAAGATTATCGATCTCTTAAAGAAATATTGATTTATTGCAATAAAGCTTTCGTCGTGACGTCTTAGATGGAAGATCATAACAAGTAAAGATCATAACGTGAAAACGACTATGAAAAATATGACAAGTACATGTTCGTCGATCTGATTTTTATGATACTTTACGATTAGACGAAAGAATTAGTAGAAAGACAAAGCTTTTACCATTGTAGGCATCTACGTGCTAATTATGCAATTACATCCAAGTATATTAAATATTGTATCATTTAGCAGTACTTTCGTACGAAAGGACGTTTCGTCGGACGTGCATTGTAGTATATGCCGTAATACGTGGAATTTTCTTGGTCGAGAGGTATGCGAGGTGTGCGAGAGTTAGCTTTTACGATACGTGCGCGATCGTAAAAGTGAATTATCGCTGTACTTACCGTTGATGTGAAGATTCACGTGAATATACTTGGGCGGATGAGTGCTGACTTGGCACTCGTACTGGCCCTCGTCGCTACTGTTCACGGGCTCGATTTGTAGGCGCCAGTTGTCCGGGTATTGGAACTTCACCGTGTATCTTGGATCTCCTATGTACGTCTGTTGCCCCACCGTCAGCAGATTCACCTTTTCACCGTTATCTTGTCTACGTACCCAAGACACCTGTCAACAGATTATTCCACGTTGTCTCATAAACGATTGTTCGATCGATTTACCAGAATATCGGCATTAACGTGTCGCGCATAGAGTTTAAAAGCGTCGCAACGTTACGCGTTTAGTAAACCACGTTTTGCCATTGTTTCTAGATAGTTTTGATGATTTCCTAAAAAGCTTGTTCGAGGCTTGTTCGAGTTGTGTCACTCTTTGAAGTCTTTGAAGTCTTTGTAGTCGGATGTCGTCACAGTGGCGGTATTTAAAATTTGTTTTCAAAGTCGCTGCTACGGTTAATATTTATTAACCGTTCGCTTCGATTAGTCGCGCCAGTAACGTTAGGAGAATATGCCGATTGTTAAAGGATTAATATGCCCGTGGTATCTAAACGCTTATATAGCGTAAATATGTGTATATAACACCGCGACAACTAATTCTTGGTTCGCGTAGAAGAGCATCCGAATACAGCGCACAAAACAGAAGGAGGACGTACTGTCCCCGATTACTCGTTATGCTTGAGCCGTGCATACAATCGGGCTACGATAAACAAGGATTCGAAATCCGCAGTTTATCCACGTAACTGAAATTGGATAGTGTTTCCTGGTATTCCCATTAAGTGCGCGCGATATCGACATGGATATCAAGCTCGCTATTGTCCGTTCAATAGAGATTGCTGCGTATGGCCAGCTATCAATGATGCGCGTGATCGTTACTGATCGTGATCGATCGCTTTTACCATCTTCTTCCCTGAAACGTGAAATATTTCATACAGAATTCTCACCGATACTATCTACTAAATTAAATTTTTTCCAAATCCTTGAAACTCGTCACCACCATGATTTCAGAGCGGTGTGAAGAATTATTGCTCGCAAGAACAATATCGTTTTGTTTTTAGAAAATCATTTAGAATACAAACACCTTAAAATGATTTCTTATTAAGTTGCAAGTTCTCTTCTAAAGTATCCTTCTAAAAATCTCTGCCGTTCCTAAAAATCGTATTACGTACTTTATACGAGCAGTGAAATTGGCGGATATTTGTACAAGCTGCTCCACAAGTCACTTTCCCATTTAAAAGTTGTATAGGATCTATTTTGTTTTATCGCATACATTGAAATTTTTCTTTCAGATTATCAGTTTTGCTTTTCGGGAATTTATAATGGAAAACTTCACCGCGGAGCGACTACCAGCGGGACCGTGAAGTTATTGTACGTCGAAATCTGAGTCGGTGACGGAGTCACGAGTCATAAACAGAGGCCGGAATTGTCCTGCAGCGACTCGAACGACCTACAGCAATAAATATCGTCTTTAGCCGAGTTATGCACTTTCGAGATAATCATGCATGGATAATCGCGTTAGTCGACACCGTCGTTAGCAGCACTGGCAAACAGCAACGACATTAATAGCCTAATATTACGCTGAGGCGAGCTCGACCGTGGTTCAGCCAAGTGCGATGCTTTTAGGATATAACTACTGGACGAGTTTCTACGGAGTTAGTCGTCGTCGTCGTCGTCGTCGTCATCGTCGCTTCCCTTGTTTCAAGTCAGCATCGGTAAATTCGTCCGAAAAGATATTCTCCGTCGCGTGTCATCCGGCTTACCCGCTGAGTTACAATTTATCGAAGTTGTCCCTTTGCAAACCGCGACCCTGTGTCGCGTCGTTGTGCCGTCATTAGTCTACGAATATTTATACGTTTATATTTAACTCGTACTCTATATTTTTATATAGATCGCGTACTAGGGTACTACTACTTACGTTATAATGATACGCTTAACATTCTAATTAGGATGTAATAACTACACGCGTTACCTTATAATCCTAATTAATTTAACTTTAGATAATAACATCGTTGCACGATTTTTGATTTATAAACTATATATTTAGACAAGGTTGTATACAACGCATCGAGATTTCTACTATATTTTAAATAAATTTGATCTTGTCTTAAAAACTGGGTAATACAGATTTATCTATATCTTGTAAGAACCACGCGAGCTGAAAAAATTTCCGAATTATACGTTATTAATTAATTTAATTAAACGTAAAATAAAAACAACGGGGCTATGATCGACCGATCTAATTTTTAAAATTGTTCATAAAAGTATTTGAATCGTGTTATTAATTAGACATAAATTTCAAGGTTTTTTTTTTTTTTTTTTTAATTAAATCGTCGCTGTTACTTAATTCCAAGGAAAATACTGGCATTATGAGAGCACGTGTTTCGACATGCTTACGATTACGCTTGTTGTGCGCGTTATGTGCCCATTTTCAGCAGCACATTACTTTTTACCATCCTGTGTTTTTTGCTCGTCACATACCCTCTCTCCGCCTAAGTATCATGTTACGACGTATTCAGCTGACCTTAACAAAGGAAGCTAAAGGACGGGCTAGATACTCTCTCGGGACCATGATCCGAAAGGAGCATTCCTCTTTTTATCGAAATGGACGATGATCGAAAATTACGCGTACTAGAAGTTTGGACGCGATGCTCGGTTTCAGGCGTTTCTCTCAGAAACGTATCATGTTGTTTCTTCCGCTATAGGCGCAAAGTCGTTCTAAAAATTGATTTCTTCGTTGTTTCATCCACGAGTGTTCATTTAGTTTCTCAAACATTATGCAGCAGTACTTAGCATAGTTAGCGCGAATGTAAGCTGCGCGACATATCGAACAGGTATACCGTATACAGATGTACAGAAAATTATGTAAAGTATTAGAAAAAAAAGAAAAAAAAAAAGAATTCTATCGATTTAAATTAAGTTGAGAGTTTATTTCAGTAAATATTACATGTTTGTAAGATCGTAATTGAGAAAAAGTCGCGATAATATTACCCGCATAAATGATATTCTTATTGTTTCGTCACTCTCGTATTTCAATTCGACGTTAAAAAAGCAGAAAAATATATAAGGAAGTATCTAATGATGTACGTAGCGTAGAATTTATGAAAATATTGGGAACAGAAAACGATCGGATTTCAGAGAGTATAGACGCGAACGATTACGAGGGAAATTCGCGCGAAAGCTCGCCGGCAGCGGATAATTTCTATTCAACCTCACCGGGACACGTATAATAAGGCCGGATATTAAATTAATTCGAACGGCGCGATTGCTCCAACTGCGTTAGATGCGTCTAGCTTCCCGCAAGTCCCGCCGCTGCCGGGATATAAGATCCGGAGAACGCAAAGAAATTAATCAGAATAAATCGTGCTCGCCTATCTTCCTGCAAAACGAACTTTACTACGGTTTACAAGATTGATTGCGAGTTATCGTCTTTCTAATTTTCCGCGAACAGCAAGCCGGCAAAACGTGAGACCTCGACTATTAAACTGCTAAGATATGCAGAAAAGATGCAAAGCTATGGAAAACGTATGGAGAAATATGCGAAGGCTATGTGAAAATGTCCAGAAACATTCGTATAAGTAGAAATATACAAGACCTTTTGCCTACTTTCGCATATTATAAAATGTTTTTCATATCTTTGCATACATTTCCATACGTTTCATACGCTGTTTGTACATATTTTACATATTTTTGTATCGGATACTCTCTATACACGCTATGTATTTTCATCTATAATTCGCATATTGCAGCGGTCATTCTGTTTCACGGTTGACGACATACAAACCGAATCGAACCAGATTAATCGTTTAATTTAAAAAAAAAGTTAATTCGATAAAAGCTGTATGTACATCTCTCGCTCGTAAGTACATTACCAAGTAAAGTGTTCTGCTACCAATACGAATAGCGACGATATACATACGTATATCGATACAAACGAAGAAGGAGGAAACTCACGGTTTTATCCTGTAGCAAGGATATCCTGCAGTCGAGGATGGCACTTCCACCAGCTTGCACAGTCATGTTCTTGCTCTCCCCTTCGAAATGAGGACCCCACCGATGATCGTGATGATGTTGATGCTTGTTTAGCGTGCTGTGCGCATCGAAAATGTAGTTCAACATCGGCGCGTCCGTCGGTACCGATCGCTTTGCCGCCGTCGTCGATTTCGTCGATACCGAATCCGTTATCAGTGGCAGATCTGGAATCAACGACGATTTTTCACACGGTTAATTACGATTAATCGCGTTTGGCAAAAATTGATATTTTTACAAACACGATGAAAGCATTTGTATCCCTGGACAACAGAGATTTGACAAACCTTGTAAACTCAAGCTTCGTCGCGATACGAAACGTTTAACTTTTCCGATATTGTTTATTCGAAAATTTTGCGCTATTCGTTAATCCGTACATCTATACCGTTGATCGCGCACACCTGATACCTTGTCGCGACATCATCCAGTCTCTGGAGATCCGCGTTTCCCGCTGTTTACAAGTATTGGACAGACAATTGACAACTGGCAGTACATATTGGCGTTTCTGTTCGTTCGCAACATCCGTCTATTCACGTTTGTAACCGTTGAATGAATAGGTACACACGATATCGCGCGAGAGTAATTACTCGCTGATATGCTTCAAGCGGTAAAAGAATTTTGAGTAACGAAGTAAAATTCACGTATTTGTAAGCGATATTCAACGCTAAGAGGGCCAGTTCGAAATGTTTGCAAGCAGTTTCGACGACAAGGCACGATTTTGAAATTTAGAAGAAACACTTTTGCAAAATCCGAAATATATATCCAAATAATACGTATGATAGGAGCTTGAATCAATTAGCGTAACAATGCCGAAGAAGGGAAAAGCAACGAACAGCTTGCGAAGCAGTGTACACATTGGTTTCGACGTTGGTTTCAAATTTCACCGATACGATTATGACAATCGTGTCTCGTTGCAGCGTTAACGAAGTTTTAAAGCGTTTTATGCGAAACATATAATATGGACATAAAAGCTTTCAAATACTTTCACGAGCCACTGTACATCGAGTACACTATATTGGGTTATACTGTACATTTTGTATTGGGAAACCGGGAATTTCGATAGGCCAATTAGCGGCAGAAAATTAAGCTCTTGAGAGTAGGTCGAGCATCCATGTGATCATCAAAGTTTAAATGGACGCGAATGTGAAAAACGAGTGTTTTTAAATTTGTTCCAGTTCCTTTAAATCGATCGACATTATAAGAGTCATATAATCATTTAAGCAATTATCGAAATTTACGCAACGGACTCTTCTGTCCTAAACAAAATACGAGCAACATATATATATATATTCGAAAACTCTTTAAAATAGAACGACTTTTTAAAAATTGGGCCAAACGTCGTCAGCTTTTTCGAAAAGTTAGAGGAATTAGTTCGCTGGATGACGTGTAACAATTTTTTTGACGAAATAGCAATTAATCGGAATCGCGAGGAAAGAAAGGGGAAGGTCATTTTTTTAAACTTTATCATCTCCCTCCGCTCTTGCTATCTGCATCGAAAATTTAAACAACACGTTTTAAAGATTTCTAGGATTCTGGAAATTTCATCAAAGTCGATTGATGTAAAACGAACATCGAAAGATATAGGTAGGATTATTTTATTACAGTTATCGGGCCGAATATCGTGAAAAAGTGCGGTTTTCGCTATTTTTAACAGTTACTGGCCCACAGCGACGTTAACCGATCGCGCTGAAATTTTCAGAATATATATATATATATATATATATATATATATATACGTATAAACGTATATGGTTTAAATTTCCATTATAGTTTCGAACAAAAAAGTTGTGAAAAGCGATGTTCGTATGTTTACTTTGCGATTCCGACGTAGTAAGTGTATATTCACAGTGCTGTTGAAACTTCTGAACGAGAAAAAAAAAAAAAAAAAAAAAAAAAAAGAACTATCGAATAGAATAGCTCACGAAGAACATTTTTTCAATCGAAAAGGATCTTAATATTGTTAAACGCTACCGAGTATTTGGAATGTAAATTAATTAGCTAATTTGAATAAACGAACGAAAAGATCGAAGGATTTACTTTCGGTAGTTCGCTACTTATCACTGGAGGGGCTGAGATCTAAGCCACGCCTCCATTAAGCTCTCCGATATCGATTGTTAGGAAAAAGCGTCGCTACTTCTCTGAAGCCAGTAAATCCAATTTTTCAACCGTTCGATTCCGCCATATAATATTAACGAAGATCATCGATTTAGAGCTGTCGTCATCCACATTTTAGGTGCTCGTTCATTTCTTATGCATGATCTTCTGCACCCTTACGGCGAATCCATACGTTAGCATTAGCCGGGTAGAAGCAGTTTCTCGAGGTTCCCACCGTGTGTTTTTCAATTTAACGATGTCCACCGAGAGAAGAACCCGAAACAGGTAAGCACTTTGACGTACGAGCGTACAAAGGACGAGGTATTTTTTCTAACGATCGCGCGCGTCGCATCGGAAAACGATAAGTACCTATATATCGCTTAGATATTCGTCTGGTATCGACGGAAGGACTCGCGCGACGCGTCACTTAAATATAAACTTATATATACCGGATAGCTATGAAAATCCACGGCTACTAATTGTTTCCTTTTGTTATCGTTAAACCGACTTTGCCTTTAAAATTTTTAACGCGATACTCCTTTCATCACGAGTTTGACTTTCGAAACATTCGTCGTTTTCCTTTTAGTACAAAAAAAAAAAAAAAAAAAAAAACAAAAAAACGTACCATTGCCCGTTTTCGATCATTTTCGTTCTTGCCATTCTTTCGCGACTCTATACTTTTGCAGTTCTACCTATCATCGTTTGACCCTTCGAGCGTTCACCAAAAATATGAGACACCGACACGACCATGATTTTCTACAAGCAGCCAACGTGTCTTTCGATCTTTCTCGTCCTTATCCTTTTACAAGTTTCTAAACATTTTATAACTTTCTTCTTCGGCCAGTTCGCTATATACTGCAAAATCATTAAACACGGATATTCCTTATTTTTCGTTATTCCTTAATTACTGATGCTACTTTAATTTAACTTCCGTCTGTATTCGATATAGTCTATCCTATTCTACCAAATAAATTCAATACGTTATCGCTGCATTGACGCAAGGACAATGCACAGCATCCACATGCATTAAGATCTGTCAGAAACGAAGCAACGCATACGATTCTAGCCGAGTATTAATCACCTAATTACGTCACTCAGAATCTACCTTGTTATAGCAGCTGCACAAGCAGCTCCCACGAGCCTCCCGATAGGAGAACCCAGCAATGGTCGAGTCGACTAGCGTGCATCAGCTTTTCTCTTCGCCTCGCCCCTTCTGGAAACGTTCATCTGTTCATTCGATCTTTTCTCTTTGCTTCCGCGGTGGAAATTTCGCCGTTGTCCAGGGGGAAGGAAAACTGATCGGGAATTCCGATGGAACCGCGGAGAGCGTGTCCTGGATACCGACGAGGAATCAGCAGCGACTTCTTGCCTCGGCGAATATGAAAATCGTTATACGTCGTATTGACATTGTCGCTCGACCGCGGACCCAGCTACGGGGATCCCATTTTTTAACTTTTAATTTTTTAACTCAGACGGGAAACTATAATGGAAGATCCTCGTGTACCGGATCGAATCACGGGATCGAACATTTATACGGACGGTCGGATTTCGATCCCCGAAAAAGTTCGCCGAGCGTTCACGTCCAGAGTTCTTCTTTAAATCCTCTGTTCAAACACGGTGTGATTGTTACCCCTGCGGGACGATGGCTCGACAGGACGTTTTTCCTTCGCGTAAGGACTATTTTTCGTCGGGTTGCGCGAACCGGTAGATCGATGTTGGAGAGAGGCTACTGAATATGGAGAAGTTTAGTGCGCCAAGGATCGTCGGTTTGGTTGGTCGAGTAGAATTACCTCGGTGGTTTCGATGGCGAGAGTGCAAAAATAACTTTTTTTAATATTTTTTGCCTTGAAATAAGAGAAGAACGATATACGCGCGTTTTACGAGCATAAAGATTTCGTCCTTTTAACTCGGAATGAATTTTATAGAAGATACTTTCTCGTCGATGTCGTTGTAATCATTTTTTCATGTTTCTCTCGTTCGTTTAAATTACAAATTTCATTTAACTACGTTTATATTAAAACGTTTCCCATAGATATCGAAACATTTGTATTTCAACAGTACTTGCAGCAGAAAATTGCAGGTTGAAAATCGAAAATCTCTAGAATCGAAACGATTCAAATTTAAATTCTAACGTACGAAGAGCCCAAGAGAAGAAGAACAAGGCAAGTCCATTATCGTTAATTTTATAATTTCGACGTCGCTTGGTGGACGAGGAATTGCTTGTTGAATTTTGAAATCTTGAAATTGCTCTGCGTACGCGGATCTCTATACCGCGAGGATACAAAATCATTCTCACTGCACAGATATCAATGTCGACCTGAAAACAATATCACAACGTATTTATAAACATGAAATTTATCTAAAAGCTAGGCAACGAAGCGGTAAACGAACGCATTAACTCGTCAATTTCATCGATGACTGTGCTTGGACTAATTAAGACAGCGGTTCCTCTCTGCGGTTTTCCGATCGAATCACTATGGGATTTATCGAGCAATCACTCAGAGATATATTTCGCGGATATCTCCCTTCTCTCGGTTCGACGGAGGGCGGAGGCACAATCGACGCGGATATCCTCGTTGGGCGCGAGATCTCGCGAGTATCAATCGACCCATTTTTTCGCGACTTGCAAACACTCGAGAATTCTGACTTGGCGCTTTTCCTCGGCATTGCGTCGCGTGCATTATTCCGTATCGCCGCGGAAAAACAAAGTCTGAGAAAAGCAAGCGAAAGAAAGAGATGCGCGATACCAGACGAGATGAACAATCGCAGGTCTAAAGACCGATCGAGACATTCGCCTTTTTTAGGCAAAACGACCTCGAGAAATCGCTTTGTTGGAAACTTAGGTCGGATATTTAGCGATACGATTTGGAAAAATCGATTAAAATTTCCGAACGAGGATATTTCCAAGAGAAAATTGTGTTCCTTCGTGCTCGACGCACGAGTTCTCCGTTTGTTAACAGTAGGTTGAAAGTATTCGAGTCGGACAGTGCGCTTAGCTTCTACGTGTCCACGGACGCGGTTAAGAATAATTAGAATATATTTGAATAAAATACTTGAGGGTTTTACGCAAGTACGACAGATAGTTTCGCAAGTTACGCGCTTGTATTGCTTAGCAGCGAGGCGCCGTCCGACCAACACCGACTCGTTTCACTCGGAAACCTAAACTTCCCTGCTACCTCTGTTTCTAATGTTTCGTGGTTACTTAGAATACGCTGTAACATGCATAATTCTACAAAAAAAAAAAAAAAAAAAAAGCAAACATTTATCTAGTACCTTAAGTTATTATTGCGATACAACTAGCATACAAAAGCAAAGGACCGCTCAACTTTCGACGAAAAAATTGTCAACGATTAAATCGTTGTAACTTCGGCACAAAGAAACGTACAACGATCTTTAACGTAAAACATTTCGAATACCAGCAACCTTCCGGCGAAAATCGAGCGTTCCTTTGATTTTGCACGCCGGCGAAAAATTCTTCCTTTTTCCCGAAATCGCCATAGATAGCGTCGCCATAGAAACACGAACAAATACTTGGTCAGATCTCGACGAATCGAGAGACTTGCGTGACGGAAACGGAAACGCGAACGCAAGCTCGTCTTCGTAGAGAGAGCGCACGTTTCCTCGATTCGACGGTGGAACACGACTACGCCGTAATTCCAGCGAGTCCGGCTAACCGGGGTAAATAATTCCGATTCGAGACACAGGCCAGTGGCACGCTCATGTTTTATGCATAGACCAGACCCGCGGTCCGCCACGCGTTACACGTGGTTGTAGCTTCTGCTGGAATCACGAATCGCGCCACCACTTAAACGCGTATCGGCTCTGTCCACTGATTCGACGCTGTTCTCTCCCCTCGATATGCGTTCACGCGCTACCTCTATCGGTGTATACTGTACAGGATGGAACAATCTCCTGTTACGAACCGGTGTTGCAGCGTTATTGGATGTCAAGCCGCGATACCGCGTCCCGAAACCAGACTTAGTTTCACCGAATTGTCTCGACTAGTAGCGACTCCTTCAATCCCTAATATGTCGAAGAGTTTCACGAGTTTCAGTTGTACTTGCTCCTAGTTGCGCGACTTAAAGCTACAACTATCGAATACCTAAACTGAGACTACGCAGTAGTATAAACATAGCCCGATGAGGTTCAATTTCATCGAATTTCGCTGAATTAATCGTACTTTACTTATTGACAAAATATAATAAAATACCATACAAACACAATTGCGCGAATCTCTTATACGATCGCAAATGCTTGGTTCTCGCAAAAATTTATAATTACCTATTTTCTATATCATCGAAACGCGTCTTTGAAATTTTCTTGTTTTCTCCCAAACGATTTCATCGACAGTTTTCATCGGGCGTAGAGCATTACGTTAAACGTAACATAAAATTGCGTCCACGATTTCCAATCTAAACGTCAATTCTCACTTTCGACGTCACTAGCTGTATCTCGAGCGATTCTCCATTTTTCAACTTTCGACGATTTTCCCGACGATCTTCCCGACGATAACCAGAGTTTACACCAGCGCAACGCAGCGGAAAGCTGCCGAAAGTCCTCTTCTCGCGGAAACTTTGAATCCCATGATATTCGTGGTACGATACGCGTTCAAGAGACGATCGGATTCGTCGGAAACGAATTCGTAATTCGACGATGTACAACGAACCCGTGAAACTTAAATAGAACGCACGAAATCGCCGAGATCGATCTAGCAAACGTCGCGCATTTCGTGTCGCTTTACGTTGTTTTACAAAGTTGGATCACGGTGAAAATATTGGCGCCGCAAATGTAGATTTGTCTATGTGTATAATAAATAAATATATGAGGAGAATCTATACACATTTTCGAATTGGTTTGAAAAACTTTATCGATACATATGGTCGCGATAATTGTATCTCGTTTGCTAATGATTATCAAGGTTTAACCCGATTTAACTAAATTTATATAAACAAGACAATTTAATTTAATCACACACGTGTTACAAGTTTATCGTAACATCGAATATATAAATTTTTGTTAGTCTGAGATTATTCCTGAAAGTTTAAAAAAACTAAAGAGAACAGTACGAATGAAATTCGGTTGGTCTAAAGGTACAGATTAACGTGTCGCTGCTCAAAGTTGAAACTTGATCGACGCCAAATGCGTAATTCGATCGGCATCAAGACGAATGTAGAAAGAGGGAAAGCCGGGTGTCATAAATTGTGTGGTTGATGCGCCAACAAAAGGAGCAACGCGTCGCGACAGATAACAGCGTAACAGCGTAACAGCGTAACAGCGTAACAGCGTAACAACGTAACAGCGTAACAGCGTAACAGCGGCACGGTGCACGTCCGGCACGATAATGCGCGCGCGTTTCATTACGCACCGTAGCGATCGATCGTGCTGCGCTGCATAAAACGCGTACACGTTATCAGCGTCGTGTTATCGAGCGACTGATTTATCATTACGAGGCAGCGTGTTCTCCGCTATCGGACGATGATCGACCGTTGTCGGTCTTTCCCGACGGGTTTTCTCTACCGATATACGCGCGGTCAGGAGAGCTCAGCGGGGTCGAACGTTGTTCGACAACGATCGCGTAGGCATCACGACGACATTTCGCGCGGTATACAACGCGAGTTTTCTCGTCCCGCGTACGTCAACGTATTCTATCAACGTATTCTATCCACGTATTCTAAAGCACGATACACGTATCCGTTTTACGAGAATGTTTCGATCGTTTCACGAAAGATTATTCTTGAGTGGAAATTTTAGAATATCAGCGGCGATAAATATTGTTAGTTTCTTTCATGCTCGATATCAAAATTATTAAACGAACATATCGCGTTATATTCTTGACGACTCTGATGAGCAGACCGTGCATCTCGATGCATTTATGAGAAACTTCGAACTGCAGAAATGCGCGCAATGCATATAATATACAAAGATATATAATAGAAAGTATCGAAAGTGGAATATTTAGTATAATATTTAGTACAATATTTAGTAAGACGTTTATCCTTGATCATGTTGGCGAAAATATAAAAATGCATAAAAATTCGCAGTCTAGCGACAATACCGATCTTCGTTTTCTCAACCACTCCGCTCTCCGTGCCTAAAATTCTTCACGATGAAAATAATACGCTACAGTAGTAGCTTGCAAACTAATATCCGCTTTTTTACAATGGATGTGCGATCTTTCCTTGTCAGGTTTATTCTGCTTTCTCAACTCGTACTGTCAGCCTGTGAAATAACAGTCAGAAATGTATGTACGTACGTAGATGAAAAACGCTACAGCCGCCGGTAAGCAATAAAACTGTCTTTTTCTTTCGATGCTTCTTATTCCTACTTGTCGTTTATCCATCGAAAAAGCATTAGCAATAGAATTCCGTATCGGATACGAAACGATATATTTGGTTTTTACCGCTCGAAATACATTCTGTTCGTTAGTTTTTAAGTACACCGGATTAAATCGAACGTCACGCTATATTAAATCTCGGACAGAGATATACCTCGTCGTAGTTATCCTTATCAGAGTAATCCATTTGGCGATCGTTAACGCTGATCACGGCAAGTTGAAGTAATCCCATCGTCGAATTATCTGTCAAGTCGTCGTGCTTCGAATTAGGCATTTCACGCCTATGTTATGTATGTTGCACGCGAGCTACCTTCAAATCCGACAACCATTCTGCTATAGTCTGCAAGTATCGATTCTGTCTGTCATAACCGAAGAGAGTCGGAATGGTAAACGATACGAACGGCAATGAATATTTCCAGCACCTTCCAGGAAACGGGAAACGCGTTTCTGTTAATTTTACCATTTTCCGTGTCACGCGAGTCTCGTTCGGTAGACGAGCAACTTTTCCCGATAATTTTCTACCGATAATTATCGAAGCCACACCGATCAAACTCAATTCCAAAACTATGCGATTCTGTTATCACAGATGCATCGACGCGTTGAATATAAATTCTTTATAGGTTAACGTTTCAAGATCAGATAATGATTCCTAAACGTTTAAATAACGCTACAATGATTTTCTAGGTTTACTTAAATTCCCAAAAGTGTTCTAATACTTACGAAAGGGAGCGTGTCTCGTTTATCATCGTTTCTTCATTTACCGTATTAACCTTCGTTTACCGTTTCACAATTTCATAATTCCACGTCGAACAAGAAAATCGTAAAATTTTACTTGTTTTATTACTTATCTCGTTCGTCTTACGCAAGAGAATTCATTAGCCCCGCTAGCTTGAAACACGTGACGGGTAAAACTTTGCTAACGATATCGATCCAAGTGTGCAAGAGCAAGGACTTGTTATATTCGTTTTATTCCTAAAATTCGCGACTTCGAAGCTTCTTGAAATTATAATGAGCGTAGGATTTCCGCAAGGTACCGCGGCATCACGAGTTGCTAAAGACACGGGGATACTAAAACACGGGGTTATAGAGATCGATCCCGCGGATACCAGGGTTTTTAGAGAGTTCTGGGGATATGGATGAGTCAACAGGCGAATATACGCGCTTTTGAAACTTTCGAAAGTCGTTTCATATTTTTCCGAAGATTCCAAGGATATCGATACTTACCGGACTTTTTTATGTTTATGGAAATGTGAAAGCAGCAGGGTTTTCGCTGCGTCGAGGGATTTCGATGATTCGAACCTTCGACGGTTCAACGCGTAGAACGATGCAGGGGCAACCGAGGAGCGAACCCTGTACTCTCCAGAGAGCTTACCAGGTGTATCGCTGGTTCCAAGATCCACGAGGTCTTCAGAGTCTCTAGGGTCCCTAAAGTTCCCTAGAGGGTCTCTAAGTTCTTGGTGGTCTTGGAGAATTGCAGGATCTTCAAGGTGTTAGGGGTTTCCAAGGTCTCCAGAGCCAAAGGGTTTCCGAAGCTTCCGTGGTCTTCGTAGTCTCTGGAGTCCTCGAAATCTGTGAGTCCATCTTACATGTATCTCTCTTGTCCGTTACGTTACGTACGTTGGTCTTCGAATTACAGACGATCGAAGAAAATGTTCACAGTTTTCGTTTCGTTCTCTTTTTACGTTAAGAACGTTTCTTCTTGACGGTTGACTTTCCTAAAATCCATTAGATTTTCGTCTTTGGAAGAAAAAAGATCTATCGTGTATTCGACCGGAGAACGCACGAGAAGAATGTACGATCTGCGAGAAAAGATAGAAAATAGATGTGAGATCGTTGGAAGTGGTACACCTGGTATTTTCGAGCGAGTACGGAACTCGGTGTTAAGGCGCGCAGTTAGCGTGCGCCGAGACACGAAGATGACCACTTGCAAGATTCGTTTGATCATCTTGGACTCGAAAACTAAGGTACGTAGAACCCGTGTGTTCGAACGAACATCTTTTACATGTACACGTTGTTTCACGAATAGAGGCACATGCTTACACTTTCTCGAATTCGACACGAATTTCATATGTGCGTTTCCCTATGGAAGGATTCGTATCTATTTCGATACATCCAGCGTAGTTATCGAGTTGCAGCAACTTTATGATAATTGCATCCAAATTCCATGATCGCAACTGTCACGAATTCGGTGTTTCCGATAGCAAATGCCACGTGTCTGCGGATAATCTTATTTCATAGTAGGAACGCGAAGTTGCTTCTGTTCAACTTCGCGCGATCTAAAATGTCTTGTATTCGCTTCTATGGACTTGGGAATGTTTGTATTATGTTCTACGAGTCTGTGAAGCTATTCGTACGCCATTTCATGCCAAGAATTCACGATTCCCTTCTCGAATCGAGGTTCAGTGTCACCTGCGTCTAGACTTACGAGTTCAAATTCGCCACCACTTCTCGTGTCCAACTTGTCGTCTGTATTTGATATTACTCGCTCGATGCTGTGTATATTTAGTTTGAGGGATTCAAGTTGGTCTAGTCTCGTATCCAAAGGTCTCGTACGATATTACCACCCACCTCAGAACGAACCGAATCTTTGGAAATTGGTTGTATAACTCGAAAACACGCGTTTGTTTCCTCTAGAACGCCGACGAACTCGACTCCAAACGTAGACTCTACCTTCGAAAAAATTCGAATTTTCAGACGAACGAAAACCTTCCAAGATCAATTTTTCCAAGACTTCCATCGATGCTTAATAAGATTTTCTTCGCCGCGCTGCGTATAAACAAAAAATCACGTACTCTCGTCGAAATGCGAAACGACGAATTTCACGTAGTCGTTTTTCCGGTTCATATATATTAAACTTTACGCGTTCTTTCGCCAACTCGTAGCTTGTCGCTAACTTGTAGCTCGCAGGTAATAATTTTTCATTTGCGAATTTCCTCGGGCATTACATTTTTTCCTCCGCGAGTTCAGGTATATATGCGAGTAACGAGAAGAAAGGGAAAAGAAAAGAACTGAAATTTCAGATTAAACGAACTACGAGTACGAGCACTTCTTTTCACGCTTATGAAACGAATTTTTCGATAATTAATTAAAAATTTAAGAGACAGGAAGAACGTGAATTAACTGCTCGTAATATCGTCAAGAATTTTTAGAAAATAACAGAACATTTCCCGGTTATCGTATATTTGAAATTGGTGTCACTTGATAGACATTGGAGGAAAAAACAGCCACTTTATTTCCATTTAAACGCTTTAAAGGGATTCGATATTGTCGCGCAGGGAAGTGTGAAAATCGGCTCTTTCGAAGGAAATTTTCTCATTAACGACACTTCAAATGCTTCGAATAGAGTGGTGTAGTCTGAACGCGCCACGAAATTCCACGTTCTCCAAATTTACGAAGATTCACCGAGCACGAAGTTATTCGTCGTTCGCTTAGCAAAAAGCTTCGGATTTTTGAAATTGTATTTCGTCGCGCAGCGTGCAAGTTAAAACACGCGGCTCCTCGATGCCGCTTCTATGACCGCATTGCGGATGCTGGCTGAAAGTCCTCGTTTTAAGCATGTGAAATATTTATCGTTAGATCTCTTTTTGGATCGCGTCAAAGGAATAAAGTGCCAGCGACTACGAGACATCGAAAATGTACATTTCCCAATTAAACTTTTGAAATATTTGTTCGCTATAATTTATCAAATTAACGAAACGAGAAAAGATCAAATCGAACTTTTAATTACATAATATTTGGCCTAAGTTCATTTAGCTATTATATAGCCTCTTTTATTTTGCGAGCTTACAAAATATCGATAACAATACTTTCGTCGACGTCTTTGCGCTCGATCGCCGTGGACATTCGTTAACATTAACGTTGTAATTTAATGCAGCTTAGCTTCGATCAGGACTTATCGACGCGACTCCCATTATCCTTTCACCTGTAATCTCATGTTGTCGTTCCTCTTCCACAGAAACAAAGATTTGCGCGGTGAACGTTACGAGAATCGACGAGATTCGAGGCAACCGCCCTTCGTCACCGTTTCGCCCCTAAATAAATTTGAATCGCTACGAATAAACGCGCGTTCACGAAACAAAACGGCCTACAGACTTTCCCCACGAATGATTTCGCTGACGTTCTTTGATCAATCTTGAAATGGTCGCTTGGATTTTTCAGGTTTCGCGTAATTTTCTCACATCTTGAATATATAAAAGATGCGTACGTACGTAACTATGTAACTATCGATGAGATCTTTCGACTGCGATCCGGTATAACGGTCTATTTGTTGATCGTTCAAGTCTCGTTTGCACGTACATGTCCGAGTAATCTTGTAATAATATCGTTGAAACAGTACTAGCACGTGTAACATACCGCGCCTATCGTTTCAATTTTAGCTCCATAAGCTGTCTTTTTATCCCCCTTCTGTGCCTCTTTCGTATATATAAAAAGATACGAGTCGCATACTTAGGACGATCGAACGATCGAGTAACAAGATTCATTTTTAGATTTGCAGTGGTCATCGATTTCTTGCGGTCTAAGTCGCAGAGCTAAACGGGCCGCGATACATAGCTCGAATCATCTCCGTTGCAGCAAACGGAATGGATAGGTTTTCCGCAGTCGTCGAATTCAAACCGCGTTTCCGTCTCGGACGAAAGTCGGGTATACGGGCAGATGCTTGTCAGCCTTAACAGAGGCTGGAAGCTTATCAGACGCGTCAAAACGCGTTGGAATCTTTTCCGCGAAACGCGAATACGACGGGAAGGAGACACGTGTAATCTCTCTTCTCTTTTGTCCGCTTCGTGAACGTTTTTTCGAAGAATGGGTTAGGAACGAGAGACGGCAACATCCACTCTCGAACGCGAATTCGGAATTCGACTGCGTTTCCGATTTGACGACGTGAAATCGGCTGGAGGAAATAAGCTTAGCTTTTGGAGAAAGAAACGTGACCTTCTCGCCACGTCGAGATCCACGTGCTTTCTTCGCGAACGTGGTTTCGCCTGTCTTGGCTTTCCTACGTCACGTTTCTATATTTTTTTCGTCCGACGGACAAACTTTTCCCGCAACTTTATATCTCGACGAACGCGAGACGTAACGAAACGAAACGTATAATTCTAAATTATGAAAAATTAATATGAAAAAATTGCTATTGGTATTTATGAATTTTAGCTTTAATTCTACTAAAGCGAAAGAAACGTTAAAATCTAAAATTTCACGGGTCGCAGTGGGATCGGATAGAGATTCGTTTTACTTGTTCATTCGTTTTCCGGTTGCGTAGGTTCGAAAAACGAATCGAAACGGAAACATATAGGTTTGCAGGAAGGTTTGACAAATCATCGATGCAACCTTAAAACAAACCATCAAAGTTGCTATCGAAGAATCTCGAAAAAGAATGCGATGATTCGATGTAACGAATAAACAAGTTACCAGCGGAACATCGTGCAAGCTCGTGCATTGCTGTCGATTCGTTGAAACGATGCCTCAAAGATACATGCAGGTTATTACGTTGCAAAAGCAATTACGTCGCCGGTAATAATGACACGGCTCGATGACGTTTTAAAGACCCACATCAGTGAAGATTATCGTGAAATCCTTTAATGTCTGTCGGCGAATACCAGGTGGTATCGTATTCGGCTACGTGAAAGCAGAAACGAGAGCTGGTTAACGTACTTTCGTATTACGAGAGACGATAATCCATAGACCGTAAACTATAACTGCACAGATAACTCGACGACCACTGCCACTCGCTTGCCAAACTTTCTGAAAATCGTTTGATCTTTTTGTATGTAAAATAAAAACGGCGTTTCTAATTGAAAAGGAGAATTCGTAGTTTGTAACGTACGACGATCGTTAGATAAAATTGCAAGCGATAGTACGATAACGCGTTATAGTTATATTATAACGGAATTTAAATTTGACTGGCTTCGGTGTACGGAAACGATGGAGCGAACGAAAAGGAGAAAGATAAAAAAAAAGAAAAAAAAAAAAAAAACGAGTTGAAAAAGAGGATGGTTTTACGGCGTGGAACTCGTAGAAAACGAAAAAAGTGAGCGAAAAAAGAATTTTACAAGCAGAAATTCGTGGCGCTGCATGCCGATGGACAGCTTGGACAGATGGATTAGCCGCTCTCTGACTATACGGCGCGATACAATGATCCACCTAAGTTTTCATTATTCGTGGAATAGCTGCGTGTCTTCTTTAGGAATCAGAGAATTCACGGAACTTTGTTCTTCTTCCCGTCGTTTTTTCTTATCATTGTTTACTTTAAGACACGAGTTTCGGCGAGAGAAAGTTTATGAAAACGCATGTGTCGTTTCAATTAAATGCAAATTTCAAGGAATACGAACGCGTGCTACGCGCATAAAAAAGAAAAATTTCTTATTATCGAAATGAAAAATGAAAAAAAAAAAAAAAAAAAAAACGAGAAATAGGATAGGATAGATAGACGCGTGTACGAAGAAGACGCGGTCGATGATGGATGGATCCAGCGAGATGATTTACGGTGGCCACCTAATCTACAAGTGGAAATTCTCTAGTTGCTTAGCGGTAACACGTTGTTAGGTGATTGAAATTAATTGCTCGAATAAACCGCATCGCGCAGGTACTTTGGTTGCGAATATTATTGCGCCTGTACGTGGATAGATAGGTAGCCGTATCCTACCGGTTCTTGACGTTATGAGGTTCAATTACAAACAATTTTCAGGTTTAATCATGGAAAGTTTAGAATTTTACCGCACATTATGAATATCGTCACGGAAAGGGTTCATCGATATATTTCTGAATATACGTAGAAGATCGTTAGACTTGTCGTTTCCAAATCACTAGTTATTACTAGTTATCTAGAATTATTAATGAAGTTATTCGATAATATTTGGAGCCTATCCTCAACGGGACGAATTACAAACACAGTTCGGTTCGGTTAACCTGAGAAACATACGTTTGACGGGGGTTAATTCAATATCTTTCAGACTTATAAGACGCAGCCTTGCTTGATTCTGTCTATCGTGTGCTTGAAATCTGTCTTAAACGTATGGAGAAACGTACTCCGACTCGATTTTATGTAACAGATATTCTGCCAATAAGTTTCGTTCTGCCAAAAATCGGATTGTGCTTAATGCGGAGATAAACCGATGGTTGGTTTTATAGTTTGCTTTGCCAAAATATAACAAGCCGTTTGCCTGTATTTCTAAGCAAAATGTGCAATTTGATATGCTATTCGCGCATGTTCTCCAACTAGTTTAATTCGAAACACGAATTTCGAATTAACGTAGCTGACAAGAAAAGTTCGCGCGTGTCTTACGTCCACCGTAATTTGCTCTGTTTTCGTTATTAAACAGCGCGTAATGTAGGTTACAATGCAGGTTACTCGATATTCGATCTCAAATATCCTACCTGCCCAAAAATCGAGCAAAAAGGAGTTTTCTCAACTTACACAGCCTCCTGTAGCTCCTGTGCAAACGTTCCTGTACGCGACATCTAATCAAAGAGAAGATAAATTCGAAAGCAATTAAAGGTAATTCGAGTCGTGTTAGACGAACCTTGGCGTATTTGCGAAACGAGTGAAGAACGGTTGCCCGATCAAACATTAAAACTATCTCCGTCTCTGTGGTGGTTGGATCGTACGGTACGCCGTTTTGCGCCGGAAGGTAGGTATGTTAAATTTTAGATTACCGAGTGCAAATCAATTTGCGGCGCGGAAGGACGTCACGGCTGCTCGCATCGTAATTACGCTGGTAATAAGAAGGAAAACGGTCGCATTTACCCTGCCGAAGACGAAGACGAAGACGAAGACGACGATGAATTTACATAGTCGCGACATTTAGGATTTATAACCGTGCGCAATCTGAATTTCATGGAAACTAATTCCGCGGCTCGTTTAATGGAGTCTTCCCTCGCGTGGCATAGATCGCCGCGTTGATCCTATCCGCCTCGATCTCGTTCGTTTTACGCACGCGTCACTGTCCTGTGTCATTCTCACGCAATTCATTAGTTAATCAAAAGCGTGACTCAACGCGACGCAACCAGTTGGCCATCGTCGCAATTAGTTCGCGTACCATTCTTGTAAACGCGCTCGTTTTCCGCGTGACAAGGTGGACAGCGACTCGACGTCTAGTTAAAATCTAGTGGAAATCGGGGCGTGAAAATGCTGTTTTTTTTCTTCTCTTTTTTTTTTCTTTTTTAAATTCTTTGTCTCCCGAGTGTGGACAACTGTTTGAATTTATAGCGACAAGTAACGCGAGATCGAACGACCGTTGGAGTATTATAGATCTAGCTGCATACTATTGTAAGTAATTTGGCAGCAGCGTAGAACGAGATCTACGAATCGCAGTGTCCGTTCTTTTATACATCATTTTGTATATGCCAGAATGAAATAAAAATGTTGAATTATTTACTCGAGTATCAAGTTTCTGTTCTCCATAGCGGTGTACCTTGTTACCTTGATCTTATCATATCTGTTTTATGTCAAGAATATGCCATAATCATAGGAGTGTGATAGATGGAAAATTAATAAATCCGATGATAGATCGACGCGGCTCGTCGAAATCCAGCGCACGGACGACGCGATTATAGGTGATTCTAGTGTATCGCAGGTTCTGGGCTCTTGAACAGCCCATGTCGTGATTGTTCGACCGACTCGATATTCTCGATACGATGCTCTATGGATCGTTCGTGTCGTACGCTTCTGATTAATGAGAGAACGCGAGTGTGTTCGCGCTTCGGTTGAATGTCAAAGGGAACGTGAACCCGATGGAGGATGTTTGATCTCCTCGATTGTTCAATGATTACACTTCTATCGAAACCCTCTGTCATCTATTTCGATGATTTTATGTAATGTATAATGGTGTCACGCGTCAAACAAATATATTAAAAATTATGGGAATAACGCGTGACGAAGAGATCGTCGACGACAGATGATAAGCAGACCGTGGCTGTTCGTGCCATTTATTGAAAGTTTAAAGGCGCAAGATAAATATAAGAATACGAAATATTCGGAGCACAGTGCTGATCGTGATATTTAGTCAGCCAACTGAATTGAATTTCTATCTCGTTCTTTCGTGTACAAGTGTTCTCTGTTTAACGACAAATTATCTTATTAGCCTCGAAATTAGACTTTTATTAATTTATTCGTTTCCGTTATTCTTAATTCGGCCGGCCGTCAACTTTGGCAGAGTAATTGATTTTTATTCATGTATGTATTTGTTTCGTTCACTCGCCTTGATACTCGCAGATTATTATCAGCCGATATAGGTTTCCGATTGATTAACTAGCTCGTCACGTTTCAAACGTACACGTACAATGTCTAATGAACGTAATATGCACGAACATAAATGACGAACGTAAAGCGTATATTAATATCAGCTCGTTACCGGGCTGTCTTTAACCAAGTTTGTTACGGTAATAATAAAATACAATAATACATTTTCGTGAAATTCAAGAACCTGTATATGCACGAATAATATTAGGAAATATAATAGACAAGACAATATTTCGATTCTCATATCGTCGGATGAATTTCTAATATCGTTGTACGGTTCTTAATCGTTGAACGACAAACGCAAGGCCGATTACCGAAACTAACGAAAGATCGAACTTTAGACGACCATCTGTCTGGTTCGCCCAAATCAAGATCGGTCCTTGATGCTTCAGTTTTATAATTCGACCGACGGGATATTTGGAAAAACGATATCGCGATGAAAAATTCGTAGCCACGTACCTGTATGAGAGTCGGACGCCGATAGGTAAACGAGGCAGCAAGTCGTTAGGAGCCGAAGGAGCCACATGACACTACACATGATTGCCCGATGCGTGGCTCCTCCCTTCCTTATCTGTTCCCGCTGCTGCGGTTCGCGTACCGCTGCCTCGACATTCCTGTCATCTGAAACACACGACCGGATATCACGATAGTTTCAGCTGCATCCATGCATCAACGGGGCTTCAACTTATCTCCAAGCCGCATTCGAAGCCTTTCTGCTCGCACAGATCGATTAACTTTGCGAGCAGATTCGGTGAAACGTGTAATAGGTCGCGTAGTTCGATCATCCTGTCTGTTAAAATCAAATTCCATGGAAGCTCGAGAAATACTTGGTTGCTTTTCCTATCGTTACTACAGTATTCGTAACGCGATAATAGAAAAATACGTTAATATCTTTCACAAACGTTTCGCAGCAAAAATCATTTCTAAAGTATCTTCTCCTCGCGTTAACCACTATACGTATGCACGATCATTGTACGAGTTGTGTAATCTTTGAAGAAGATCGCTTTGCTGCGTTTAATCTTGGCGGAGGTAGTTTTTCGTCGGATCGATAATATTTCAGGATTTCCCAAAACGAAATGGCGAGCAGACGATGTTCGAATGGTTGAAACGAGAGAGAAGAGTATAGGAGAGGAGAGCTTCGATGCCATGGCCATAACGTAATTAACTGGTTTTATTTTAACGGGCGCGGAACGGCCGGTTGGCCTGCTAATATGAAAGTATCGCGGACTCCGCGGGGATTAACTTCTGAAACTTTCCCACGGGCAGCGTGCGCGGATTTTAATTAAAGTATAATTAAGCACCGTTGGACGGGGAATTCGTTGAAAGAAACAAAGAATCGACGTGGCGCTCTCCGTTCTAGTTCGTCGTTTTCCATCGTAATCTCGTAAACCAAAGAGAACACGACGAACTTTCGGGATACCCGGTGATCAGTCGTTTTAAGAACTTTAACGCGTTTAACGCGTAATTACCTTTGATCTGTCCAAACAACGATACACGTGTACAGTCGATGTTCTTGATCGAATTTACTCAGAGTTCGTCCAAACGTGACCGTCCAAAACCCGTTACGTGTAAACGTGATCCACGTGTATGAATAAGCATCATCTTGAATTTATCCTATTCCTACAATTTTAATTTTAAACACATATCCTTCTATCCTCCGACGAAACGTTTTGCTTTTTATCGCTAACCTACGACAGCGATTCCCCCCCACCCCCCCACCCCTCCAAATTACGTTTCCATTCGTGGTTCTAGAAAAAATCTGGAGAGAATGTAAAAAATATCTCTTCTCGCGATCGACAATCGCTGAATGGCCAATGTCCACGAGGACGAAACGAAAGATCCGCAGACGGCACAACCACTGCTAGCGAGATCAATCCTAGATGGTGAACCTGGTGTTACGTAGCCTTCGGCTGCGAGCAACCGTACGTGTACTGTCGTTTTTCGCGTCGTTTCTCTCATCCGTCGGGTCTTCGATTCTTCGCGACAAGGTTTGCCAAGGTTCGATCGGTTTGATCGGCATGGCATCGGTTCGAAACGAAAGATTCCAGTCACGAACCAGCTTCTTGCCTAGCTATGGCTATATACTACGATATTTGAATAAAAGTTGCGGTTCAGTTAACACGTATTTACAGCGTTGACTCGGAAGGCTCGCGCGCGATTTTATTTGCACGCCGTCGCTGGGAACCCCAGGCTTTCAGCGTTGTTCCTTTCACGTCACCTACCGAACACGAATTTCTCTTATCGGCCACGCGATAGAGACGCTTTCTACCTCCGAGCATGGAGACATTTAACTTTGACGTTCGATTCGGATATCCTAATCGAATTTTCAAGCGAGTTCGCTCGTACGACGTCGTGAAGAAGATGTCGTCGAAAATCGAACGCAATCAACCAGAGTTTGTTAGATTTTATTTGGCAACGGGAAATTGTGTCAAAGTAACTATATTATTCTTTAACGTGCCAGCGTGAGATTCATCCACATGTATTCACTCACGTTCATAGGGATTACATGTACTTTGTAGAAGAAAAGATTATACAATACAATTTCTTCTCTTTCGCGCTCTTCGACCAATACTTGAACGAATTCTGGAAATCGCGTTTGTTTCGTTCGATTAATTCGATCGAGATTTTAGCAAAATTTCTCCGAGTGTGACACGAAACCTTTCGAATTCTGAGATTCAGGTTTGAAAATTGCGAGAACCAATGCTTTTGCGATTCTTGTTTGTTATCGAAATATAGTTTCTCTTGCAATTGTTATCTTGCACGAATAAAAGATCGATTGTCACATTTTATAGAAAATCAGGAAGTGTCCTAATACTTATGAACAGACGAATAACATGTATGTACGCTGTTAGCGAAGCTAGATAAATTTCAGCTGTGCTACATCTCCCTACCTACTAGTTGGTAGTCCGATGCTTTCGGACCGCCCCAAGTAGCCGGGTTATTACCCGCTATCGCTCCATATTTCCAGGCTTAGTCGGAAAAAGTCGGATGAAAATTCGCTCGAGCTCCCGCGATATCTAACATTTAATACAGCGTTACATTTTTTATATGTAATATAAAACATATAAGCTAAAGTTTTACTTTTACTCGGAATTCGAAAATGTATGCTATATAATGTTGTAGCGCCATACTTGTATCTACATAAAATACTTGTATACATAGAAGAAAATTCTTTCGGAAAATTCTTTCTTTTACGTGTAACAGTAATAAAAGTACGTGAACGTGTAAATATATCGTTTAATCCTTTTGTTTTAAGTTAATATTTAGAAAGCATAGTTGTTCGTTCAAACGTTTGATTGCGTCGCGTTTCGAAATTTCTATGATTCTATGATTCTACGATTTCTATGTAATACGATGATTAAGTAATTTAAACGTTCGCTGCTTACCTAAACGATTGTGGAAATTTTACTCTAAACGCGTGGGAATTTAAATTTCGTTAGAAATTTACATAATTTTATCCCTTGTACGAACGAAGAATCGACATAATCGTATTTAATAATTGTCTTTTCTCACATGTTAATGAAAATTTAGAGTTCTAGGACTAACCATAAGCGTGAAACCGTTCTATTATCGACTGTTATTTCGAATATTTCATAGATTGTAAGGTTCGAGACTCTTGGTCAGAGATACGTTCGATTTAAAACGTTCTCGTGACAATATACTACCGCGAGGCTCTATTAATTCCCGGGAAAGATATTTTTGTTTCACGCGGAGACGATGCGAAGTCCGGAACCAACGTACCGACGAAATTTATTTGTCCGTAGAATTAGAATCTGTCTTTCTCTCTCCGTCTTTCTCAACTACTCGACGACTTCTAGCCCTGATCCCTGCCAAGAACGCTCACACACTCCAACCGTGCTTCGTATATTATTCTACACACACACGCGCGCGCGCGCGCTTATCTAGCCATCTATATCGTTAATTTTGTCCTCTTTCCAGCAGCTACTTCCGCCCTATCAAGTTCGGCAGTTTTTCATGGTTTCGTAGGACTTTCCTCGAGGGAGAAGCGCGCGTTCGGAATTCTAATTCAACATTTCTAATACTACGGGCTGCAAACCGTCTTAAAATCGGTTGGAAGATGAACAGGAACCGTGTATCGACTCTTTGATAAATTAACCTCGAAGGTCTGCGAAAGTCGGGGGAACGTTGCCGTTTAAACGCGAGGGCTGCATAACGTATAAGCGATGCGTCGCCATAAGCATGAATATCACGGGGATGAAGGTACACTAGTTCTCGTTTAAGACGCTGCAATCGCTGACTATACGCGGCTATAAAGGAAACAAATTCTCCGCGTTTCGCGGACAAAACGGATCGACAGCCTTGCAAGTGTTTCTCCTCGTGCGTTCGAGGCTGATAATTAATACGATAGAACAGCGCGAACGTAGTAATTACAATTCGAGATTGCAGATGTAAATTCAGAAATCGAACTGATCAACCGCGATCTTTATCGATCTTTTAATTTCATTTTACGATCAATATTCGGTCGTCGAGAGACAAACGAACGATTTACTTTCTCAAATTCGATTCATCGCAATTCGAAGGTGAATTTAAATTGTATCGATAAACGTTTTATTTGGTTATTTCTAGAATTTATCATCTAGATCAGATCTCCCGTCCTTCTTCGTAATTTTCCTTTTCTCCCATTCTCCTTACGAACTTTTCCACCGCGATCAGTTGGCTTTTCAACTTTCCATCGGTTTTCAACCATCTAAAAATCAGTCCGCCATATTCACCTTTCAGAAACGTTATAACCTGTCGAATCGTCGATCGAAACTAATACGGATCGCGCGCGAAACGAGAGTATTCACCGCACACGAGTAAAAGTCTGCCTTTATTAAAGTCTCGTTTAGCGATGGAACAGCCGGCAAAAGGGCTAGCTAGAATCGTTGCGAGAAATCAAAATTACTCGAACGACGGCCGGTTAACGAGAACCGTATCGATATTGTAAATTTCGTTTCGACACGGACTTCGAAATCAACCCGGTTCGATTTTCTTGCCTTCCATATCCTTTCTCCATATCCATAGCGTTTCATTTTCGATAGCACGATTTCCATGTTCATCGTTCTCGCGTTTCGATCGCTGATCTCCGATTCAATTTGTCCGCTTTAACATCGTTTAACTTCTATACAAGTGCGTGAACCGCTAACTATTTAGCCGGATTTCATCGTTCAATTAACTATGAGTTCTCTTCGGTCGGAAAATTCGCATCGATCTCGTCTCGTTCGATGATCACATATCCCACTTTTGTTCGACAAATTTTTTAATACCCCAGTTTGTTCCGTTTCGGTCAGTTTTACTTTCAATCGTACCGTTCGTCCCCGTTTTCTTCCTTTTTCTTTTTCCTATCGGACGTTCAATCTACTCGATTTCGAGATGTTTTTATCGTTTTTATTAACTCGCTAGTTTTTTATTCCTTCTTTATCGGATTATTTACGTTATCGTGGAACTTTTTCTATTGTTTCGTCTTTGGTACGGCACAAATGTCGCAACGATTAATCCTATAACGTATTTAACGTAAGTTCCGTTTTTGTTTGAAAGTTGTATGGTCATTATTCACGATTGTATTTTAGCGGAGAACGTATAGAAAGTCAGAGTTGAAAAGCACCGTTTTCACCAGCTTCGGAATATTCGAACGAATGCGTTAATTGTTCGTTCCTCTTTCCCTTTGTCGTCGAGTAATGTCGCGAAACGTTGTCTACCTTTAAAAATAAATAGAATCAACACAATAAGAATTTATTGCCGATACGTATGAAATTTGATGCGACTGATTCGTTTAGCTTGACTATACCGGATTCGACTAAAATGTTATACCGGAGTAAGCGAAGAACTTTTCTCTTTGTTCTCTTTGGCTTGAGCAAATTTTAACCAAACTCAAACCCAATTCTCAATGTATCAATTTAATTCACTTACGATTGATTTCTACTGATTCCAAACTTTGTACAAACAAAATAATTTGATCTCCTCCTACCATTACGTTCCAGTTCGTCCATTATCGTTAACAAAGCATTCCCTTAATTATTCTGCTTTCATTCTTTTCACCATGCTGTCCCATATTTTACTGATTAACAGCCATACACAGTGCATGTCCGGTTAATTCAACAGTTTGGCGCACCGACCGAAACTGCATGCATCGACGTGTTATCAACTTTGTGAAATAATTACACGACTATCTGGAAGGGAGAGTATAAACTCGGTAAGCAAGTTTAAACGAACCTGACAGATTGACACGTACCTTTAAAATAAACATCCAACGAATATCCATCGCGTCTAGCTTATGTTGCTTTACGCGATAAAGAAACCCTGTTGTTCGACACGCATGCAGATAAATCGAACGCCGAAGAAAAATGCATTTTCGTAAATAGAGAAGAAAGGTTGTAAATATAACAAAAAGTTGTCGCACGAAAATTCGAAACGATGTATTGGAAAATTGAAATTTACCATTTAATTTCGAATTCGAATCGATCTTCTCAACGCGTCGATATTACAAATTTTTGTCTTTTTCTTCGGAATTTGTATTGTCATTTATTATGCGGCCCTTTTAGTAAGCTCTTTTATTTAATCTCTCGAACCAAGTAGTTTCCGAAGGCAGGAATATTAGTTCGTCGGTGATCTAACTTTGATATTCAAAAGATTACGGTCGAGAGAAGTTAAGTTACCGAAGATGGTACGAAATATAGCACGAGCTCGTTAGTTAATAACGTACTTTACTTTATGGTAAAACTTTGCACTTACAAACGAAATTAACCTACGTGAAACCACTTTTAATCAACGGATGTTTCCTTATTTGTTAATCTTCCTTACTATTTAGGTCTCCGATTAATCAATTATTCCGTTCGACGATTTCGTTTGCATTTAATCGTCTACGTACTCGCGCGTAAGGCGCATATCGTGCTGGCAAGTCTTTCGAAACTTAGAGAAATTGCCAAGAATTTCTCAACTACGTTTTGCATAGATAAAATTAATGTTCAATTTTCAAGAGACGGATGATGTACTTCGTATTATCTCTACTCTCTATCGCAAGTATTAATTTTTCACAAAAGTTTCTTTCGTTTTACAAGGAAACGATAAATTAAGATTATTTTTCTCTATATTTCGATTTATAAACTAAATCGGTGTAGCGTTTACATCGTATTTTCGTTTTACGCGTTACCGGTTTACGGGTCAAAGTGGTTAACTTCACTCTCTGAAATCGTCGAATTCTTCTATTTCCAACTTCTTGATCGACGCTTATCTTATATAATTTCATCGATTTTCTCTATTTTTCGTTTCGCGGAGTTAACCACCGATCGGACAAACGAGCGACGCGCACGATAATCTTTCGAATATAACCGTATAAGGTACCGTATAGCGTTATCAAGCAGGATTACTTCATCTACCAAACCCGATCGTTTCAAGTAGCGAATAATCCTATAGCCACGTACGATTATTCGACAACTATCTACTTGACTACGACTACGAGATGAATAACAGCGGAAGAACAAAATTTTGGCTTGAAATTGATGCTGCAATTTCGTCGTAACCTTAATTAAACGTTGGCCGATTCGTCGTACGGTAACCGGTTCTTCGACGGGATCGGTTAAATCGCCAACGTCGGTGCGGTTAAGCACCAGGAAAATGGCGAAGGGAAGAAAAGTTGGCCAAGAAGTAAGTACCTGCCGGCGAAAAAAAGAGGAAAGAACGTTGGAAGATTGCAGGAACTGTGAAGAGGAGAAGAAAAATGAAGCAAAGAAGGAGGAAGAACGAAGGCAAAACAGAAGCTCGTAGAGCAAGAGAAGGAACGCTCACGGCTCGAAAAGATAAAGCTGCATGGAACTTTTTAACCCTAACTGGGCGAGGCAGAGGCCTTACGGCAGGGGATGAACTTGGATAAGTTTAATACCGATGCCACAGGGTTACTTCTATTGCGATGGAAACGACGGGGACTGGTTTACGATCGGATTCGCCCACAGTAGCGAATGTTTCTTTTCCGTTTGGTTCGATGAAAGACAACGGTTTGAGGAGGAGGGGTTCGATCGCAGAATCGTTGTAATAATTGCTTTGTATATACGCATGCGGTATTCAGTTTTCCTACTTAAAGAAAAGAATAATATTCGGGGGATATTCGTTGGCTTTGATCGAACTTTCTGCCTAATCAAAATCTCGTGATATTTTATGTCAGAGATCAGGACAGATTATGTATCCATTTTCGGTGAATTACGAGACATATAACGCATAAAAAAAAAAAAAAAAAAAAGACCGACCGTACAGGATACATCGAACGATGTAAGCGATAAAAAGAAATACAAGAATTCTAATAATCGTATAAATAAAGATCAATTTGTTCTCATGTATTACATATATAATACGATAAAATTATCAAAATGAACAGAATGATAGGATAATTTTAGATATTGACATTTACGTTCTCGCGAAATTAATGTTTCTCCAAAGTATGATATAAGCTAGCTAGCTAGCTTGTACAAGATAGATCATTTATCTATAGCAGGAGATAATTTATGACAGCTTTAAGCGATGGCACGATGAAAAATAAAGTATTGTCGATTCGAAATCGAGTAGATTGCGTTTGAGATAAACTTGTATCCAGCCGTCCAGTTTAATAACGATACGTGCTTACTCTTTACTACACGATCTCAAGTGTGTTCAAGAGGGGCCGTGATTTATGAATCGCGACGATATTTTCGATCGATTTATAGACAAGTTCCGGCTACTAATTCGGAATGAAATATAGAGGATTTTAAATTTCGGAAGGTCGAAGAGGTCTATCGTCTTTGTCCTAGAACGTGATCAAGAATTCTAGTTAACCGGCATCGAACTTTATGCCAGACAAGAGAGACAGAAAGACAAGCAGCGAGAGAAAGTCAAACTGGGAAATATAGTTTCTTGCTGCAAACGATGGCCTTACGTTATTATGGAATTACGGAAAAGAAACTTTTTTTTCTTTTTGTCCTTTAGGTACGCGCGCTTTAGGTACCGAGTAGTATCCTTCTCGAACATAAGTGCGCGATTTAAAGGTACATTAGAAGGGGTTCTTGTTCTGCCACGATTTTTCCTTCTCGAGTCGTTTTTCCGTCTACCAAGATTTCTCTGCGAGATTCGAGCGACTCGCCGATCTCACCGAAACGAGTGCCTTTTTGATTGAAAAGGATAATGTAAAGGATAAAACGCTATCGCGTAACCTATTAATATCAACGTCGATATTTTACTAGAGTTTCGTTACGAAGCTATTTGTCAGTGATCTGGATACACGCGCGAGCAAGAAAATCGAAGCATTGCCTTCTGTCAAGAAAATTTGTAACTTATTATTAATTTAAAAAATCTATTAATCGCTTCACTTCAAAATTAATCGCGCACGTAATCGATAATACAGAACATTTTGCAGAGAAGAAAGGAAACGCATTTCATTTGGCGGTTTCAGCATCTGCAAATACGGGGTCAACTCCTGATCGTTTCGTGATACATACTTTGCCAAGAACGTTCAATCGGAGATATATAGGCTATTCGTTATTTTAACCATCGATCGATTTAATCCGCGAGGTATGCACGAGAGTGGATGAGATCACGCAACTCAAAGTAACACCATTATGTCGGTGGTAGGTAATACTCGATGAAGAGAGAGTTTTACGCTTTTCAACAGATTTTTCTGTTCGGCTAAAGGCAGACGAGTCAAAAGAATTCCTCGATGATTAATAGCCTTTCTTAAAACGCCTGCTCCGTCGTTCTCTATAATTAGGTTGCCCCTGTCTAATCTCTGTGCGATGATTCATATTTCGAGAGTAACGTAATTAACGTTGCTCGATAACTTTTTCCAATATTTTTTACGTCTGTAATCTTGTTGCATTTTCGATCTCATCGTAGTCCTATCATAATTTTAATAACATTTAGTTTCATAAACCTATTACCATATAGGTATATGATAGAAGTTAAATTGCTTTCTCTATTGAATTTTATGATAAATGTTCTACGATATTTGTTTGACAAGTTATAAAGTACCTCGTGATACTAATCGGTAAAAGAAGGTTAACCTGTAAAGAGGCAGTTTTTCTATCAATGTCAAGATCTGAGATATATCAGCAAGTGTACGAAATTGTTTGAATATTTTTGAAATAATTTTGACAAAAAAAAAAAAAAAAAAAAAAGAATAAAAATGAGCGATATTTTGCGAAATGAGAAGTACGTTAAGATAATTTTTAACGCATCAACGTAAAAATGCCACGTAGTATAATCTCTGCTATGCCTAATTTGAGGCTGTTTCAATCAAGTGTAAAATGCATAGGTAATACGAAGGTAATTATCCTGGAAAGCTGGGGCACAAATTTTCGTATATGTTAACAAGATTATTAACGATTTACCGAATTATGTGGAAAATTTGATTTTCCGAAGCAGTTCGTTAGAACGGTGCTGCGAGTAAATTACTCCGGCAGATTGAATAAATTATTGCAACAAAATGCAACAAAATAATATAATACCTCCGTGTTGAAGCGATCGTAACTACGATAATTGTTGTAGATTGTATATCCCAAGATCTAAAGCGATTAAAGCATTAAATATTTCTTCGACTAACGACGGACTCGAGTTACGGAGATTAAAAAAAAAAAAAAAAAAAAAAAAAAAGAAAGAAAAGAAAAAAATGAAACTAAACGTATCGATGATAATAGGAAAAAGCGATAGCGATGAAACAGTAATTTTATGCGAATATTAGGAAGGCGTAATTCGCACTGTGCAGGGAAAAGGAAATTAGCGATACTAACATAGAACGTACGAGAGGCCAGTAAAGCATCGCTTCGAGCTATTTTCCATCGATTGAACTCCGAATAGACTTTTAATCTCGGCCAATTCCACGGAATCGCTTCAAGTTCACGCGACGGTAGCAGCAACGCGATTTTAGATTCGATTCGATTCTGACATACAGAGAGGTCTTACGACACTCGACGGATACATAAACGTTGCTGATCTCTACTTCTCTGTTAAATTTAGGTTATCGCGTTCCGCATACGAACATCTTGAATTCGAGCCATTCCGTCCATTATACGCGGCTCAATAGCTCCTCCGATTCTCGTAAATCCTCGATTCTAATTCGCCTACCGATGCTATCTCGACCGTATCGCCGTTTTTCACGTCTTTCTCTTAAATTTGAGATTGTTAAGCACGACGTGTCTCTTTATTTCTACTTTTACACTTCATAGAATATGCAGGAAGCCGTTTTATTCCTTAATCCGAGTATCAAATTTAATATACAGCGGAAGAAAAATCCAATGTATTTCATCGAATTTTCATCGTAGAACTTATTCATTATACAAATGAAAGTTTCTATTGTATTTAAGTTCTTTTATCTTACTTAATACCTTTGCTAAATGTATATATATATATATATATATATATATATATATATATATATATATATATATATATATATGAGTTGAACTTACATTTCCATGGATTTTAGTATAGTCTGAAAATATGAAAATACAATTAATCCTATTACCGTAAACGAGCGTTGCAAAATTATCGAGAATGCGTCTCGAATTAATAAAGAGTCTCGTTGAATGCGAATTCGTAAACCACTTGCTATTACGATCCAATCACTTTCACCGATACCATGATTTTACGACGCGAAACGGGTTTCGAATTGATACAACTACCGGAATAAATGCGAAGAATGGTCTTGTCGACTATTTCTTGTCCCCCTCCCCCCCTCACCTATTTACATTTACTCTGGCTGATTGTTAATGCAAGCCATTCTGAGAATTCTGCCACGAGACACACTGTTTCAATTAAATACGTTCTTCGAAATTTCAGAGCTTCTCGATTTGTAGGATATTTGCAGCCCGCTTAGAAATTATGCAAAATCTGTTATGAAATCTACGCACGTATATGTATATGCAGTTAACATCGTCAGGGGAAAATAAGCCAGAACTAGAGTTACAGAGAAAAATTAGCTCGTTAAACTCATCCCTTGGAAACATAACTACGTATACGTAAATACATGATCAAATAATGATATAGTTCTGAAAGTAATAAGCTAGAATTGGAAATACGGATGAAATGTGATAAATGGGACCCATAGAATATCAGATATGTGGCTGTACGTATATGCGTAGGTACCTACATCGTGATACTTCCCACCCAGTCCTCTTTACCTACTTCACTCTCATTCTCAAAAGCATGAAATTCCACTTGGAAAGAAATGCGAGCAATTTATCTATGATGGTCCATGGATGCGGCGGACGTACACCGCACGAGCAGTTTCTCCGGTCGGTTTTCTCGCGACGATATCGGTGAATCGCAAAACGGAACGCGATAAACGTTACGTTTTTTTTCTCCTAGACGGAACTGTTACGGCTCGGGCGAGATTATGACCTGAAACCGACCGATTGCTCGTTTTGCCGTGGCCTCTGCTATATCAGCGACCGCGGTCGGTCGCATCGCGCTGCTATATCGAATAAACATATTAGGAGCGCGTTAAAACATATTAGGAGACAGCACGCTGCCAACGGGCCAGTCACCGTTTAAAAAGAACCAATTTACGCGTCGAATTGCCGACGACCGAGCGAAAAGTTTATTTAAAATGGAAACGCTGAAGATCTCACTCGCTTCGCTATTTATCTCTTTTCCATTCGGTGGCAACGAAGTCGCCACTTTAATTTCTACCTAGCGAACGATATACGCCTGGCAAGGCCGGAAATCGAAGAGTACGATTAGCTCGGTGCGTTGTTCGAGTCGCATAAAGCCATCGTTGAAAGGATAATCGAAATTAATTGGCCGCAATGTGTCCACCAGGCACGCGGCTATAGCGCTTTCTTTACGAGTTTTATCGTTCATCGTGGTTGATTTATAAACGAAAAGAATGCAGAGACAACGGTGATTTTGGTTTGCGCGCGAGTTATCGGACCGTACTCGCGTTTCGTCGGTGTTTGTTGCTTTTGTCCCAATTTCGTTCTATTCAATTTTCTTCTAATCGATGTTCCTGCAAGCGGCTTCGATGCTTCTCGTGTAAGCGCAACGTAGCACGATGGCCATTACGGTGGATGGCGCGTTAAATAATTAAAAGATACGCGCTGCAGCGAACAAAAACGTTCGAGTTATTTTCTGCGTCGAAGAACTAAAATGGAAAATTAAAGTACGAACAGCGATTGTTCGTTAAACGATTGCAGTGGTAATTCCAGTAGAGATAATTTTCGAAAATTTAGATCGTACCTAACGTGAATAAATTCTGCCTGTCCTTTTCATAGCGATATACAACTTGGTTAATAAATAAACGATGCGTAACATCGAAGCAAGAAGCAAGCAGAGAGATAGGTTTCGCAACGTTTAGCATTTCGTTGCATCTTTAATGCCGACGGCAGAATTTCCGGAATTATTCTGACTAGAATTGAATATTCATAATTATAATTTTATATAAAACAGGATACATACATATATAGACGATAAGAACTGCTAGACGCATATAGAAGGAAACGCAAATGTAAATAGAAGCAACCGGAAAGCAGAAGGAATCGACTGCTTCGACAGATTACACATATATAACTTCCGTTTATTCGTAATTTATTTCTAGCGATTTACAACTTGTCAAGTCTCGCAGATTAGCAAGCACGATATCGATCGTCTCTTATTTATAGCTCGTTACTCGCGGGAAATTTTTCTGTAGCTCATCGTTTCGATATAGCGAAGGACCCCTTAATCTTTTCCTGCGATCCTGCCTCTCTTTCTCGCGAGAAGACATTTCGGAAAGTAATAGCCAGGATAAAATGAATACCGCTATTTCTCTGCCTTTCAGCTACCCTTTCAACGATATTATTGGCATTTCCATAGGCTTGAATTTGGGCGAATACTCCTCTGAAAAACATAACGTCTTATGTTTCTCTTATCACCCCATAAAGTTTACTTGATCGAAATGCATAAAATCCTACACGTTCTCGCTTCGAAAAATTCCATTTTCATCTTTTGCATGTTTTTTTATTTAAACAGGTTTGTCAAACTATCTCTTCTTCGGATTTCCGTGTAATTTCCTTCGACGCGGATGTTCTTGAATTACCTTTGTTATAAATGAATCATCATTCTTTTTCCACGGTACAGTTACTTGCGCGTAATACTTCCGCGATGTGTAATTAAATTTCGCATGAAAAGTTACATTTAATTTGACTCTCGATATCTTAGCAACGAAACAGATTTTCTTCCTTCCACGAGATACTTTTTGTACGGGTCAGACTTTTACCGAAATTAAAAGGACGTTTATTTCAAGAAACATTATCCGAGAAATTAGAAGAATTTACTATAAACGAAAAAATGATTTTTTTTTTTTTAAATAATATTTACTCCAAGACTATGCTTCCCTTCAAACATAAAGATCATCGATCGATCTTTGCCGAGAAAGAGGGACCGCGTTGTAAAGTATCGATCATGGCTTTTACGGCTTGTTTGAATGCTTTCGTCGATGCAGAAAATTGGACGTCAAAAACGCGACAATTGGTTAAAGGATAGAAGCTATTTTTGAAGATTAACGCATAAAATATTATCTTCCGTAAAAGATAACTTTCCCTTAAGATTCTACATACATATTTTTGTCGAAAAGTTAACCAACAAATTTTTACTTAAATATTTCGAAATGGAACAACACGTTATAATTTATTGCAATTACGCAGCATGTTGGTGGTTGGATCATCGTTCAGATAAGAATACACGATATTCATACGTAATTACTAGAGTTAATTCTAAAATAATTTGTTCTCGGAAACTATGTGAATTCGATGAAACTAACGACGAATTTAGTTTATTAGTCGCGTATTCTTAAACTGGCGTTTAATATCGTACATAATTCATTCTGAGAAGTTAAGACGCACCGTGGTTAAGAAGTTATTTTAATTAGAAGATTTAATTAATTGACTAATTAAGGTTTCGAGTACCGTTGCACGTAAAAACATGGTACTTCGCTTCATCTACGTTTGGGTCAAGAGACTTATTGAAATTATCTGCAAGTTTATAGGCAAACATCCACAATATGAAATTTTTAAGAGTCCTCGATTTTCGTACAGATTTATTTACACATTTAATTTTATCGTGGTATGATGACCTAGAATGATTTAAATACGTGTAGACTACAAATTAAGCGTCGACGATAGAGTGACAGTGGCGAGGAACCAGGTTCCGAGTGTCAGATTCTGCCCTTTCCACAGTCTTTCTATAATCAGCGACGACACAGTTTACAGTCAGGAGAACCGGCACGAATTCTTTTTTCCGGTAATTTCGTTCAAATTGGAATTTCAAAGGTCGATGTTTAACAGATAAGACTTAAGAGTAACGACGAGACAAGGAACGACGGAGCAAGAAGAAGAGGAGAGCAGGTGGTTTTAAACGTATTCCGAGGTTATGCTGTCCTAGTGGAGAGGTCAGAAGTCGGTGAAACGGTAGTTCGCGGGGCTGCTTAGCATTTAAATATCGTCAACGGAGTTCGCGTTCTCTCGGTATTCATCCCGAAACAAGAAACCGCAAACGGCTGAGGTATCTTTACGAAATTAAACCGCCTCTCTTCTCCGCCCATGTCTTTTTCCTCCGTCATGAGTGTTTCGTTCTCCAACGCTCGAGTAACTTTTGCTCGAATAGTTTCCCACTGGTAATTATTGAAATTATTGCAATGAATTTTCTAACGTTCCTGACAACGTCATCCTGAGTGCGTCATCTCGTTGATTATCATTTTCATCGAATTTAAACGGCGAGTAACCACGAACAACTTGGAACATCGAGCGAGAGACCACGCACTTGCCATTCTAAACGCGTACGTTTCGCCGTTTGATTTTTCTCGAATTATTAGGAATCAATGAAATCGTTTACTAGAAAATTCAGTTTAGTCCCATATCCTTTCCCTTTTCCCTTTCCTCCTTTTCCGCCACTAGGAATTTCTCATTTTCCAGAGATGCATTTCATACGGAGCGTCGTATATGCATGCGAACTGCATGGCATAAAACTGCAGGGATGCGCATCTACCTATATTAAGTGAACGCTTCGTGACGAGCAATTTTTCCGTAAGAATAAATAGAAGAAAGAAAAAAAAAAAAAAAAAAAAAAAGAAGAGGAAACCTGAAGAAGATGAAGAGGAAGAAAGTTTTTTTCGCAAAACAATCGTCCTTTGTCGGAATCGAACGAATCGAACGAATCGAACGAATTAACACAGTTTTCAACTTGTTCGAAACACGAGAGAGAAATTTTAAAATGCGTCTTCCAATTGATAATTCTCCTTCCAGTTGATAATAAAAAAGAAGAAAATTCGCGTCTTTCGACGTTTCGCTTTTCACCTTAATATCGAGCGCCGTTCTTTCGCCTGGCTGTTCAAGTAATTGAAATTATTACGATTAAGCCGCACGTCGCTCTTTCGTAGTTTGATCTTCTGGTGAGTACGCGGTAAGCATGGCAGTAGTAAATTACACATCCTTCGATCGCGTCGGTTCGTTCGAACGGAGCCAGAACGGAGCAAGCTTCCTTCCTTCCGTATCGTGGCTAAACTTCTGCCTATTCGGGAAAAGTTGAAGCAACAGGAAGCTGCAAGTTTCTTCGAGCATCGATCGGAAGTCAACCTCGTTAAAAAGAACCGGCCGGTTTTCGTTGTTTCGTCTTATTTCCTGACAGGGAACAGCGAAACTGACCAAGTCGCGCGAAACTGACAAACCGCAATTTCGAGCAACAAGAAACAAAACTTACGTGAGATTCGCGATCCTCGGTTTCGACTCTACACGCAACTTATATAACCATTTGTAAGATGGATGGGATAGGTTATTCAAATATCTTGGAACAACTGTTGCATTCCACCTTGTGACTGTTTATGGGAATGGATACGGTGTTTGTTTCAGCATCAGGTTGCGCATCACCGTTATAGGTATCGTCATCAGCAATGGTATAAATTTCACGAGAGCATTTACAGTGACTCTTCCTTGCGAATACAAGTACTACGAATGATCTTGAAATTTCATTGGCAACGTAACGAGACATCGATCGATAAAGTTTAACGGTTAGACGATACGGGAGATCCGAACATCGGATTATCGGAGAAACATCTTGCACGCAATACGAATATGTTATTACTGATTATCCAAATCGAAAAATGTAGAGATAACGCTTCGAATATCCATACTGAAATTATTCGAACACCTTGCGAAATATTATCCGCGGGCTAATTCGCAACTAAGTGCTAGTTTGGAGAGAGAGAGAGAGAGAGGAAAATTCAACTTACGCTTACTCAACGCTAGAATTCAACAGGATTTTCCTCGCAAATAAGTAACTACTCGTCCCGAGTACGCGCAACATTCTCGAAGACGGCGAAACGATCTTGTATATCGTAAATCCGGTTTAACTCGATGCTCCTGACGTCGAGTATTCGTACCTACGTTGCACCGTTTAAAAGCAACTGTGTAAAAGATTTAAAGGTCGCTTCCAGCGATGTGCTTACGATAGACACGAAATGTTATGCTTAATTACCTTGCCTTTGTGAGTTTTTTGTATGTGCATTTTTGCGTGCACTTTTTGAACTTTAATTAAACGTCATTCAAAACCACTTGGAAATAATTTTCATTTCTTTCTATCTTGTCGCGTTACACGTAAAACGCTATGGGATTACTGATATTGAAATATCGAGTTTTAGTAATATTTTACCGAATGCCAAATTTATTTTTAACCTTTTATTTCGTCGAAATTGTTTTTCAACGTCGGAATTAATTTTACAATTACGGTACACGAAAAATATGCGAATATTAAAAATTTCGATGTAGGCAAACATAAATTTTCATACATTTTAATTACTAGAAAATTCTTTGATAGGAATTCGTTATATTCGTAACGCACTTTACATTCATTTACATCTCTTTCTCCTTTCTTCGGAAATATTCTGTATAACTTTGTACTTTTGTTACACGAGCACCGATCGTTCTCTGTGTAGCTATATCGCACGCGACATTCGTTCCATGAATCGCTTCGTAATTGTTTCTCTTCATTTTTATTAAATTTTACTCTTATTCTTCTTTCTTTTCGTTAAAGTCTTCGCGTAGCGCGATATTCGTTAAAACAAAGAATTATCCGCCGTTTAATTTCTGCCTCACTTTTTTCTTTCTTCCTTCGGTTCGCGTTTCCTTGCGAATAATTTTATTTTTTTCAACATACTTCTTTACTTACCATATTGTTTAGCATACATTCTCCGTTGCATAATGAAATTTGCATCTATTATAATTTTCGGAGATTACCGGATTTATAAATTTGCATAACACTGTATGTACCGTTATGTACACGAAAATTCCATCGTGTACAGATTATGTAGATACGTAGAAGCGAGTAAAACTGACAGATTTATTTCAAGCAAGTGCGTCCGCTACCAAAACTTTGTTTACGATGATAATGATTCGTTACGTTAACCAAGTATCGTACCGTCAAACATTTCTATACTTTGGCATATTTATCTACGGCAAATTGTTGTAGTATTTTGAAATACTGAAATTAATTTTATCGTAATCATCAATAAGGAAATAATAGACTGCAGCGGGAAATGTACAAACAAAAACGATCGCCGAATGTAAATTCGCAGTGATTTGTCGAAAAGCGACATTTATGCGACGACAGATATATTCGTATAGTACACGAAGACCACAGCTATAAAACTTGATAAACACATTTTTCTTCGCCTACTCGTTTTGACCTCGCTTTAAGGATTAAAGAGCAAAATTTTAAATTTTCCGAAAACAGCTGATTAGTCGACGATCTTTTACGAATGCCGAGGATATAATTATTAAACACGTTGACCGGGACAATGGCCGTCGGTGATCACCAGCTCTAAATTACTAAATTTTTGCAGAATGATCGAAATAAGATAAATTTCATGGATCGAAAAATGTTCGACGATGTTAATCGCTTAGATAACATCGTCGGGGGGGGGGGGAAAGTGCGTAATACGATATAACATTTGGCAAAAATTAAACGTTATGACGTTAAACGTCAATCTCACTGTAGCGTCGTTCTGTTGCGGCTGCCTGGTTAAAACATATAAAATTTCTATAACGTTCAACGCGTTTAAGGCAAACGATATTTCAGTAGCTCCGATATTGTCATACTTATAAATTTTTTGAAAGGGATTTTAAAAGCAAATATAAACGATGTTGTTCGATTTGGCGAATCTTAAAACTACTTTTCTATAAGAAATAGCCAACGGTGACTTTAGCGGTCGATCGAATCAACGATTGGAAACGAGCTTTGATCGGTATCTGTTACGTTCGACGAAAACTACAGCTCGTTGTACGCGTAAAAACGAGGAACGCCACGACGAAAGAAAGAAAGAAGGAGAGAGAAGAAAGGAGAGAGGGGAAAGGAGAACGAGAATGAATGATATATGACGGGACGCGTAGAACGAGGTTGCATCACGGAATCGAAGAAACGTCTGAAACGAAGACAGATCTCGATTAGAAGTGTTGCACGTTTAGCTGCGGGATGCTCGTTACGATCCTCAAAGGGGCATAATAAACTCGAACGATCCGCTGTAATTACGCCCGTTGGGCAAGGACACCGGTAACCGTATCGAGACCGCATAGCTGGATTTTAAATAGCCGATCCGACGAACGATCCTCAAAGCGTTCCAAAGGAGACGTGGTGGAAACTCGTGAACCACGACCGAACCACGATAATGACGCGAATGCTTGAAAAGCTGCAATTAGTATTCGCTTGTTCATCGATCAACGCGTTCGCGTAATTCGCCATAGAAAATGATGGCGTGAATCGATCAGCCCGTTAGCGCACGTTAGATCTATTCTCGCTTCGACTACGATCGATATATTCCACGTATATTTATTCGCGTATTTATTCTGGCGTTTTCTTATTGATAATTCATTTTTCCTCTCGGACTTTTGTCTAACAGGATGTAGCGAAATAATAATACCGTTACGAGAAAAGTATTTTTACACCACTGCATTTATTATCTATTTATAAATGCTATTTATATGCTAATTAATTAGTATCCGTATGCAGACGACGAGGATCGCTACTGTTTTATACGTTTGTTCACTAATCGCTCGATATACTATGTACGTACTATGTATATACACTATTTTATTAACTTTGGTCTACAGTTTGCACGTGTTGCGCAGAACGAACTATAAAAGACTTTAGATCCTTTCTTCTCTCCTGTATTCATTCTTTCAAAGGATTTTAGCCTCTGTGTTAACAATGGAACATTTTCTACTCGTATGTCGATGGAATCCTTAAGAAACGTTCGAGTTTCAAGCTCCTTGGTACGTGGCGAGTGTACTCTTTGGAATTTACTATGCGCCGTAAATTTCTTTCCAATGGTATGGAACGTGGCGAGGAACGTGCGCTCTTTGTTTCGTGTACGGAACTTGTTATTAATAGGTGTTTTGCCTTTTCAGACATAGCGTGGCAGAACGTATTCCTTGAAACTTACGTTATACCCGAGTCAAAATTGTTTCGTTTTCAATTTGTTCGTTGTTTCATGTTTATCGATCTGTTAATACCTTGTATCGTAATAGCTCGATAAATATCTTTGTTCTTGCGTCTTTAAACGATTTTACGATTTTACGATTTTACGATTTTACGATTTTACGTCTTCCTCCTTTTTCCCAAATATTCGACGATTTAGAAATTTTTCTAGAAATCCTGCCTTCCTCGTCATTTAATTAGTACGTTTATCGGTACGTGTACATTGAGAAGTAACGAGAAGCAAGCGATCCTTTCCATTTGCCATCGAGCATATTTTTGAATATGGTAATAAATCTTTGACATGGCGGATGTTTTTATCGCGCATACTAATAACTTGTAGGAGGTTCTCTCGTTTTACTCGTCGTAAAATAAAAACGAACCTTGTAAAACCGTGGTAGCCCGAGGGCCGGGTATAAAACCGCGAATGGTGGAAAGGAAAAAAAAAAAAAAAACGTTAGTCCGAAAAACCGAGGTCACTATATATTTGTCAATGGACGAACGCGTATTTGCATAAAAATTGTCACGTACTTGGTGACATTTTCGAAATCGTGTTCGTCGTACGCAACGCGACGAACGAGTACGAGTATGGAACGCGTTCAAAAGAGATAGTTTACCCTCGTTCAATTTCTAGGATTCGTTCTATTTCGCTGTGATAAAGCTCTCGCGTAAAAAGAGAGCCGGTAGAAAAAATACGGGCTCGCACGAAAATCATATTTCGGGCGCGATTTCGGAATGCGTTCGATCGTTACTTCTATAAAATCGTGGAATCGTGAAAAAATAAGAAATTTTATCTAACGGCATGTTTTCAGTTTTAACTATTTTCTGTCGAAATATTTCCGCTTCTTAGTCGCTTCTTATCACGCTAAAGTCAAAAACTTGACGAAAACGTGATTTTCCATTGTCATCGTAGCTGTCTCGCGGCGAAGGAAAGCAAAGGAAAGGTGAAAATCGCGGAAATAAGCGAAATCGTGTCGAACGTTAAGGAGCGAAATGCTGTAAATCACGGTCCGTATACCAGCCAGAGAAATAACTGAGAATCAGAAGCTTCGAAAATCAGGGGGAAACCGACCCCTTTGTTTGGTAAAATAAACCGTCAATTTAATGGTTCGTAACCTCGGCATTGTGACTCCTTAATGCGGTCGACACCTGTTCGTGAGAATTACGGGTTGTCGGGGTTGTTTCGAGGGAGAGTAAGCGGGCGCAAAGACTTTCAACTACAAAGTCAGAAGCGAAGAAACCAGCAGAACCGCTGACGGGTGTATCAGCGTAAGAGGGTCCTCGGGGTTCATAAATAAAATTATAAGGGCGAGTCTTTAAATTTCACGAGGGTGATGGGTGAATAATCGTTCGAATTATGGAAGTCGTGAAAGGGCGGGAATTTAGAAAGATATAATTTCTTATATCCCTGGAAATATATTTAGATTTTTATCGAACGTTTAGTTCTTCCAATGCATCGAGTTCCCACGAGGATAGCGAAAAATATCACTTTTGTTGATTTTATCGTCATCTTACGAGTAAAAACCAGTGTCATTTAACGTAGAACATATATAGAATATACAGGATTTACAGGAGGTTATATTTCGAGTCAACTTTGGTACTGTTTTACACGCGTATCTCCAATCGCATCCGTAAAGAAGAAGAGTTACGATATTCGAAATATATCGAATATTAAAAACTTGGACCAACGTCGCCGTTTCGATGGAAACGAGGATCTTAAACGGCAAAAAAAAAAAAAAAAAAAAGAAAAAAAAAAGAAAAAGAAAGAAGAGGAATAACAGCATGAAAAAGTTGAAAAGAGATCTCGAATTCGATATCGTTGTGTTCGCAGATACGAGAAACAGATACATATTTTACGGCAAAGGTTCGTATAATTTCTCCAAAGTTTATCGAATGATTAACATCCACCTGTAAAGTTCGAAAGAGGATAAGTACTTAAAAAAGTGTAGTTAAAGAGGCAATAAAAAGAACTGCCGTGAAATAAAAAAGGTGAAACAAGTTCGATAAGAGGGACGGAAGTTCGAGAGATCCAGAGATCCCGAAAGCCCGAAATCTTCTGCGAAAAGAAAAGCCGTAGTTCGCAAGAGAAACATACGGACCCTGTGTTTTATTAAGTCTCGTTCGCTGGTCGCGACGAAGAATTGCGAAACGACCGAGTGAAAGATAATCGAAGAGGTACGCGCGACACGAATGCAGTTGACTTGAAGAATCTTAGGAAAAGAAATGGCAATTAAAGATCCAAGAGCTTCTATAACGTTTCCTTTTGTCGCCGTTATATTTTGAGAAAGAGCACGACGAACTATTATCTCGTTCGTATTCGACGAAACGAACCGTCATTGTACAAAGTATTCTACTTTGCAGATGCGACAGGTGTAAAACGAAATATCGATTTTTATTAGAATTTCGTATATTCGTATATTTTCGCGTGAAAAAGGATAGCAGCGTTTTTCCAACGAAAACGTTTGTAAAACGAACAAAATCAGTTCGTTTCCTCGATAATTAAAATCACGATATCGTACGATGAAGCATAACTTTAGTTCGTTGAACGGGCAGCCCAACTTTTAGTTCCGATATTTTTAATTTGTGATCGACCATTGAAGTTTGCCGAAACAGGCCGATCGAATTGAAACACTTTTGATCGGCACGGTTGTATCGAAAATTAGTCGTGAAAATTTCCATGCTTCATTCGAGACGTACAAAGGACGATGCCCCAATAACGAAACAATGGAACAAGCGTTTGCACCAATATTTGTTAGTTTGAAAATTTCAACGTTATTACGCGCGCACTGGTGGTATATTTCAAATCCACTTGAATTGGTTTCAGGCGAAATCGATTTATTCACGCGTGTCGGTGGTATTTCCTTGCGTCTGTTGAAATCAATTACCGTAAAAAGAGAGAGTGTAACGAAGAGTGTGTCGAAAAAAAATCCAATCGTTGGAATTAATAGGTACGGCAACTGATGAAAATATTCCGACACCTGTCGAAACTCTTTGCCAACGTATTGCGTGCGTTACAGGAAGTATTTCAAAATTTCCTTAGCTGGTAAAGTTTCGAAAGAGGAAGCTACAAGATATTTATCGCCAACGTACTTTGTACAGATCGTACAAGTATTTAAACGATCGATTACTCGTCGTATCGGCAAACCTCGATGTTCAGTGTCATACTTACCGTCGTTTCGTTACAATGTCGATAAAATTTCGAAATGTTTTATTTTGTAACACGTGCGATACATGTATGTATGTATGTATGTATGTATGTATGTATGTACACCAAAATTTTCCACCGCATTGTGAACCACTGCATATCGTAAATTTCGTGCATCATCGTTGCCTTCTATCGCAATTCCTGCAATTAATTATTTTCTATTTTTCAAGCGTTGTTCGAATTATACCGACACCTTCGCGCCTTCTATCGACACCGGTTAACGTTTGTCAAACGATTTTTCTCAAAATCCCGTAAAATGAAATTCATCCGCGTTGAATCGCACTCGCCGAACCGTAAAAGTCTGAAAATTTCGCTCGCCGTATAAACTATTAGCCGTCATGCTGGAATATGGAGCGACCTGGCCACAAATTTCGAGCTTAATCATTTGTAATGGACTATTCAGCCGCCTAGCCGGTGGAACCTCCATAATCGTAAAAGTAATCTCGAGCGAACGTCGAGCGGCCGCAATATTCGTCGATAGGTTGCCGGTCAATAGGTCGCTAACGTAGCTGTACTCGCGAGAGAAGCTCGATGAGTCGAACGATAAGCCTCGACGCTTAACGATAACCCTCTTAGCGGTGTTTGCACGCTCCTTTATTGAAGGGAAAACTGAAAAAATTGTCTCGATTTCAAGCGGTAAATGATCCGTCGATAAGAAAAGAGTACGGTTACTGGTTAGGCATCCGTGGAAAGCTTTGTCGAAGCTTCGGCTGCTTTTCCGTATAAGAAATCGAGACGATGGAGTCTCGAAGGTGCGAACAAACGCGACAGAGTGTAGAGGGGCACGAGAGGATGCGAAAGCCAGTCACACGATCCCAGTGAAACTAGCCCCTTTCCCGGAGTAAGTACACTCGATCCGGCAGCTTCTGAGAGCTGAAAGCGTACGAACTCTAATTAGCTCTGCTCCACATCCACCCTACGCGCAGTCCATCTTCTTACGTTACTGCTTTCTTACGTAATTTTCACATCTTTCGATTCCTCGCCGTTGCATCTTTCATTCCATTCTCGTTCCTTCCATTTTCGTTCGTTCATGCATACAGTTCTAAAATAGTGGCTGCATCGCAGCACGCGCCATACGTAAACTATATCTCACTAAGGGAAAATCGATACGTTTCGATCTCAGCCGTTACGTTACGACGATTAGGAATTCCTTGTTTATTTACGTACCGCTTTGTTTCTCACAGCGATGAATCGTATCGTATTTACACCTTCGCCATATTCGTTATCTTTTCATTATTAATTTCTCATTCGTTGATTACAATATCAAAGGGCAACGCACAGTTTGACTTCTGTTTTCTTAATATCTGTTCATATATTTCTTACCTCGATACTTACGATACACGATATAGTCGGACTACGTTCTTCCTACGTTCGCCACTTTGTTCCCTGTTTTTAAAAAACTCTCTTTTATCGAAACTTTTTTCGTTATTCTTCCCTTTTCTTTTTGCACATCAGTTCCTATTTTCTGATTTTTTTTTTTTTTTTTTTATTTCCGCGTACAAGTCCGATTCTTTTTCGGTCAGAACGTATAGGTAAGTGTTTTTATCTGGGATTGTGTCTGGTATCCTTTTGTATTCTTTATTTTCCCTTTTTCTGCGTTTCGCTGCTGCGAATATCGCCACGTAGCTTCGTGTATTTCGTGTTCTGTATTTTACCTGCCACGGGACGTACACAATTGTACGCTTCTATTTTCCCTATTCTTTGTTTATGCATTTGTTTGCCTTCTCTCCGTTCCAACGTATTTTTCCTATTTATTCGCACGCGTTTATCGCATATTTTCTTCTTTATTATTTCGATACTTTTCGCCGTTCGTCCAAACGGTGTTAATAGTTTGATTCTGCGAGTCAAAAAATATCGGGTGCATCACGACGAACGATATTTCGAAAATTTTTATGTTTTAAAGATTTTTGTCCATTTCTAGAAAATTTCCAAATTCCAAATGCGCAAAATACGACAAAATATATAAAATATGCAAAGTATTAGCGCTCGCTGAGATACTCGCTAGGTAAAACCAGTTTCTCGTCCTCGCGTCGTTAACGATATTCTTAAAAATATAAGTTTGCGTAAAAATCCGCAGCTCGCTTATCGCGTTCTTTCCATCTACTCTCTTCATATAGAAAGAAAAATCACCGCAGGCGGAATAGTGGATCCATAAATATTACAAAGATACGTGTCCATAAATATGCGGAAAATCCAGTATTCAATTAAAATATTCAGTTTGAAACATCTATCCGGCGTTTCTCTCACTTCTCCGTTTCTCTCCGTAATATATATATATATATATATATAAAAAAGACAACACTGCAAACAGAATAATACATGAAACGATGCCCATAAATATTACATAACTACCCCCTCGCGAACGCTCGGTGTGGTTACAAGCCGATACATCATCCTGTCTATAGATATAAGCCTCCCCTAGGTCTCTTCTTTGCTGGCTGCGAGGCTTGCTGGCCTCTCGTTGCTATTTACCCCGCTCCATACGCGCCACCTTCCATCTTGCTCCCTTCCATCTTCGCTCCCCTCCCTCCCTCCCGCCACTCCTCTTTTTATATCAGCCATCGTGTCACTCTATACACTTCAGCCAATCCCTTTCTCTCGCTTCGGTTACCGGTTGGTTCGTGCTCTTTCACCCGTCTCTGTTAAGTTTCCGCCGCGGTACAATCGCCGAGACGGGCGCCTTTATGAAACGCGAAATCGATATCGCGTCGGTGTAAATGTCGGCGGGTTCTGCTCGTCGCGATTTCCGGGCCGCGACGGAAAATAAGACGCAAACGGGAATACGGAAACGAATTGATTCGTCGTACGTGATCGACGATTGCCGCGATACTCTCGCTTATCCCCACTTCTGGGGATAATCGTTGCGTTTAAGTGGAACTGCCTTTGTCGTTTCTTCGCGATTCCGATGTCAAACCCGATGTCCCAGTTCCCAGCGTCTTCGGATACAATTTCCGACGATAATTGGCGACACGTGACTCTGGTAATTCGATAGGTGCGCTACAACGAGCATAGAGATGAGAGTAAATCACGCGTATTTTGCATATCAGGTTCTATAAAACGGAATATTTCTTCGTGTTTTCTTCACTTGGACGTTGAAAAATAAAACTAAAGTTTACCAATTACGTCGATGGTTGATCTCAAGTTTAAATATCAAGTACGTGGATACGTCATTTAAGCGACAACGTTCTAACGCTGATCGATACATCAACCGGAAAATCTGAAAATCTGAATCGCTTCAGAGGAAACGAAACAAAGCTTGGTGGATCGGTTAAAGTCGAGCGCGCGACGAGTAAAAAGATTTGGCGAGCAAAATGAAATGGCAAAACTCGTCGTAAACTAGGATTAGTATATCCGTGAAAATGGCGATCTCATAAATACGTGGAATTGGTCGTCGGTTCGAATGGCGCGGTAAAACTAGTCTAATCTTAAATATGTTTATATTGCACGCTTCGGTTATTTCTTTTGTCCCTTCCTTTACGATTCACCGGCAACTATCTTTCTCTTTATCGCGATTGAATAAAATACGTACTTACGACGGTACGGTATCGACGAGTACCGTTCAAAATTTATACACATCGGTGTACACGAATCTGAAATAATGTCGTATTTAACCGTACTACGTTCGAATCTTTGTTCGGCTTTGTTCGACTCGTAAGAAAAGATGTCGCGAATCGAAGTCGATGTACAATAAATACGCATTTGCGATAGACATTGTTCCGCGGCATCGACGATAACGTAGCGTGTTATCATTATTCTTTTTATCGAGAAAAGCCGGCGTAATGAACCGATACGAGTTGTATGAAATTGTGGAACACAGGAATAAGTTTCGTATCGCGGTGCTTTTCGGTGGCTTGTTCGGCCTTTTCGGTGAAATTAACCGTTAGGATGAACCGGGAAGCCGTGCAAGACACGCCGGCTATTGTTCGCTCGAAAACTATATCAAATCGCGAGAAATTGCAGAAATTGGGATCCACCGCTGTGTACGTTTCGCGATATGTTCCTCCCTTTATATTAGAAAATAGAAATAATTGAAAATCTAAAGTACACAAACTCTTCAAACTCCGCTCTCGTACGTTCTTTTGCATATTATTTTCGCAATATCGGACAAGCTATATACATTTAACCGTCATACGTGTATATAGAAATATTATTCAGCAGGAAAGCAGGAACTAACGCGTGTCTTTTGTTCACGCAACATCATCTCTAGCGTTGTCAATTGTAGAAGTATTTTTAGCGTTGGTGCGAACGTTGCTTCTCGCGTCTAGCAACAACTTAATGATTGTGGAAACTCGATTCGCGATTCAGAGATGGTTCGCTTCAATTCAAACTCGCGCGAACGACGTTTATCGCTGAATTTCATAGAACAGAAAATTCCATTTGTCGTAGGCGATATTTCTCCTCTGAAATTACAGTATAAATTAGGAAAGGCGTCTTCAAGAGCACGAAATCGTGATACTCGAGAAAATATTCGGTTAAAGTATCACAGATTCCGTACTATCGTACGCAGAAGCGATAAAAAAAAGAGCTAGAAAATATTATATATAGTTATAGTATAGGTACAGTTATTATTGGCAAATAGAGCGAAGGAAAAAGCGAGGAACATGGGCGGAGCAAGAATTTTAGCACGGATTTTTGAAATTTAATTTATCCTTCTTCGTTCTCCGAGAAACGAGCTACGTTTTCCGCTTTTCGAAAATGAATTTTACCTTCTGTTCGAAGGATACACGCTCGAATATTTGATTATCTCCAGCATGTGGAATATATACTTCAAAGATCGCTGATTACTTCGTTTTTGATCGAAGCTTAGATCTATCTCGTTTCTGTTCCTCGGCAAATTTTACCAAGCCGATAAAATTTCATATTTCTCTGGGACCAGATGAAATCGCGTGCAAGGGTCGGGTTTACGTACTTCCACGATCTAGGAGTTTTTTATCCTCTGGCTCTTCGTTTCTTTACTCTCTATTTCATATTTTTCCAAGATTTTTTTTTCGCGCATACTTTTTTTTTTTCATTACACGACGCTCGTTGGTTAAGCGTTTTACGCTCTATTTACGGATTTATATTGTGTAAAGTCCGCTGGTAAAATTTCATTTCGTTTAATTAGTTATCGATTAGGAGACGTATCGTTACTCGCTACAATTACGGAAAGGGCAACTACTCAAAATATTAGACGGGAAAGATAAAGCATGTAATTGCATCGCATCGGTGTTGGGGAGAAAAGCAAAAGAGCACGAGTAAAAAGTGTACAGTTTGCTGTTGAGAATCGATAGACACACGGGCGTGTCTGGTTGCAATTTTCCCGACACGTTCGTTCGAAGGGAATCGCTTGTAAAGGGTATCCCCGTAATCACCGTCGGTGCAGAAGAATCGAACGTCTCCATTATCGGTCCCGCAGTATTCGCGGAGCGGTCTTCGTTCGGTTTAGTTTAGCGCTTCCATTGGCACAGGCGTGCAACACGCTTTGATTTCGTCCTGGTTTCGTGACACGTGTGAACATCGAACCTGTGCAGCATCGGCTGAACGAGCACCGGCCGATATTGCAAGCAGAAACACGAGCAACCCGATCAGAATATTCCGGTCACGTGTCAGCCAACCAACGCCGCGCGTCTTCTCTCTATCCGGTTCTCCGAGCTCTTTCCTCTCACGATTTACTTGTCCGTTCCATCGAACGTTATCCTCTTCTTTCTCGTTCGTCCTTCATTTTTTTCTTATCCCCTTCCATCCCACTCGTCCCATTTTCTTAATTCTTGCGCGCTCGTTTTCCTTTCTTCCTTTGCAATTATCACTCTTCTTCTTGATTCTTCCTTTTTATCGGCGACCTTTTACGATGCTTTCGATTAACTCGGATTGTAGAGTTTGACTTTTAAAGGTTGCGATCGTAGAAAGGAATTTTGTTTCACACCTTTTTTCTTATTTCTCATTCTATCTGGATATTACGATTTTACGAAGTTTGAAAAACTCGCGGTACCTACAGCGCCTTGATCAACCGTTTCTTCCTTGTTCTATCTTCTAAACCGTTTATCACTTGCGTTACACACGTTCTAAACTCTTTCTCGCTTTTGTATCTTCCTTTCTTTCCTCTCTCTCGGATCATGTCAATTTAATATGGAAACACTCTTTACTGTCCCCTCGGTGCTCCCTTATCTTTTTAGCTTTTAATCTCCTTGAAATCTTCCGCTTTATATGTCTTTTATTCTTACACTAACCTCACTTTACCGTATTCTGTACCCTCGTGTTCCACGGACTTTTCTCATTTTCCGAAACTTCCACTTCAATTCCACATTCTCTCGATATTTTTATTTTGTCGCCACTTTCTTTTCATTCGATACTCTCGAAGCTCGATCGTTCTTTCTCCATTTTCTTCGCCGAAGAAGAATTCTATATTGAAAACACGGATGGCTTAAACGATTTTCTAGGAGGACGGTCTATCACGCTCTTCTCCGTCTTCCCTAGGAAATTCTAGGAAATTTTTTGCACAATATATATATTACATAATGGAAAATTTTATCTCATTTTTAATACAAAGATTGATATATTAGCAATCGTTATAATTTTATCAAGCGGCGACCATGGTTTAGTCCACTTTCCTAACGGTTAGGGTGTACTTCGCAATAGTTGTACGATATAATTTCGTCTAGGTTAGCAAAGTGGCGATTAGCGTTATACCGGGCTCGTTTGATTATCTTTCGTTCAACTCGAAACGAGGCTCTCGCCGGAAGGTTCCAACGATCTTAGACGGTGCAATGTTAACGATATTGCGTGTCACTTGATCGTCTCGTATTTCTCGTTATTTATTGTCGTGTCCACTAGTATCGAAGTAGGAGAAAGCTTTCGCAACGTCGTGTATCTCCTTTGGCTTTTCTGTGACGCGCGTTAAATTGCTCGACCAGCCATCGGCCTTACTCGAAACCGACGCAACGACGCGTCGCGTGGACCAATCTCGCGATAAACGAACTGCCTCTCGTACCTTTCTCCGCGTTAATGCGTCAAGTCGGACGGGTTTCTGCCGTTACAAGTTACAACGGAGAAGCGTGCTCTCGTTTTCACAGCGATGCCCTCTCGGATTCGGATTTAAAAGACTGTTTCCGAGGCAGACGCGCGCGACGCACGCACGTCGGATATCCCGCCTTTACGCATCGGGGCTTCGTTTTACGATGTTGCACTATCGTTTCCTAAAAGATGGCACTGTTTTCGGACTCGAAACAGTCCCCGTCGGAAACGTTTGCGAGACAATATTCTTCGAAACTCTACGATCATACCAGGTATATTAAGCGATCTTCTATGACTGATGGTGTAAGATCGTTTAAGATAGCCGAAGGCTGTAGTTACAGCGATCGCGCACAGTTCGTACCAACGAACTGTCAAAGTGTATGCGAGCCGTACGACACGTACGAGCGGGAATCACAAGATGATTTCTTATAAAACCATAAGAAAAAGATACTATCGTTCTTCTTCCAAAGCATATCATCGATCGGTAGCGATAGAATTGCCAGGTCAGATTCGCAGTATCGAGCATTCTATCCGAGCCTTGATTACCAGTCATTGAGTCACTGGAGAACGCGAGTCTTCCATCCGGAGTTTCTGGTCGAACTTGGTCGATCGTCTCGCACGTAACGGTACGTACACGCGTCTCGTCTTAGGGTTAACCGACTGAACTGCAAAGACCGTGCATCTCTGCGAGCTTAATGGAACTTGCACTCGGAGGTGGCTTTGCCGCATCCCCTTCCATCCTCGAGCCTTCGATTGATTCCACTCACGCGCTGCCCTGGAACAGCTACACAGATACCGATAGCTGTTCCGGAGAAAAACGATCTCTGCTTATCGTATGTCGTTGCCTATGGGTGGTTACGCCTCCGACGTCGTCTCAATCCGGTGCCAGATCTTCCATCGATTCGAGGTAAAGAGAGTTGTGCAAGCTGCGGCGTATCTTTCTATTTTTCTTGCGAAATCGATCGAGAGTCGAGAGAAAGAGAATCGAGATGTCCGACGAAAGAAACGGTTTCATCGTTCAACGGGAATTGATAAAAGTAAATTTGCAGAACGAAGGATGAAGCACGAGATTGCTACTTGTTTAGAGCGTTCAAATCTTTGGTTGGTAATATCTTTCTTCTAGTTGGAGATTTAGTAATATTCTTTCCGAACCGTCTAGTATCGTATCGCCGATGATTTCAATTCCAGACGATAATAAAGCGCGCGGAATCTTCCGTGCGATAACGATATTTCGATATTCTTTGTTATTATCGCGACTGTATCTGTTTCAGCGGATGTTCAAGCGAATCTAGCAGTTTATCGGCGCGAGCTTTACGAAACGACCAAAGTTGACGTCGCGAGATTAAGAGTTGACTTTATTTACGGCAACAGAATTTAAGTTGTTCGGACGGTCGAACTTTCGAGAAGCGAGGCAACTCGTTACACTCGCAGCGAATTGCCAGCCCAGCGTTTCTGCTTATTAAATTACTCCGTTAGGCTGTGTACTTTGCCGCCGAGTTTGTCGGAAGACGTTTAAATTCACTCTTTGTGACTCGCATGGGTTTGACACGCTGAATAATCGTAATATCATTGTCACGATACGAGGTCGTCGAAACCTTGCGCGATTCGTGATTGGCCGTTTAATTGTCCAGATCGTCCCTAATGAAAAAGTATCGGTAAGTAACGAAGACACGATAGAGTTTCGTTGCCATAGACAAGAAAACATGTTACATGTAAACGCGAATGTCTCGGAAAAATTCAAATTTCGTACGTAATATCGGAGGTGGGAAAGAAAACGAGCAACATCTGCTTGTAAGAGATACACGACCGCCATGCTACGACGTTCCCAACCGATTCTAGTCACCTGTTCCGCTGCGATCGGTTAGAAATTATATCTCCAACTATCATATCCTTGTAAACGCAGATTAACCTTTCTTTCGTTTCCTTTCGCGAGTGCGATGGCAAACCTTCGAATTTGGCAAAACCGAAGAAAACAATGCGTATCGCGACGATCCTTCGATCATTCTGTAGTTGGTCCTCGAAAAGTTTCCATTCGTCGAACTTGCAATCAAGTTTGCTGACCAAACCGCACCCGGTCAAAGTGCATAAACTCGAACCGGAGAGTCCGATGGAAGTTGGACTGTGATTGCTGGACGACCGAGTCTCACACCACATTACCTTTCTACGCGTGTCTTCGAGAAATTTCGCGAGCATTCAACCAGCCGTCTCTCTCGGTTGACCTTTAATGGACCTCGTGCATTTTGCTCGCCGAAGCTTCTCCCGTATCCACCGCGCGATTCCGTTCACGAATCTACTTGGAAAGTTCGAAGCCACGAGCAGGAAACGATCTCTAGGCACCGGGGGAAGGTTCAATAACGCAACAACCACGCGATATACCGCGAACACTGATAAGAAACGATGCTCCAGAAACGTTCGATCGTTTTGTCGAGGGAAATTGAGCACGAAGCTAAATACAGGAGGGTGATAAATTGCGTGAACCGATCGCGATTAATCTTGCTTTTTGTTCGACTATTTCGTAGTCGTGGCGCGTGTTTTATCCGCGATGCGATTAAATGCTCGCACCCAGAGGACAATTGGTTGGAATCTGGTCGGTCTGCTTCACAGTTTCGTTTTTTGCGAGCAACTCGTCAACTTACTTCCAAGTTCCGACTTGTTTCCAGGTGGTATGCGAGCGATCGAGCAATTTTGTCACGATATGGCGACAGATTTCCGTTTCTTTGGTAGCTGTAAATTACAACGATTTAACGATGAAAACGTCTTTCTATTCGTTGAAACAATAGCCGCTAGAAGGAAACGTTTTACTACGTACTCGTCTGTATTTACTTTTAGGTATCATACACTATCAGGTTGCAAATATAGATCGCTTGGAAAATTTTTTAGCCGAAATTAAGTAAAATTTACGTGGAATCGGAATCTTTGTCCTCTACCTTCCCATAACGAATTCCTTCAAATATCTCTTACAAGCTTCCACCAAAATTCCGATACTTTTAAGCTTGTTGCCTGGAATAAATAGGAAACGGTTAAATTACGTAATGCGATACGTTGAAATAAGGAAAACTAATAGCGGCAACAAAGTCGACCGCGTTCCCGACAATTGCTTAAGTAAGTAGTTGGTTGGAATCAGCCGGTCGGCTTCGAAATATATACGACCATCTTCGAAAGTTTCAGGCGGCAATTTCGTGTCGCCACAATTTTCAATGTTTCTGAAACTTACCGTCCGGATCTCCGAGTCACTTCCATAGCTCCGCCCCAATCCACCGTTGCGACGCTCGTGCAACCGTATCGGTTAAGTTGTCCGAGTATATTACGCCGCGCTGGTACGGCGTTTCCATCGGGTGCGCGTTATTTCAAAAAACGTCTACGAGCTGCACCGAGTCCATATATTTCCTCGGAACGTTCTTCCACTTACCCCTGACACCTTTTTTTCTTTCCTCTAATATCGCACGAAAATCACCATTTTCTTTGTTCGCCCCGTAACGAATTCTTTTCTCAACTTTCCTCATGCTCAAAATGGTAGAACTTATTGTTGATAGAATCGCCTGCAGTCGGTTATACTTTCAACGGTCGTAACGCTAACTTTCCTGGTGATTTCGATATTACGGGATATTAAGAATTGCCTTGGGGCTGGAATTCGAATTTATAATAGTCGAAGCACCGAAGCAAAAAGTCATTCCGATACGTTTAAAACGGGCTTCGAAGATCCATAGGATCCTTAATAAGTTTAGATCGCCAAGTTTCGTTCAAGCGCGATTAGTACGATTTGCAAACAAGAGAGTATACCGTTGTTCGACGATATAGTGCACGCTGTACAACGAATGTTTAATTACCCTTTTATACATACGGAGTTTACAGAAAATAATATAATCCTACGTTATATCATTAGCCAGTATTAAACGTTCCTCGATCTCTTTTCTAGACCAAATTCAACGCCGATGTATTCGATCCCATAAAACATTCTTCTAATATTCTGCAAAATATTCTGCTAATTTCCCTGGTGGTGGCACGCAAAGCTCTGGATCTAATTCAAACCAGGCTACGTCATGTTTCTGCACAATGCCAAGAACTTTACAGGCCTCTCTCTCTATTCGATTGCTCTTTTATTTTCCTCTTTCTTTCCGATGTATGTCTCCGCGCCACTTTTCCTCTTGCATCCACCGCGGCTCGCAACTACGATAATAACCTTTTCCTAGGGGTTCTCGTCCGAGTTTCTCTTCGTCACGGTCGCAGTTGGAGCAGAAATGAAACGCGAGTCCTCCGCGCGGTGAGAGCAATTGCTTCTGCGCGTTCTCCCGGGGGAGCTTTCCTCTCGCCAGTCCCTTGTTCGTCGTGCAACTTTCCACGGGACGTAGTCGGCCAACAGCCACGTTACGCAGCTACGAGAATGGAACTCCTCCAAGTTAAATTCGAAGCTGGAAAATCCTCTCGGTGGCGCTTCCTGCCGATTACTTCATCTGCCGGGTCACGGGGAACGCTCTTCTACTTAAAACTATTGCCCTCTTATCAAGTTTTTTTTTTCGCTTTTTGGGGGGGGGGGCGCGTGCAGTGGAACAGAGAGGACGGAAAGATTGCGCTGCTACGCATAAAAACTGAAAAACGTAGACGAAATAAACGAAGCCATCGCCGCTAACGAGGTTTACAGTCACGGCTGTCGCGTCCAGTTTAGAGACTCTGAGAGCGATTGAACGACAGGAGAGTCGACGCTCGCGAAACTTCGCTTCGTTTCTTGCCATAAACTAAAATAATTCCAAGAGTTTTCACCGACGTGAATCTCGTCGAAACCGTGAATCGTTGGAAAAGTTTCGACGATAACCGCAGTTCCCACCATTTTCGGTGATTCTGGAATCGCTTCACCGAGCAAGCCGTTCAGAAAGGACAGACTGCTGGCAAGGAGTCATCGAATCTCCTCTTTTTCTTCAACCGTGAAGACTCTCGATCGGTACGATGACGAATCCAGGAAGACAATTTCAGTTTTTTGAGTTAGAGTCAGAGGTAAAAAAAAAAAAAGAAAAAAAAAGAAAAAAGAGAGAGAGAGAAAAAAAAAGAAAAAGGAGAAAAAGAAAAAGAATCATCGTCAGAGTAGATAACATTCGGTATAGTTCTATTTTCGTTATATTTCGAGTTCAGTCAGTATCGTTCAGTACAGACAATTGGCACAACGTTCCCAATATGTACATCGAATATAGATGGCTTGATATTTAACGATATCAGATAACCGAAATCTTTGAAATCGATATTTTCGATGTAAACATTTTTTTCGAGAAAATCTAACAAACTGAATCCAATAAACGTTTGCAAGAGATTCTAATTAAGCGAGTTATGGAAAGAAAATTAAGTCGCAAGATACCGTTAAGACTCGATCTAACTCTGCTTCTCGATCTCCGTTATCCCTCAAATTCATTTCGCTTATTTTTTAGTCAAACCATCGCATTCCATCGCCGAATTCCACCTAGATTTCTTTCGTTCTTCTTACCTCGTCAACAAGGCAAGTACGATAAATCTTCGCTTCTTTCAAAAACATAATTTAATTGCCACGATTTTTCCATCGAATCGAATTGCATAATTCGCAAAAATCGATAAACTTCGCTGCAAGTTCGTTCATTTAACGCGTTAGGCAGCAACTTTGCGGTGGTTATCGTCGATTAATCTCGTTGTCCCTCGAGTCTTCGAGGCGGAAGTTGGCCCATTTCCTTCGACGTCTTTCGGGATGATCATTGATTTCAACAATCGCATCGAGCAATCCCGCGATGATCATCTCGTCTCGAAGGAGGGGATTTCGTCTCGCCGTAGTCATCGTCTTTATCGTTAGAGGTAAAGCTCGGAGGCTTTCTTTCGTATTCAGTCACGTCGAGATCGATCCTGAGAAAACGGTGTCGACCCGATTCACTTTGAGTTCTCTTGCGTCGAAAGGAGGAGAGCCGTAGAGTCGCCCAAGGGAAAGGACGACGTCCCAGAGACATCGTTGCGATTCTAATCCGGTACGTTCGCTTCGTTACACCTCTCTGTTTCGTTGATATTCCATCTTCTTCCCTTCATAGTTTCGTCAGGCAGAAGAAATTCAATATCGGACCAATTACGATTATGGTTGAGAGTCGTAGTTGCGAGTACCGTGCTGATAAAGGATGACAATTAACAGGATGTTTGTATCGCGATCGTTACCGTATTGGCCTTCCAATTCCTTCCGTATTCGGAGGACGCTCCGCGAATCAGTTGCAATCGAGACTCTTGTTTTATTTCCAATCGGTTCAACGAAAATAATATGTTTCCCTTTTATTTTTACGTTGTTACAGTTGCGTACATATAATAATTTTATAGACTGATTTCACAGACCGATTATTTCATTCCAAGTGCCAGGACATGTTTGATTTTCTACCGTTTCTCAATCTGCTGTTACACTGGACGTAGAAAAATAGTACATGGTATCTAGAATATTACGAATTTAAGTATTACTCGAAATACGAAATATCATTGTTCGAACAAGAGGAAATAGATGTACACGCGTTACTAGTCTCTTCTTAGTGTAAAATATAATAATTACGAGTTCACAGTTGAGCACGGTAAATTGTCTGAAATTGTCAAAAGTGACACGTTAGACACGAATAACTTTAGAATAAATTTTCTAGCAATTTAAGATATTCAACGTTGATTAGGCTAGTTTACATACTTGGAAACTTCAATCAGTATGTAAATTCGAGCGACGTAGGGGAATAAACGTAATAACAAAATTTGAAGATCACATCCTTTAGGTGATGTTCACGTTTTCGCAAGGACAGGAATAATTTCCACCGACTCGGCACAGCAGTCGAATGCGCGGATTTACAAAATTTACAACTGAACTTTGAGCAAACCATTTTAAAGGCTGCCGTTCCTCTTACTACATCGATTCTTTACGTAACAAGAATATACGCTCACGCCTAATATCATTATCAAAGACGATAGAAGATCAGCTAATTTAATAGGTGCAAACAAAATGGAAAATACGTCACGGATCGTATGTTTTTTAAATGTAAATAAATTTCGTACACAGAGTACGAGACAATTTCGAATTGACGTCGTTCTATCTTGAACTATCTTTGCAGCCCTCTTATCTTCTTCATCATATCTATAATTATTTTTAAATTTCTGTCGCGTTCATACATACTACAATATACGTAGTTTTCCTATGCCGTTCGACGGTTGTTCTAAACCAGCTATAATTATTCTCAATTATTCTCAAGATAACCAATCGTTGTATATCGAAGGGTTTATCCGGGAAATAAATAAATAAAAGAAAAAAAAAAATAAATAAATAATATTGCGACCAAGAGTAGCCAGTATTATCGTTTGCATGTGAACGCGCGTAACGTATTGGAGCGCAAGCGGAAGGAAGATGCATGTTTAGGACGCGATGTCCGAGATATGAAATGCTCGCGTGGTATCACGTGTTACGAGGAGCCGCTTACATGCAGGGAAGCATCGTCGTCGGAGATTACGCGACGGACTAAAGCGTTCTGCTTTTAAAATCACCGCGACGGTAACGTTGCTTTTCGGCTCTTTGAATATGTTCGTCACGTAGGGGGCAAGCAACACGTCCGATCCAAGAAATGAAAACCATAAATTCCGGAATACTTCATCCCGGTCGCAGCACGGATGTCAGCCAGGTTCGTTAAAGTCGGATCAGCTACTCGGAAATGCCGCGTTTCGCGACAGCTTTCGCCACGTTTCCTCGATTCACGATCTCCGCTTATCGATCCTCAACCAGGCCCTTTACTTTTACTTTGATGCACGACTTTGTACGCAAATCGAGTACCCTCGGGAACTCGCGGACCATCGAATATCGTTTCGATCCTTATGGATCTTTAACGAGAAAAATATGCCTCTATGAACGCGCTGTTCAACGCGAAAAATTGCGTAACTGCGAGAACCGAGAGTTCTCCGATCTCTTAAGAATTATACCTTTATTTTCTACAAAATAAAATATTCAAGAATTGTACTTGTTATTCGCTCGACAAAATTCCATCTATTTATTTCTTTCTTTCGAATTGCAATTACGTTTTCCTTCGCCAACACGCAGAGAACGGACGCCGTATTCTACGAAACTCATCCTCGATCATCGAGCGATATATAGTTTTTCAAAATCTACTCCGTACAACATCACATATATATCCGATGCTACTTTTAATTAACAATAACCGTGCAAAATTTATATTCTATATGATATCCGTGGTTATTCTATAGTTTCTCATTTATTTTTACAGGCTAAGATCGGTGTTCCGATCGAATAAATGCCGTACGCGCATGATCCAGGCCTATCCGATTCTAATCCCCTGATTCTAATTACTTATTCTAATTATTACGGTACAGCTGGATGGTCGCTAGAGCAGCGTACCAACCGTTCCGTTCCACGACCGAACCACCTTTCCCCGCTTTTCCTTCCTTCGTGTACGCTTTACATGCTAATGTCTCGAACATCATACGAGCAGTCTCTGAATATGAAATAGTTTGAAAGTGGAACGGGAAACGTCGTTCCGCTTCCACCTGATGTTTTTGCTCTTGGAGAGAGAGAGGCGTTCCTAGTCCGCGCGTAATGAAAACGAATTTTGAGGATGGTCCTTGTTCAACGAGGAATCGAGCGGAATCGATTTTTCATCGCGCGATGAGCAATTCCGGACGGGAGGATTCTCCACGATTACTCGAGCGATTGACAGCGAATTTCTATTTGTTTTGCTGTTTGTTTGTAATCGTTAGGAACGTTGAGAATAAAAGATTTAGATTTAGATTTTTACGATTAAACATGTACAGTACACGTAAAGTACGTCGATGAAAAGAGAAGCTGTGCGATCGTCGAAAAACTGTTTTCAAAACTGAACGTCAAAGATACAACCTCTTTACCGCTATTTCCATCGCTACTTCAGCAGCACACAGAATACACCGGTGGACCGTAAATAATTCCAACGATTCGAATCGCGTCATTCCGACACGTACAATAGAACCGCCGACACAATCAACAGCAAATTTTCTAGGATCGCGCCTTCGTGCTTGTACAAAAGCTGCATAGGTCGGTGACGCTGGTGAATCGTGACGCTCGATCGTTAAAACCACCGAACGAAATTTGCAACGATCCCATCTCCTCTTTCGATCGAGACTTCGACGACGGCTAATCAAGCGTGCCGTTTAATTGCATTCCAAGCGGCGAACGCGTGGCTCGCGCTCATGTCAAACGTAATTAATTCGACCGCGTGCAATAATCTAAATCCTAATCCATTAATACGAGCGTTATCTCGCGTAACGCGAGATCGTAAATTAATTACCACGTGGCTGTTATAATTGCCAGATAACCGACCAGGCTGCGGCTATCGATTGAATAAGACAAGTTGGTCGAACCGCCGCGTTCTCAACGTTTCCATACTTACCCGAGACCGTCGCGTTTTACAATATTCGCCACGTACGTAAATTCCTAATTTTTATGAGATTACGTATTCGTAAATTCAGCGTACGAGGACATCCCGTCGTCTGCTGTAATCCTGCAACCTTCGTGTTCGCTACGTGCTCGCACTTGTTCGTTTCTATTCGCGTCAGGCTTTCGAATTTCTGGAAATGTTGTGATTTTCGCGGAAACAGAGGACTCGAATTGGCGGAGAAGCGTGTTATTAAATTTTATAGTACTGGAATTTTAGACACGATTGATTTCGGATCGTTTTAGGAATCAAGGTTTTATTAACGGTGCCGTTAGATAACCAACGATCAGTTTAAACGAAAGTTGTATCATTTCCAGACTGTGAATGTATAGGAAATTCGACAATGAAAAATTGTAGAAAATACGCGTAACACGAAAAGCTATAGAAAGCGTAGTCGAAAGTATAACGCTTCTTCTATTGCTTTATATTAAATTATATTCTCAAAAATATCGATTTATACAAAAATACGCGGTCGAATTATTACGTACCGTGTAACGTTCGACGCTGCGTTTCTGCAATTCTGAACTGCTAGGGAGATGACAACGAAATAAAAATCTGATTAATGCAAGTTCGGGAAAGACGGGAAACGTTATTAGAGTTAAGTTGCGAGCGTGATAAACGGTTGATGGATGAATTTATTTTTCTCAATTTTAATTATTCGTAATTTATGACAGCTGCGAGTAATTTGATGTAAGATAATCATAATTGAGAGTAAGTAGGTATGATAATGACTTAAAGTTTGTTTCCGTGGGTTCATAAATTAGACGCGATTTCATCATCGATAACGCATCTACGAGAGCTACTATTCACGTTGACGTTATATCTGTAAAAAGAAAATTCCTCTCTCAGAGTCATTATGAAATGTTAAATTGGCCAAGTTATCTCCACAGAGTATACTTGATACTTAACCGCGACAAAGCGTAAATTATGGCGATTGTAATCTTGTAAAGGGTACGTTGTTTGCGATTAGAATCCTAAACATAGTTGCTATAAAGCTACTTCTTCTGAACAAACTTTGAACGCACTAAAAATAGATCGAACTAAAAATTCCTACGATCTTTCGACCTTGTTTCGTAAAACAGACTACGGTCGAACAGTGACAATTACATCGCAGTCGCAAAACGTTACATTAAAAATCAGAAATATTCGAGCGAATGGAGAAAGAGACACGGCGAGAATGAAATTAGTTAGCTGCTGACAAAGAAGAAATATCAAATATATTTGTCACGAACGTCACGACGATCGTATACGATTCGCATGGTGCAGCAAGTCTCGCTGAAATACGAGAAAATAGACAGCTACAGCGTTTAGCGGAAGGAACGATCGACCGGGGAATAATCGGTTGTAGGCTCGGTGACTTTGAAATCTCCGCGACATAGCTTTGGTATTTGTGAAAATCGTAAATCTGTGATCGGTGGATTCTGTCGACAACCCTCTGGTGGATGACACTCGACGCCGCGCCACGTCGTAGAAAATTCGCGCGCAGTGATCTCGCCTGTGATCGCAAAACGACCACGCGTCGCGTCATCCGCGAATAAAAAGGAAATAAACCAATGTCGAATAATACGACGTAAACTATAGCGGCTACACGGGGATATCGGTGCGGCGGAACGAAGCTTGTGAAACGGAATAAAAAAAAACCCCAGGGAAAAATGGACAGGTATACGGACAGATATATTTCACGGTCTCCGATTGCACGCCTATCCCTGTTTCGTGGATTCAAATTGCCGGTCGAAATTGGGGGCTCGGTTTGACAGGCGTGCCACTCACCGTCACGTTTTACGAGTTAAAAAAGCTTCGTTGATCCGCTCAGCCGACGGACGAGCCGTTAATTTTCGGCTTAATCGTTGCTATCGCGACGGTAAGGAATTTACGATCGACTACGGAGAAATTATCTCAACGAATAAGACGATAAAAGAGAAGAAGGTCACCGTCGTAAAAGGACGACGGGGCGTTCGACATTTGCGACGTACTGGTTCGACGGTATCGTTATATCGTTCGTTTTTCCAATTTACGTCCAGAATCGACAATTTCGTGCGAAACGTACGATAGGAGCGTGCAGAACCGGCCGACCGCATCGGTTGCAATAAAATGTACGATTAATCGACTGATCAGAAACTTTAAAAGCGAACGCGCATAAATCTCACGGCGCTTGTCGTGCAAACGCGATCTTCGTACCCAGTTATCGATTATGTATCACCATCGTTTGATATTCATTTTCAGCGTATTTTAATTTAATATCGTGATCGCGAAAATTCAACGCGAATGTTTACTTTTCGAATATTTAAAGCTAAGATGTAAGAAAAATGTCAAAACAGTACGACGGAGTGGTAGAATGTCTACAATATCCTTTGATTTCGTGTGCCAATCAAGCGTATTCTTTTTCCCAGTGTGGTAGCGGCGAGCGCGATGACACTGCGAAACGAATGCTGTGCAAATGCTGTTAAAACGCGAATACACTTTGGCGAAGAACGAGCTTTCTAAACACAATCGTCGACGCATATAACCGAAATTCGTTTCGATGCTAATCGCAAATTGATGTGCCAACACCTTTGTGTCGTTGCGAAAGTATCGCTTACGATAAAACGTATTCACTGTTTGACGGGATATATTCATTCGGTACGTTTCTTCGTTAAAATAAGTAGAAAAATCTACGAGAAAGTGAAATGTATACGTGTACAAACAGAAAAAAAAAGAAAAGAAGAAAAGAAGAAAGAAAAAAAAAAGGAAGAAAAAGGAAGAAGAAAGAAAAATGCGATAACATTTACATATCTCTTTAGGAATTTGTAATATTACTTTTATAAGAATTTTATCGTACCGAACAACAACCGCTCCTTTAATATACTTGCCGTAACTCTTACCTAACGAAATTCATACACACGCATATCACACAACCCTGTCACGTAACATCTTGCACCCAAAGCCATTCCTGCATTCCGAGTTCTTCGAACTCGTCCAAGCACATACTTCTTCGAACCGATACTCCCATTCTAGACACGTCCACGATCTTTCCTATTCCGACCCACACACTCGCATTCAACCCTGATCGCGCGATACGTCAATCATGCTCTTTTAAGCTGTCTGAAAATATTTCTTATATAATCCGAATACGACATAAAGCTCTTATTCCGAACTCTGTGTATCGTAAGATACTCATTACCGTAAGTAGCATAAATAGGATAATCAGGAAATTTACACTCTGTCTTACAATCACTTGCAACATTGTTTCGTTATCGAACTTGTAAATATTACGCGCAAGGATATTTATTAACATCGATAACTTGTAAAATTTCGCCGACGACCTAGGGCATGGATATTTACGCACCTTTATATTTTTCGCGATATAATTTTTTTATCCGTCAAACATTATAGAGAGCACCATATTTTGGATATTTTACACAAAATTCGTACAATTTTCGTACCTCGTAGAATTTTTCTCGCGAATGCATAAAATTGCGTATAATATCGGTGGAACGGTGCGCTGTGGAACGGTACCGAAGTTAACGCGTTCCACGAGGCTAGGTGGAAGAATGATGGCGAGTTGGAGATTGGTACCAACCGGAGAAGCGTCATCGATTAACACGTAAACACCAGCGAGTGTTTCGGTCGGCACGGAATTTCAAAGTTGCGAGAGGGAATCCGCGAAACGTAGGAAATTCCAGCCCGCGGGGAGATTTATTGGCCGGGTTTCTACGGGTTTCGCCGGGAACTCCAAGCTCGGTTCCCGTCGCGGACGGAAGCAAATCCGTCTTGCAACTTAGCTGGGCTGGCGTCCCTCTCTACATGCTAATATCTGTCCACTGAATATCAAGGCGACGTGGGGGAATATTAAATCGGCGAAATCCCCCGGCAAACTCAGCCGTGTTACCTCGTGGCGACAAAGGGGCGGGAGACACGGAGCAGCGACGAAAGAGGGTCGAACGCGTTTCAAGCAGGCAAGCGAAGCCGAAATCGGGCTAACGAACTGTCAGTTTGTGTACCAGCTTCGCTGGTTAGGCATCGCCTACTTTAATTAATATGGATGATTCGTATCAAAGTGCATCGTGTAAATTAGACGTCAGTTCGTGTATTCGTATGGGATATTTTCTTATCAAACGTTCTCTCGTACCCGCTTCCCAGGAATAAATATTTATCTAACGTTCCCTCGTACTCACCGGCTGCCACAGCGTCGCTTCGTTTCGCCAGCGAATCGCTAATAATCTGTGTTTGCCCGGGTTACGCTAGAACATTTCGAATACGTCCAACTATTACACTACTGTATTATCCTCCGGGGATATTTTAACCGCGTTATTCCTTGTCCCTTTTCCCCTTATTCTTTATCCACAAAGTCGTAATCTACGTCCAACCTTGACTACGTGACGATACTCTGTTACTATTGTACGGATTAGATGAAAAGACGTTAGCCTGAATAGACTTTTAGTCGACTTTTCTTCGACGGTGAAGAAAATTGTCGCTTTTTGCACGCGAAGAATTAAAAACGATAAACGAATACTTATCATACTCGTACGGTAAAGTTTTGTAATTGACAATGGATCCAAACGTACTATTTTCACTTCACTACTTCGGTACATACGAAAAAATATATCGATACAACACTATAGAAACTAATCTACCGACACGTTAGTCAGACCAGAATTTTCTTTGATCGTTTCAAAAAGTTGTATATATCGCGTCATATACAATAGCATTCGTCAAAGTATATCGTGTTACACCGGATGACCATGGTACAGTGTTTAATTTTCCAACGGTGTTTAAAGTTTAAAATTATCTTTCGTTTTCAAAGAGATTTAAACATTTCTCACGATTTAGGACGTGCAAAATATAGGAACCACCAAGTTTTATCTGTAAAGAAACATTTGCCTCTCCCATCTATATTTACCGTATATCGCGTATTGCTCTACCATCTATGGACAAAGAATACCGGAGACGGGACTCATTGTTATTTCGTATTCGAATAAATTCTCATAAAAATTGAGGACCAATTTTACCGTTTAACTTTTCCGTTTTATACCTGATTTTCAATTCGATCAAAACAACTGAATTAAACGTGAGAAACGTTTGTTTAAAAACGGTACAATCTGCGATGCTTCGAGGCTACGCGTAATTAACGTGACGTATAGAATAATATAAATCGCCGATATGTATTTGTATAAAATAAAATATGCTTCGCAAACGATATATTGGAAAGTCGATAAAAAGAACGAATCAACCGTTGAAAGTTTTTCGAATATACACGCGTTCTCATTTCTTCTTCGCGTTTCCATCACTTCGGATATTTTCTTTTTTCGGAAACTTTCGCTTAAGATCGCGCGAACCCGAATCGGAGAGAACAGCAGGTATGAAAAAGATAACGGTATCGCGCATATTTAAGCACAAAATAAACAAATCGATCGTTTCAACTTACTTTTCTCTCCTCGATATTTCCATTATATTTGACCAACGGCAATCGCAAATTTACGTATCAGTCAAATCACCTGTATATCTGTCGATCATGAACTGAACGTGATGTAACAATCTCGATTCGTGCGAAAGAACGCCTAGACGTTTGCTCAACCAGATCAGCCGACAAACTTTCGGGTGATTTGACATCGTTGAAGTCGGTAGTGTCTGTCATCCAGTAGCAAGCTTTCACTTCTGTGGCGGCGTACGTTCTTACAAATTACGAGCAACGCAGCCAGACGTTGTTTCTACGAGTGTACCGATATACGTATGCAGCGCAATACACACGTATAACGCGATCCGTCTACTACAGTCGGGAAGGATATTAAGCGGTACGGAATTCCGTGCATCCGCAAACGTGTTCTCGACAGCACGAGCACCCTTCCACGGGATGTACAAAGATTAGTTGCGACTGAGAGTTCGAAGCGATAGAACGTATTATTTTTATAAACAGTTTTTACATATACAGCATGGTTTTATAAGGCAAAAGCGCCTACATCCAACGCCCTATTTGGATCTCTCGCAATTTCAGAGAATTTCAGAGAAGCTTTGTTCAATTTTATTCGTATACTTTCGCTTACGTCGCTTTTCTCGTATTATCTATTATCTTTTCTATTATTTTTCCACGGTTGCGACTTCCCCTAAGTTTTTTCGTACTTTCTGTTGCCGGAGTTTCGGTCTACGGTTTCTTCGAACCTGGTTACTACGCTACAATTTTCTCCAACTTTTTCTCATTTCGATCATCTCCTCTTACTTTACTTCCTCCATCGATAATACCTTTTTTTATTACGATACAACTATCCATACAAACGTACGTAAACGTGTACGTAAATCTGTGAGCGAATAGCCAGTCGGTCGATCTCTGTTAGCCAGCTGTCGAAACGATTCGCCGTTTATTCCGATCAAACCGAGCCGATTTTCCATTGCACGAGTCGTTTGTAGTCATAATCGTATATTTCGATAAACAATGCGGCGGTAAAGCCAACAGGATGTTTCTATTTTATCAAACTCTTATGTCCGATGAAATTTTTGAATTTTCTAATTTTTCGTTTCACAACAGTTACAGATCCAGGATACGTTGGGATTAATTTTAATCTGACTCACGATTTATCGTTTTATCTGCGACAGAATCAAACGACCGCGACTGTGTTACGGAAGGAATTACTGTTTCGATTCATTTGTTTCAGGGAGAATTCACCCTCCCTAGAGAATTGATAAGATTGCGGAATACAGGGTGTAACGATGGTGTACGATTTTGTAGGCGATACAGGGAAATTAGGGTAGATTGCCAGATGCAGCCGAGCATCCTGCGAACAATGGCGTACAGACAAATTACGACTGATTTAAGCAGCATTATCCCCTGTCGGATGGATGACGCTTATAGATGTTAAGCTATTCGTTTCTCAGCACTTAAGACGCTAGAATATTAATCTCTGCTGAGAATTCCTTACTTATACCATTCGTCTAGCATGTTTGCGCCATCGTATAGCGCGAGTCTCACTGAACTCACCGAAATTTCATTAAAAATCTTCCTTTTGCCGAAACTTCTAATTAAGCGAAGCTCGTCGTTCGTGTATCTACGATATTTTTGTTTCTTAAGTCGATCGTTGAATTTCTACAATTGATCCAGCAGAGAAGATGTAAAACGAACAAAAACATTTATTTGTAGCTGGTATCGAATAGGGAAATCAGACGTTAGTGGTCAGTCGCGATAAGATCGTGTTTTCCGTCAAAAGATTTATCGCATTTCATTCTAAAGACAAAACTCGCATTAGATAGATAGAAAATTCACAAAAGAACGACGTGAGCGTTCGTAGTTATTCCACTAATCCGCCAAGTTCTCTCCTCTTCGATTATATCTAACAGAACGAGTCGAGAGACCTCGTCGTCCGTTTGAAACTCGTCTAACGAGGCTCGGTCGAAAAGTCCGCTATTGTAAGAGGCGGCGTGTCATCCGGAAACAGCGGTGACGACGTTGTTTCCCGTGAAACCAGTTTGAAGAAAAAGGAAGAAAAGTGCGGAGGATGGAGACGCGCGAGTTGAACGGTGTAGAGGGAAGAATCTGCGGTAACGAAGCGAGCTGGCAGCTGGAATGTTGGCTCTGGACAAAAGGAACGGAAAATAGGGACAGACGGATGCGCATCCTGAACGGCCGAATATGCAAAACACGAAGAATGGCGAAGAACAAGGAGAAGAGAGTGGCGAGTAGCGAGAAGGGAAGAAAGAAGAAGAGCGAGACAAAAATAGAGACAGTGGTAAGGGAAACGATGTCCTGCCGATGATAATAATACGCGTCCCGGAAAATTACATTCTCGTTATTTCTCAACTGCGCCGTTCTTTGAGCTACGATACAGTTGCAGAAAGAGAAGTGGAGCAAAGTGGAACAGAGAGGGAGATAGATGGAGAGACGGTAGGTATAACGCGTTCGTTCCGAGGTTTGAAACGTCACGAGAAACCGAAACGACGACGGGACGATGGGAAATGAGGCGCCTTTCTCGCTACTCGGCCGGCAAAGAACGAGAAAGTCGTTCCCTCTTCATAATGGTTAAGCAATTTCGTACCGACCATCCTAGCCTCCTTCTCTGTCCTGCTGCATTATTATTTTCCGTATTCCACGGATTCATCCGTTTTAACGAGTCATTCTCCTGATTTCATTCGCGAACCGGTCGCCTCTTGCTAATAAACGTTTTACGCTGCCGCGTTTCTCCATGGCGTACGTTTCTTCATTTTATGCACACCCGAGATCTTACGAACGAATAAATTCCGCTTTACGCCATTGTTCCCCGTTATTGTTACTTCTGCGGATGATTTTCTCGCGTTTTACTCGCTCGGTTCTTAGTCGAACGAGTCAATGTTTCGTCTCCAAGCGACCAACTTTATTTATATAAAGATAACTTATATAAAGACAAAAAAAAAAAAAAAAAAAAAAAACACTTTTACTATTAGCAAAAGTATGAATAATAACGGTATGAATAATTATTTTACATTACAGTGTGAACCGTGTGGCAACAGCTCGTCGATAATGTCCCTATACAAAATTAATACAGTTTTGTAGTTTACACGGCGAAACTCTTTCTTACTGCAAAGTTGTCGTTTAAGTTGCAAATTTTATATCTGTAATTTTCCGTGCGTAACCACGGACGAGGGACGATATAACGAAGCTATTAAACTATTTCCAGCACCGGTTCGACTATTTCCTCGCTACACGAAGTTATTCTCATCGCCTGATTGATACTTTAGAGGGGCTGCAATATGCGTTGTATAAATTTGATTGCACGATCGAACGCGTGACGTTAATTTTATATGTGCGTGTAGTCGCGCGTTTTGATCGCCGTACCTATAAACGTTAAAATTATTAAGCTACGTCGGTAATTAAAAGACGATTCATCGAACGGTAACTACCGGTTGTTCCTGGCAATCCTTGATTAATTTAGCGGAGACATTTGTTAAAAATACCTAAATTACAGTCAAACGTAGATAGCGATAAAATTTCTAATTAGCAAATTACAAAGTCGATTCGCATCGAATTTATTTACTTTTATATTGTAGATTACGTGCTTGGCACTATGAGTTTATCTCTTTTACAGGGTAATTAGATGCCGTGACGAGTGCAAATGTTGGTCAGTAAAATTAATCGAGCGTTCGACATACGTCGTAACGTTCGTACAGTCCAAGAGCCGAAAGAACTTTATTACCATCGAATTATTTCTATCGTTCCTTCTGTTCTGTTCCTTAGTCTTCTTCCTATAAAAGTTGTAGCTGCGCTCTAGAACAAATACACGAATAATTCGCAGACTGTCGTTTCAAATCTCGTCCGTTCGCAAAGAGAAACGAAGATTTCTAGTTTAACGAGCAACCGTTCGTTTCAGCGCGACGTTTCGTTAAAAGATTCCAGAGTAATCGCATTCGCACTGTGAATGCAGCAACCAAATTTTAAACGAACCGGCTGAAATGTCAGAATTGGGAAATGCAGCGAACGTTAATGGTCTATGAGGGTAGAGACTGGTCAGATTCTGTTTCTCTAGCAATTTGTAGAATCGAGGTCGTCAGGATCGGTTGCAGGAGCAAAGAAACACTTTACAGGTATTAAACCGAAGCTCTTGGTCGTCTCGTCGAGTTTCGCACCGGGTTGCAGAAATGCTCGAAGCCACGAGGAGGAACGCTCCTTGCCTTCAATTTCTCTCGGATTTCGTTCATCTCTAAAGTGCAACGCGGTACGGTGTTTTGTTTGGGAGGATTCGGCTAATGTAGTGGAAAAGTTGCTACGTTCGAGGATATAATACAGCGATTCTGTGTTCGTTAATGGAAAGTGTCGAATAAAGTTTGAAGATCGAATACGAGTAAATGGATCGAGCCGCGCGTGATCAAATATCGATATAACGCGACGTTATGCCCAAAATTTAGTTTTCATCAAATAATTTTTCTCTCTTCGCAAAATAATCTATCGCGTATCGACTTGCTTTGACAATTTTTATCATTTCAGTTTCGAGAAAACTGATCTATATCATCCTTATTATTATTATTATTATTATTTATTATCGATATATATATATTCTTAGTCGTATGAATCAGAAATTTTTATCGATTCTACTCTGCGTTCATTAACGTTTATTTAATATTCAAATATATTCTGTATTTCGCTTATTTGTACGAGCGAAAGCTGTCGCGTACAGACACGACAGCTTCCTCTTTACTTATCCTATCTGAAAGAGAACAAAAAATGTTCGTTCGACCGGCCAATCGTAAATCATCGAACGTGTCACGAGTTTTCGTCCGATGATAGAATTTCTAGCAGTTTTTCGAATCTCGTTTGGCCATTCGACAGCTTGCGATTAATCGTCGGACCAATTAAACCGTCTGCGAATCGAAGATATGTTTTGCGAGGACAAGTTATTGCCCGAATGCCGAGGAATTTGGAGGAAACCGAAAGGCAAGCGAATAATTTTTAATGACACGTTGATTCCTTTCCAACGCGTTTCCAGTTGATAAAGGGAACGACACTTTTCGGCAATCTACGTAGTACGCGTGAAACATTTCCACGGATACAGATTTATCTCTGTAATAAGCTATGGACATCGGAAATTCCATAGTTTTTCCTTTACGCTATTAAGCTGTGTATATTATACGCGTACGTAATAATATGTGACGTTATTTCTGTAGTCCAGCGTGCATATAATGCTCGTTTTCGAATCGTTCGCAAATATAGCTAAAAGCTTAACGTCTGTTTTTAGGAACCGAATGTACGTCGATGGAAACAATGACCACGACTCCATTCAAAATTGAAATTAATTCGTTCCGCACTGCTGATTCTTCGTCAATTTCTCGCATATCGATACAATATCCCAGAGCGGAATTTAAACTTCATTTGTTCGTCGTATGTCGAACGGTTGATTTTGTTTATTACGATGCAATCAGTTCGTAATGTTCCGCTCTTTTCCATCGACATTTATAGTTTTAATCATCGATTCGTAACACCGGGAACAATGACTCTTCCCACGCAAGATGATTTAACGAATTATAATATTCAACCGAGTTAAATATTTTCACAAAGTCCAACCGAATACATATATCCCAATTAGCATAGCTACAAGCATGCGGAAACAAAGCGAATGCCAAATTTTCTATTATCCCAAATTTACGCCGTATAAATTAACGTTCTTGCGATATCTCTAAGCGAAAATCCGTCGACTCGAGAGAAACGAACGACCTCGCTCCTTTCAAAATTAAAAATTCACGCTCTTAGCTTCCTTCGTATCTTTTCCAAGAAAGCATAATTAAGAATGTACTCCTCGTCCGAGTTATTCTTCGCCCTTTCCCTAACTCCAACCAATGTTCGCTTTACATTCTTGGTTTTGCTAACTCTTCGAATACGATATTCGCGTTTATTTATGATCGTTCTCTTATAACTACTCTCGCAATCGTTCGATGAATAAAAATTCCTAAAATATCGTCGGAACGCCTATGATCCAAAGACGCTATGGTCGATGGGACGCAGACAAGGAAAGAAGATCTGCTAGGATTCTACAGAGATTTTCGAGATACAAAAATCGCGCCACCACTTTCCGGTTAGCTTTGTGAAACGAACTCGCTAAGGGTCGACGAGATAGCAGAGGGGAAACAAAAATGTGCGATCGGGAAAACAGCAGCGGATGGTAGCCCGCATCGGACGGGCTTGGAAATCGGCCACGCTCGTTACGGATAAATAAATAAAAGAGCCAGTAAAATGTGTCGGTCGTGGGCCCACAGGTGCGTTGTACTGTGCAACGTTTAACCAACGTCCGGAACGCCATTACGTTTCGAGTTTATGGTGGTGGCCCGTTGTAACCGCTGTATCCCGGTCGGCAGCCCAACTACGCCAAAAATATAAGCGCGGTGTCCCGTTATAATTAGACCTTCGTTCTCGTTCTGTTTAACGATCTCCTCCCCTCGTTTCTATCGAAGCGGTGCACAGATGGTCTCTACGCTAACGCCGCTATGATTGGCAGTTTACTTAAGGATTCTTACTTGAGAATCGATATCGATACGCCGAGCTAAGCATGCTCTCCGCAGCGTCTAATTATTTATCGAGAAGAGAAACAAGAACGTACATTACCGTGGCTGCGAAAAGTATTTGTACGCTCTTATTTTTTCCGAAGCCTATTTTTACGACGTTCTACTCAATCTCGCTTTCATAATATAAAAATTGTTGTATTCGTACGAAAGTACTAGCAAATGGTACGACATTTATATAAATACTTCTTTAGAAAACAATATTTCCCGATTTATGCTCGAAAACTTGGATAACAGAGCCGTGTTAATTAACGCGGTATTCGGTTCACAATACCGAGCAAATAAAGAACACCCAAGCAGGGAATTTGCCAATTAGTACCTGGTTGTACGAACAATCACATTTTTATTCGCGTATTTCGCAAATGGGCAAAAGCTTTCGTCGATTTCTTTCCACGTGACACGGACAATTTGTAACGTAATAGTTATCGTTCGTCATCCTCGTGTAACGTGTTTGCTTCGTAGTGGAAAGTACCTTCTACATACTCGGTTACGGCCACGCTATTTTAATGGAAAGCTGCAGCAAAACTTAATTGGCCGGAAGAATTAATCGGAGAACCGAACTCTATAGCTCGGTTTAATCGAAATTGAACGCATAGCTGAAATTCTTACCATATCGTGTGACCATTGATATCGGTCATGACGGTAATCCACCGGAACGAAGACGCGATACCGGAACGAAGACGCGATACCGGAAAGTGAAAAATCGTCCGAAAGAATCATCGTTCCCATTTTTACGCCGACTTTTCGTCCTTGCGTGTACTCGTTGAATTTCAGCGAATCGTTAACGCGACGAGCAAGGAATGACCAGCCAACAGAGGGAGACAGAGCTGTGTGTACACTCCGTTCTCTTTTTTCTCTCAGCCTAAAACGGATTCTAATTGCTGTGAAAATAACTGGCGCGCCGAGTCCGTACTACCGGACCGCCCCGCCGCGCCGCGCCGCGCCGCGCCGCGCCGCGCCGCGCCGCGCCGCGCCGCGACCAGTCTCTTTGTACGTTGAAATATTTAAAACGTTTCCAATGGTAGAAAACCATCGACGACGTCCGTTTCGTGCAACGTTTCAGTCATTGAACCTTCGCGAACCGGTTGGCCGTATTGTATATTTTTTAAATAATATAACTTGTTCGCCGGTATCGGAAGAGTGCAGATAAAAAAGCAAATAAATACACGCCCATGTCTGAAAACCGGTATAAAAACAGAAATACAGGTTTCGTTATAAATTCTCTTTAAAAAGGTCGATCCTTTTTAGCCGGAATTCCAGTTCGTACCATCTTTTTATACTTTTTTTCCCCGTCGCTGGCTTTCCGCATCGATGCGCATTCTGGTAATCCGACGCGATGCGTTGCGACGCCGGCAACATCGTTATCAGATATGTCAATGACCCGTTCGGACGTTTGATGAGGATCGAATTTATAATATAGGGTATATAGGTAAACGTATTTACATTCAAATAGCAAATTAACGTCAGAACTCGTGGATCAATCTTGCTAAAGAATAGCAATCGTTATGCTCCTTTTTCCCAACACAAATTTTCCATTTCGTCTATTTTTATTTTGCGTAAATTTCGTACGTAACTTTGCGTTTCGTATTCGAACATCGATCGCCGTCTCTCCTTTTTAGAGATTCCGCCTTATTACTCTTCGTAATGATCGTTATTTTCACGCAGTTACGGCGATATCGTCGTATATTAAGAACGACGTAACAGGGTCGTTGCCAAAGGGGTCGTGTATCTCGTTCTTGTCGACTATTGTCGTCGCTGGTAATTTACTTGCTACCTACCGTCGCTCGTTACACGCACATTACTAATATCACAATCTTTCTAATTGTAACACTGAAAAATGTCGATCCATTTTTTCCACCACTGAAATTCTCTACCTTGCAAAAATTTAACGCGAATACGATAACGTAACGCTAGTTTTGCCTTCGTCCCTTCTTTTCGTATTTTACTCGGTATCCTTTACGATTATATTTCCTGTGATTTTTCATACAGATATATCCAATTTCGGGAGTTTCAACGTTTAATTAAAAGACCTCCGAGAACACGATTATTCGCGAAATTCGAAACAAAAATCTCAGCTTATCAAGCACAATGGTATTTCAACGCTATTGTTTCAAGAATCGTCGAGCGATTTTCGCGGAACATCTTCTTTACAGAAAAATCCGATTTACCATTTCGGTACGTCGAAAATCTCTCGTTAAGGGCCATCGCCGGTAAAAGGACGACCGTTTGCAGAAAAAAGAAAAAAAAAAAAAAATAATAATAATAATAAAAGGAAAGAATAGTAAGAACGGATTTTCTTCGCGAGAAACAATAATAATATCGAGAGTGGGAGATAAGGATGTCACCAGGATGGATTATCGACGATATTATTGCGTGTCGCGACGCCTCGTCCTCGCTTCACCAACGACGATTGGCATCATCGTCGGCGTCGTTGCCGCGGCACAGATAATGGACGAGCAGGTCGTCGATGTTGGCACCGTTTCGCATACTACGCTTCCTCCCTGCGTGATTTACGCGCGGCTCGCGATAATATTCGGCGAGATGCCGCGCCATGGGCGATGTTCCAGAGATATCCTTTAGGAATTTCAAACAGATCCCACAACCATTCAGTCACTGTGTCGCGCAAAGTTTCTCCTTATTTAGCGTTCCCTTCGCAAACCTGCGTTATCGTCCATCGTTACGTTTGGTCAAAGTTCTTAACGCGTATTTATGATTATTCGTTTCTTATAGAAGATGCAACGATTGCGACGCTTAAAACGCTTACCGACCATCCGAAAATTAATTTCATATTGAAAGAAATTTCATCAAAACTCTGCCAACTGCGACGCCCTGATCGGATCCGCGTGTCGATTCGAAATACATTATTTACATTTCGATCGATATTTGTTTCTAGATTAATTGTCCGAATTAAACGTTAATAATATTTAATACAGGTAAACGCTGAATATTCGAAATTGTGTCAGCGACGGGAATTATCGTTCAGGTGGTTCTTCTTGCTGGTACTAATACGTCAAATATTGTTAGCCGATTAAGCAACTCTTCACCGCGAACGATCGTCGACAGAAGGACGACGAATAATCGGCTTTTGCCCGTCACATTTGAAAAAAAGGAGAAAAAAAGGAGCCTACAAATTACCTAGGGAAAGCCGCTCGGCTTAAGGTATTACTCCGTTGCAAATAGCTATTAGCTTATGGTAATCTTGATCTCGATGTGTTCTTCGATATTTAATCGAAATATCCAATAGGACAGCAGTTTAATATTCCCATTATATTTTACCTGATGTTATCATATGTATAAATAGACTATGGATTTTTATGTAAATTTATGCTTATTACGAATGCAGATTATTCCCAACCAGTTTAAAGATTTTTTTCATTTCTTCGAGACACGAGGTATCGAATTCTTTTAAAAATCAAAAAGTATCGTAACATCTTTTGCTTTCAATTCTTCATTTTCACGTAAACCGCGCGCAAACACCGTTGTTTAGGAAATCGAGACTCGTTAACTCGGCGCCGTAAATTATCCGTCACAGATTCGTCACAAAAATTGCAACAGTAGCCGCTGCGTTAAAAGGTCTCGAATAATTCGGTAGCACCAATGAAATTTGCATGATTTCTCGATACTCTCTCAACCCGTAGAAAAGCGAAGGAAATATTTGCGACGCGTCCGCTTGCCATACTTCACCATTCTCGCCTCTACTACGCCGATGTGAACCGGTCGGATAGCTCTGCCATATTCGTCTCTATTCGATTTTAAAAGCGAACGTTTCTTGGAACGTCGTGAAACGTGATCTCGAATGCCGGACCAAAGGATCCGCGCGAAGAGAAAGGGAAATCTTTTTGCGTATGGGCAACGATAGTGGTAAAATCACGGACAAGATTCGATGTTACGCGTACATGTACTACAGTATACGTGTATACGCGTATGTATTCCGGATGCTGACGCTATCATGATCATAGATGATTCGACGTGACAGAGGGAACAGGTACGTGCGTTTCCTCACGGACAGTAAACCAAACTAACGCGAACATCGATCGAGTTATGGGTACGTGCTCGAAACATTGGTCGCGAAGGTATTCGCGTTACCGAACCAGTAACTAGGTGCCTAAATGCGATCCACGATCGTGCTAATGAATCGTGTATCGTAAGAAAACTTCAAGTTTTTCCAATTATTTTACGAATTATTTGGAGATTCTTCTGCAATTTTGTTACAGCTTGATAACGTAATAATACGTTAATTCGAAATTAACGCATAATGTCAGTCAAAAGTTTACGACTATTCGGTATTACGTCAAGTCAGTTTATGAGTTTACAATTGCCATTCTTTAGGAATTTTTCGTAACAAAGAATCTATCGAAGCATCGATTTCGAATCGATAAGGCTAGTAGGAGGAAATTTATATATTATAAAATATTATAGTTTAGTATCGTCGCATTGTTATTTGTATTCTTATACATTTTCTATGAATTTTTTAATTTTTATCGTATACGTGGCCGTATCATCTGTATCGTGTCCGACTCGTCATTGCTTATACTACTTACGCTGTCGTTATTCTGCGTTTTCCGTGTTAAGAACTATTCGGCGATATTACAAAATCGTAGCATAGCATTAGCAACACGTGGCACTCTATCGACATATAATTCTAGTAGCAGCTCGTTTTTAATGTCAACATTTAGAAGAAAATATTTTCAAAACTCCATCTTTCTAACAAATCGACCTATGAAAATAAACTGACTTTGTTACTCTTGAATACGTTTTCACGCAACGTAAAAGAGGGAGAAAGAGAAGCAGAGAGAGAGAGAGAGAGAGAGAATTACGGTGCATAATTGCAGAAGAGCATATGTACCTCAGTGGCGGATAAATATAGGATCACAAGTGCGCGCCGATTACGAAACATTTTCACCGCACCAACTGCAACAACTTCCTACGGAAGGTAAATATGTAATTGCTTTTTCATCTTTCACCGAGCATTATCGTTCGTAACATGCTTCAATATTCTATGGAATACTCAAATAGCAGTTACCCTTAGATTATTTAAATAGCCGATTATTTAAGCCATCGAAATTATGTTAATGCGCCGCGCATGTTAATCGACTTAACAATTATGGTAACGCGCTCGTTTCACCTGATACGAAGCATTGCACAAATTTTTTATGCTAATTGCACGCCCTCCTCCATGCTAACTTGCGATTAGACGCCATTTCTGCGTTACACACGATTTGCGAGTCCGCCATCTATTAACCGCATCTCCTAACTCATAGCCATTACATACATTTAACGTTATGATACGGATTTCCGGTTGTCAACGTTGTCAACAATGTCATTGTTTTTTTTTTTTTTTTTTTTTCAAATGTGCGACACTTTGAAGATCGTGTTTTGCGTAGCAGATAACTAGGAAACTACTACTAACTAGGAAAGTTTCGTAACCGTATCTATTAAATAAATTTAACGTTATAAAATTTCTAAAATATTCACTGAATTTTTGTACTGCAACGAGATCGAACAAGATCTCGGGAGAAAGAGGCTGAAAAATAAGAAAGTTAAATAGATTTTGACTATAAATCAACAAATTGTTACACAAAGTTACAGATTTTGTAGTTGCGAGTAAGACGAGTAATTTGTAGCGAAACAAACTTTCAAAGTAATGGATACGTCAAAAGTTACGACGTAGATATCGAAGGTATGTTGTTTGACTTCTATAGCACGGGAATACTGCGTAAGGGAAAATGGATCGTCCACAGTCGGACGAACTTGGTAGCCTGTGCACGTGACAGCAACTACGTCTCTTTACAACTTCCGTACACTTCATTTTAAAGCTCGATATGAAAAATAAAGTTATTGGCAGAAATATCAACGTTGAAAGTAGAAACAGTCTCGCAAATAAGATTTCTTTTTATACATTAACGAAAAAACTATCTTCGTATCACGAATACCGGTACTAAGAAGAATTTCAACGCTGATAAAACCATCTATAGATAAAATTCCATCTGCGAGCAAAGTAATATTACAGTGGAAGATATTTAAACATCGCGCACAGTTCTTCGAGCTGCTCCATTTAATTAAATTATAGTAATCCACTCAACGCAGAATGGTGTTTTAATTAATTAGACATTGATATTCGCCAAAGGTCCTGCTACAGCTAACGCGGTGTACCATTTAATTAATCAGTTTACTAATTTCTGTAAACTACTTCGATCAAGTTTACAAATACTAAGCCGTTGAACGCAACCGAACTTTAACCGAATGAAATCTTTATAGTCGTTGGCGATTAATACGTTTTACTCGTCAACGAGATATTTGCGAAGGAAGGAAATCATCGACTCACGTATCACGGTAATGAGTGACGATCGACACGCTTTAAGCCGCGAAATCGTTAGACAAATCATTAGCGTGAAATCAATTATACAGCCGGATTCGTTTAATTCCAATAAACAGTGGTATGCTATGTGTGGTTTACTGATTACAAATCCACATAATACGATATCCGTGTGCTCCCGCTAATGATACCTACGAATTAAACTAATACACCGCGAATTCAGCAAACGATTAGGCTAAAACGCGTTCCGATGTAGGTCAGTCCGTTCCATTCATCGATCGTTATGATCTTATCTATCTCAAGTATATTCTTATATTCTTTCTCATCTCTCGTTCGTAAAAGAAAATTCGTTTGCAAGATAATTTCTACAAAAATTAGAACCTAATACCATTACGAGGAATGGTATTACGACGAATAAATATTCGATCGTATTAACGATCCGACCAGATGGACGTCACGAAACAGCAAATCGAATCTAATTAACCTCTGTTCGCTCCATCAAGCTTCTGAATTCCGAGTACTCCGGATACGAACGTTTGCTACAAACGACGTCCGATTTAGTATGATTATCATGGCGTACAGAATATTTTGCATACTATCACGGAATATCAATTAGACGATGCACATATATGTGACGTACAACGGGAGAATATTTCGAAGAGAACGATCGAGCTGTGAGTAACGAACATCTAGTTTTAGGAGAACAGTCGATCACTGAGAAGAAGATGAAATTGAAAGTTTCGTGTCGATATAATTACGCGTCGTCTCTTTATTCTATCAAATATAATTTTCATTATTTCGTCGAAAACTGCAAGACTCTAAGGCATGCCTAGAATCTTATTTGCGCTAATATACATATTTTCTATCGAACAGCAGAGAAATGGACGCGTCGGGTTATATATACGTACGTACGCTACGCACGCAACGAGGCAGTCGTATTACAAGTAATTATAACGTACGATCGTACGATCGAACGAGCGAACAAACGAATCAACGATGTTAATTTCAATTACCCGTTTTAACAGGCGAAACCAGGCCAATCGTGGCAATCTCCACTTTTTAATTTCCCATTATCACTGGACGTGATCGTTATCCCTGTAGCCGACCTCTGCGCCTCTCCCGCTCTGTCAAACGCTTAAACGGTGGGAAGAAACGAAATGAAAATTCGCTTTCCAGAGGCTGTTCCCGGATCAAATTCCCGAAATGTAATTCGTCCCGTAATTCGGTACGTAGCTCGGAATAATTGATCACTCGGCCGATCATTGATTACCGTCATATAAACAAGTGGCAGGAATTTCGATCACGTATTCTCTCTGTGTATCTGTATGCGCGTTCGCGATTCTCTACGCGTATACCTACGTCTGTAACGTCGCGTATTTCGGTAATAGCCGGACCGTTCTGGTGTCGCAGTTAATTACGACAGAAAGGATTTCGCTGTGCGCCACCGCCGCGTCGGCCTGGATTTTCTCTTTCCGGACAATTCGACTTGTCCTCCGGCCGTAGAAACACGCGGTCGTCCGCATTTCCTGCCCGAAACGCGCAATTTCACCACGTAACTTCGACGACGCACACCGCCAGTTTTCCTTTCTTTCTCCCTCTTCTCTCTCTTTTTTAATTCTTCCGCTTATTAGCCTTGCTACGTCGCGTCGCGCTGACCGCGCTTCTACACCGCTCTCCCCACTTTCCACAGTTGTTTCGTCCCTTTTGGACTCGACTTGAATAATTTCCGCGCTTTATGGCGGTTTCAGCGGTGTACGTGAATTCTTTTGCCGCACGCTGCCGAGTATCGGACCAGTAGTTGCGGTTTTCGCTATGTCGTGGAACGTCCGAGTGCTAGCTGAGTTTTTAACGAATTTAAGTTTGGTTTACTCTGGTTCTAATTAAATGTTATGAAATATTCAAACGAGAATCGGTCCCAAGATTCGTAAGATTTCCTCTCCTATCGTGGAACGTTCCGATAGTTTTTTCATTATTTTTTTCATACTCGATTGTTTCGTCTTTCAAAACGAATTTAAATAATTTTCCTACCCTTTTTTCCCAATATTTTTGTTACGCGTATACGAACCTTTTTCTGGCCAAAGAATATTTCGTTAAATTCTTTTGTTCGTTTTTACGAAACGATTTATTTTGCTTTGAGAAAATTTCAACAATTAATTTTTCTTCAATATCGTCTCATTGAATATGCATGAAAATTTTATATGGAATTTTCGACTAATTCTTTTTTATTTACCAACGTGTGCGACGTCTCTCTATTATCCTAGCTAATTCTATCTTAATCGATTTCATACCATGAAATATTTCAAGCAAGCGTTTTACTCTAAATTGATGTTGGCAATTGTTATAAATATACAAATTTCCTACGTATTCTGCAATTAATTGTCGCATTGATTGATTGATCCATTAAATTATACAAATTAAATTATATTTATGTCAAGCTATACTTGGGACAGAAATTTTTTTAGATACGATCACACAATCTTTCGTGCTTTTCACGGAATATTTTGTCAGCGTTCGTTAAATATACGCTATAGCAGTGGAGGAAAACCGGAGATCCTGATTATGTCAAAGATTTTCTAGGTATCGGATAACGATAACTCTAACCGTTGTACGACAGATTTTCAGCTAAGAAACAAAAGAGAGAATAATTCTAACAGGCGAAAGCCGTACCGATTAGCGTGAAACACGATGAATCCTCGGATGCTTTGAACCGGACGTCTTCCGGCGTGTCATAGCCGATGGCGCTTGAATCGCTGGGGGAACTCGTTAAACGATTTCTATGATATCCTTCCATGGACTTTTGACGTTCACGCGCAAAGAATCTGACAAGCAACTTGAATGGACACGCGAAGAAACTCGGTTTCGCAACGCTGCTAAAATGCCAGAGCCATAGCTTCTTGCTTTTTTCACAACGTGCGTCCTTTGAGACTTTAAATCCTTTCGCGAAACGTCAGCTCGATAACTTTTCCTTTCCACCTTACTTTAACTCCGCGATTCTTTTCCTCAGCTATGCTCGCTACTACGTCCGAAATGTCATCTATAAAATTATATCGCCGATGATCTTTCGCAAAAGAATTTTATCTATTTTAAAATGTCTTTTCGTTACAATCTTACGTATTTATTGCGACCAACAACTTTGATTCGTCCAAGCTTATGGTTTTTTGAGGGGAAAAAAAAGAAGATCTGTAAAGATATCTGTTACATGTTAAACGTATTTACATTACGTTTATCGCTACCATATCGTAAAAACGTTAATTGTCGTGTATTTCGTCCGCTATGAGTTGCAAAAACTTGACGAGTTACTTTTTATAAAATCTAGAACGATAACACGTTAAAACGATGCGTTGCAGCTTACCGTTGGCAATTATTTATAGTGTCAATGGAAACGCTTGATGATGAATATACTTTTCTTTTTCGCACGAGTAAATAGGGATAAATAGGAAGCAATAGCAGCGGGACCAAAGCGTAGCAAAGAAGGAAGAACTGGCAGAAAACGTGAAAGAAGGTCATTAGTAAAATGAGATAGCAACGTAGACGTTGTTGCATGATCAAGATGAATGACTGTTACGAACAATATTTTTGGTTAAGAGATAATTCTGCTTTCGCGCGTAGCTCGAGAATCTGCTCAACTATGTTATTTCAAAACATATTCTAATCGTAACTAACATTCGTTTATTTTAGCAACGTTCGAATATTTTAATTTAGCTTAGAAAAAGTTCACCGGAAATGATCTATAATCGATACCTTAGGGATGTATTGCACGTGTTTCCAATCAAATTGACAAAATATTGTCATACCAACAATGATTTGAAATCTGTGAAATTAACGTTCTGCGTTTCACGTAATCGATTAATTTTCGTCAACAGCATGGAGCATTCTCACCAAACTTTGCGAAAAAAGAAAAAAAAAAAAGAAAAGAAAAAGAAAAATAAAGAAGAAGAAAAGGAATGGTAGAAAGGAAGAAAAATCGCGTTTTTTCGCGATTTTTCGCGCGCGAAAATACCAGTCTCGATACTTTTTTATTGTATCAGGTCGTCGTCGTTCGTTTCGAAATATTTCAAACCCGGCTGATCGAACTTGTACCTTCCCTTTTCTCCGAAACACAGGCGACAACCCTGTTTTAATTAAACTGTATATGTCGTTGGTCGAACAAATTCAATCCCACTGGTTTATCTAGGACCGTGACCCACATTGTTCTCGACGGTGTCTGCACTCTTGCTTTCGTTTTTTTCCCCCTCTGTCTTTTGTTAGCTCTTTTTATTATTTTATTATGCTCTTGATACGTACGATCGGCGATTGACGCGAATAAACTGGTGGAAAAGCGTTGATAGGCGAACCTCGAATCTACGCGAAACTTGATCTACTCGTTATACAATTTTTATGATCGACGATTGAATTTTATGAATATGTTGTACAATCTTTTATGAATTTCGTCGCGAAGCAAAGCAGAAATTACCGCAAAATGTTACAACAACTGGTATATGTTTCACGTGCAATAGCTAATAAATAAGCTTTACGATAAATAGAAATATCACTATGAGAATTAGTTAATTACGAATTCGTAACACGTTTGAAAAGCTTCGTTGATTTCGAGATGATTCACTCAAATTATCGATAAGTGTCCCAACAATTCTTTCAATGTTAAATATTCTAACGATAATACATACTGGCTTGATAATTGAATTTCCATACATTTAAAAAATTGTCTATTTAAATCCACGTCGCGTGTTTCGAATAAAAGCAAAAGCCGTGAAGAATTTTGGCCGACGGTTCGAACGTTTGAACAGCGAAAAGAAATTCAATCGAAATATTACGTGATCGGAGAGGGTGACAGTGTGCGCGACCATTCGATGCGCTTCTTCGAACGAATTACCGATTGCACGCCGCGGCGCGCCGGTTATCCTACGGTCGAAAGGTTCATTCGTCGACGAAACATTCGCTCCATCATTTATACGTTGCTCTCTTGCGCGATAAAGTTCGTTGCGTTCCCCAGTGACGAATCGTTCTGTCCAATCTGTACCCAATCAAAGATTTAACGACGCTGCACGAGTGAAACATAAAACTATAGACCGTACTATACGTTTCATCCTGTATAAGCGTCGAAGCATTCAATGTTCCAGATTCTCAGCTATAGCTGCTCGGAAACTCGATAATTTTATCAGCTCGGATAGAAAATTGTGAAAATTTCTACGCGGATGTACCTATATAAAGCACCTAGCACTTATATTTTACAAAACGTGATACTTTTCAGTGGCTACGATCGTATTATTCGCGCGAAAAATTCATTTTTTTCGTAGTACGTGCTTTGTACTTTCGTTTATAACAGATTAATTACTAAAATACAGTTTTTCCTCTGAATAAGCAACTCGCGATCCTCTCTTTTCTGTTTGAACTCGTCGACAGAACGAGAGATCCGAGAAGGAGCGAGAGGTTCGTAAAAGCGAGAAACCATAAATTTTTGTGGTCGAACGAACAGTCGTGAACATGATTTAACAGAAGACGAATAGAATACGTGCAATGCTTTTTCTGGTATTAGCGATCCTCGCGTGTTATACGCTACTCGGTCGATCACTTTGCGATCTGCCGTTATTCTCTCTTCTCCCGTTCGAGAACAAAGTCAAGCCGAATAGCATATTCGTCCCGTAATAACTAACCGTACGGTCTCGAGCGTGTTGCTTATTTCCAGCAAAAACTGTACAGATAGGATCGTTATTTTTTATAACTTTATACGTACGTGGATATATATATATATATATATATGTATTCAACAGATTGAGTTTCATGATATATTCGAAAATCATGAAAATCAGCGTAAATGGGGTAAAGCTCCAAGTATGTAATTAGCAAATATAGCTACCATTTTATACAGTACATGTTAGGAAGAAAAAGAGTAGTATCCGTTAATGCAAGAAAAATCAAGCAGCGGTTTATGTAGTGAAATATAAAACGGGATGTGAGTCATCCTTTCCACGAATCAATTTCTCGTTGCTCTTCACCGCCAGTGGACAAATTGTGTAGTGAAAAGAAAAGAATGCACGAACCCAACAAAGAGGAACAAGTAGCAAAAGGATGTGAATCGATACGAAGATTCGGTCTTGTCCATGCACAGTTGGATAGTCAGAAACGTTCGTGAAACGAGTTGCCAACGTTCAGCAGCTTTGACTGCACTTTTTCTGGGTAAAAGCGAGCTGCTTACCGATCGTTTAAATTTCGGATCATTGGTTCGGAAATAGAGACCCTGTATGCCATTAAAACTATACGGCCTTTCAGATCGGTCCACTTTTCTCATTGCGCCCGGTTCTCGTCGATCCGTCTTTGCCCTCTTTCCAAGGCAAAGCTTCCTTGACTTTTCGCGAGATTCCAATTAATGATTCCAATAGGGAGGAGCCAATGCATGTCCATTCATCGAGCTGTTGCTATTGTCTTCCAAGTGGTATAACTTTGAGCTCGAACGCGGTGTATAAAGATCGGTGAAGTTTGGCCCATAGTTTAGGGAGAATAGTAGTATTTTAAAGGAAATTCTCGATAGAGCCCAAGTAACTTGTTCGAGTCTTTTAACCTCTCTCTCTCTCTCTCTCTTGCTTGCTCTTCGAGTATTTAGTAATACATGAAATATTCGAAAAGTAATGCCTAAGCTAAACAAGAAAAAAGTAAATCGTGTAGTTGGAAATCAAGTTACAGAAAAAAAGCAAGCTAATATTATTCAAACTGTGACGTAAGTTTATGTATTTGTCATTTGAAAATACGTCGTGTAAGAGTTTGAAATATCGTAAAAGAGGGTAGCGAGAAAAATTTAAATATACGTGAGACATATACGTATATAGCTATTTAAGTTCAAGTCATGAAAAACATCTTTCTTCCATCGCGTTTCGTTACTCTATTAAGAATATTAAACGCCTTACATCTTTATAGGGCTCGAAATCAATTTCGTGGCCTTTCGTCCCGGCCACGCAGAATTTCTGTTAGCCTATACCAAGATATTTCCCGATACATGTCTAGAATGAAAAAAGTCCATCGACGGGAATATTCTTTTCACGACCCTATGGGATTAATAGAATAACTGTGCTACCTCAAAGAAATCCTACATCCTGCTCTACGAAGCAGAAAAATCGTGTGCCTGTCGGATGCGGAAGCAAGCCCCGCTTTTATCGATTCGAGACATTTTCGCTCTAACTTTTCGTTACAAAACTGACATTCTGCGTTATTTTATTTATGATAAAAAATATGTGTAAAATTACGATATTACTATGAAAATCTCCGCAAAGAACAAAAGGCACGCGTAAATCTTCATTTATGTATTATAATCTTCTTCGATAGGATTGTTCCGTTTTCAAGAAAAGGAAAGCAAAACACACGACCCATATTCGATACGTTTGGAAACAGGAAAGCTCTAGAGAATCTAAAGGGTGGATTTATTCAAGACCACTGCTCGTATCAACGTGTATGCGACAGTTAATAAAAACGATGTCGTTGCATGACGCGGAAAAATGGTGAACTCGGGTGTATGGGACGATAATCCGCTGTAGACTTTCGCCGTTGCGGTTGAATGAATATTCACGAACGAACGCTTGGGCAGATTTTCGAGAACAATAATTACAGGATCGCGGTTGTTACGTATGTCGAAATTATGATTTCCGATAATGGGAATATTCGGTAGGAAGTATCGAACGTTAACGCGTGCATTGAAAATCGTTATAAATGGCTGTAACTGACCTTTTACAGTGGTCGTAAACCAAAATTTGTAAAAGCTGCTAATTGCTGATACAATTATCCTTCTACAGCGGATTATTATTAACGCGAAGGGTCATGAATCGAACGTTAAAATCTGTGCTAGTGATATCGCTGGTAACGCACACCTACATCGATTATTTATTTATTTATTTATTTATTTATTTATTTATTTATATTCTGTTAACCTAATCGTTTCATTTATAATGTTCTTTCAGCCAATTTACGTTAGCGAATTCTATTCCATCTACGATTTACATCGTCATTATGAAAACCAAGTCCAACGATTTGCCCGACGTTATTCCCGACTTCTTTTTCTTACACAATTTTCTAAAGTGTGGTGAAATTGAGATATTTTAGAATTAACGTCATAGAATAAAGTATCTCTTTCCTTAAATTATACAACTTCTTTATTATTCTTGACCAAACCGACGATTATCTATTTCATTTATTTCTTTCAGTAACGCAGCGTTTGCGTAATTTTTACATTTTTTTTTCTTTTTTTTTTTGTTTGATCGCTTGATTCTTGCTGGATTAAATCGTTAGGATCGCTGCGTTTCTCCTTATTTTCTTCCCTCTTAAAGTCATAGTTTTTGTACGAGAAAATAAAATAACAACTGGTTCGGGATAAACCAGTCACGGAATCACAGTTGATTTAAGTCCATTTGGGTAAACTTAGAAATAGTTCGGTAAGAATATTTCATGGCCAGTATGTATTTCATGAAAATACCCAATACGCCACGGTTTTTACGAAACTTTACCGAACGTACATGTTTTCTTGTCTTTGTATTTATCTTGCGAATTTGTTTTCACGGAATGGCTCTCGTGTTTGTTGATGTTTTACCGTATCCTCGTATCTTCCAGTCTGCCGTGTTTCTTATTTTCTTTTAGAGTGGACATCGACGAGTTTCTCGAGAAGGCATTACCGTGCCGCGAACGTGTATTCGCTTTTACAAGCTTTCTGTTAGAAAAACGTGTTTCCTGGAAAGAAAGAATCACCTTTTTTCGGCATTCATTCGCCGAAGCTAAAATTCTTTCTAGAATACTTTCCATCTCTATATTCACGATCAATCCGTGATCGATACTTGACACTTATTGCTCTATTATCCATCTTCTGCGAAAACATTGTTTTATGCTATACTTTAGATTCTCTGATACATTTATTAAAAGAACAAAGGGCAAATGATACGATACATCATAAAGTTATCAACGATGTAAATTGAAAACATTTATTACGCTGAGGCTTATAAATGCCGCTATTCTATCGCAGACTTTTATTGAGTGAACTACGTTTCATGGAGCCTTTATACGCATCTCTCTCTCTCTCTCTCTCTCTCTTTTTCTCTCTCTTGTTTACGCAATAATGCCCTCGCTGGAATATCGTACGTGAACTACTGTCCCACTCTCGAGGATGGTTTACAGGCAAGTAACCTATAAAAAAGCAAGATATATTTTACGAGTAGCGTGGATACTTTCAACGGAGAAATAAAAACGCTCTGCCGTCGAAAAAGCATCGATATTACGGGATAAGAGTTAACGCCATTTATACAGTTTCTATATCCTTTCTCTTTGTCCCATAAAGAATATTTGCCAATCTTCGTGCTCCGTTACCTCTCTTCATCCGCCGTTCTCCTCTCCTATGCATTTGGTTAAAAAATTTTGCATCCTCGACAACTTTTCCACCCTTTGCCGTTTTTTTTCGTTCCATTTATCCAGGTAAAATTCATAAAAAAGAAGGAAAACGAGAGGAGATGGACTGGGTCGCTCGATGATCTTCCTTTTATTTAACCGGAGAATTTTTCAAAATGTTTTGCAGTTGGATCGCGAGACTTTTGCGCGACACCTCCGCCATCGCAACCTTCTTTCCTTTCATCTTAAATTCGATTTAGCAGACGACCCGACGACGATACGGTGTCTCGCTAGATGTTTCGCCGTTGTTTCCAATCTACCTGTTCCCGTTTTCCGTTGCCCTTTATTGTCGCGAAACGCGGAACGTTAGCACATTTCGATATTTCGTGCTCTAGACCGTAAAAAAATCGACGCTGAATTGAATTTCGATCGGCTCGGTACGCCGCGCGCGCTTTTTTCCTCTGGCTCGATCGAGGATCATTTTTCCAGCTCTTTTGTCGGGATTTAGTCGACGAGGCCCGATTTTTGCTCCTCCCTGCAGCTTCCAAAATTTTTTTCATCGATACCCTCGCTCGTTCTTTTGTTCCAACCTCTTCTCTCACACCGTTTTCTTTTTTTCAACTGCTCGATCGAGGCAAGAAAGAAAGGAAAAAAAGAAAATTCTTCTCGTGGAATGGTGATTGCTGCTAGACCGGTGTACTCGCTCGAGCAAACTCCACCGGGGAATATCGCGCTTTTAACGCGATTTATCTTTCGAGGTTGAACACGTTTAACGAGTTTTAACTCCGCTTCGCGACTTGCTATTCTAAGCCATTTTTCCGGACGTAACTTTCGGTCAGTGGAAGCGGCGCAATGCGGTATTTCCTGTTTCAACGAAACCTATTGCGATTTGCAAAGATTAAATTTATTCAACGAAATCTATCGACGTGCTTTTAAGCTCGTTACCCGAACCGATATACCGCGAGTGAAATTTTTAGATACACGTACAGTGGACAAGATTATTGTTCGTTCAAAGTGACTAAAATTGCTTTCGTTCGTCTTTCGAAGACGATCAAAATTAGAGATAAAGAACAATACGACGTAAGTTCTCCAAAAATAGTTTTCCTATTCTTTTTTCTCTAAAATTATGACTATAGGCATTTGATAATTTCGATAAGTCTTAATGTTTCTGGATTAGTCTAATCTAATTAGTCTAGATCAGAGATATATAAAAGTCCTAAGAGTGCTATTAGAAATGCAAGAAAACTGATCGTTCAACTTTTAAGAAAGAAGAAATAGTATTCATACACCGGCGGTAAAGAAGTTGGCCTACTGAAACGCGCTTCCCCCGACATATCTACGTTTACGACACAGAATGTATGCAACAGGCAGCAAACGCGCTAAAAGTTAACTAAAATCAGTATGCTATCTTTTATTACGACGTCCTGTAAGTTTCAAAAGTTTCAGCAATACGCAATTTTTACACGACGTATTTGCAACGAGAAATACGGTGAAAAAGTCCACAGAATGATCATCGATACTGTCTTTGAATCAACTAGTTGTTTTTACATGTGCAGACCGTAATTCGTATTCTTTAAACGAAGAAAAAGAGGTCTCTATCCTGCACGCGGAATCGCAACAACGAAAGAACGAGATAACAGGGCAATTGCATTACCCAGCCGCGGATACGTGATCGTTTAATAAAACTCAGCCATTTACCAGCTCCGTGTTGTACTTGCTAATTATCTTTCACTAACGATTTGAAGTCGACTCGCCAAACTTGCAAGTTTTTCCACCGCTTGATCCAGCGAGCAAACTAATACGTTTTCGCCGCGACGGAATCACCCTGACTGGGAATAACGATAGAAGAGATACGCTGACTCTGCGACTCTGCGACTCTTTCGGTTAGAAATGAATCTTAAGGAGGAAAATTGGAGGAAAGTTTGCCTATGCAAATGTGAATACAATTACCGTTGTTTCTTCTATCAATCGTTGAGATAATTCTCAAGAGTCTGGTTTGAAATGAATTAATTATTACTAAACGTAGCAGGAAGTTGGTTCGTGTTGCGTAATAAATGTCGTTTAGGAAATAAAAGATATCAACGAACGTAACTTGTTCAAAAATATAAAATTCTAATTAAAGAAAGAATCGTGACAATTGGGAAGATACGCGCCATGTTCTTTTGTTAATCGTAAAGTAAGTTTGTTCATTGACTTCCTCGTTATTTCGAGATTAATATTGCAAAAAGAGAAAAAAAAAAAAAAAAAGAAAATAAATAGAAGAAAAAGAAAAAAATATATATATATATATTTAAACGAAAACAATCGTAGAACGTTTTACGATATTAAAATGGCTAGAAAAAGATCTCATCGAAGAGCGACGTTTATCGTGCGCTAACTTACCGTGTATTTGTTAGAGTTTTTCTAATGTATAGTGTTATATAAAATACATGGAATGCTGGATCAACAGAACTGCTTTACAAGTCCTCTTGCCTTCCATAGCCTTCTGCTTCTAGTAGCACAGCTAGCACGATCAAAGCAGGTAACATCAAGTAACTCTAAATAATTAGATAGATCGGCAAACACCGCTTGCTTCACCCATCCTAACCTACTTGGTTACAGGGTAGATTCCACGACTCTTAACCGAATCGTCTGTCAAGCTTGTTCGATTTCGTTCTCCATCTTCGGTCAAAGTACATTAGTGGCTTAAGCTGCTTAAGCAGCTTAAAACATTTTAAATATTTTAATATTCGACTTCGTACGACACGGCTATTGCAAATCGTCGAGCTACGAGGTGTCGTCGATACGACCGTTTAGAGTTTAGAGGATGCGCGAGATTCTGGTGGCACGCGATTCGACATCGCATTGCCAAAGAATAGAGACACTGCACCGCGAAGCGAGGCAGACGACCATGCCTTTTGGTACGAGGGCCGTGACTTTATAACAGTGAGAGACGACGCTTGAAATCACAAAGAGGCCTTCGTTATCCTCGGCTGTAGAAAAAGTGAACGCTCGAGGCTGGCATAAATTTTAAATCCTTCCCCGTATGGTGCGTCGTATGCCAGGCCCCGACGTTTTGCGATTGCGACGCCTGGTATTTTCCGCTATTCTTTGTACGATCGTCGATCTGGACGAACGTCCAAGTAAAATCGCGCGATTCGACATTTCCGAATCTACAGACACTACTCGGTTTTAGTATTTTCTTACGCTGACAGTGTGATTATTTTCCTAACATATCTCTAACGCAAAAGCTTCGATGTATCGTTAAATTTCCAAAATGTAAGACGTTTCAAACAGTCCTTTGGAACGAATTTCGAAAATAAAATGTTTCATCGAAAGACGTAACGTATACTTTGTGATCTTGATACATTCGTGAAATGTCAATTAATGGAAAACGATATGCTTCGTCCGTCATTAAGCAATGGTATAATTCTAAAGTTACAGAATCAGCTTAAACGAAGTTTGTTGTACCTTAAGAAGTTGTAGCGTTACTGTGCATATTTTTTCAAAGGTGACGATGGTTGTCATCCTTGACGCGTTACTCTGTAAAGTTGAATTTCTGTCGTTATTACTTCTGCAACTTTGAAGACGTTTCGTACAACAACGTTTTGCAGGGGTCTTTATAACTAGTTACCAAAGTTTCTTTAAATCGGAGAACGTGATGCCCGGTACCGATAACCGATAGTTTGCAAACTTACATAGATCTGCTGACATTGTCTTGCTTCTTTTAACAAAATAATAATCGCCATAACATTTACTTTCTTCTTTTTTGTGTATGCGTGTGTCCTTTACTCGATTTAAATGTTAATTGGCCCGAGAGCTTGTTTATCCGTTTTCCCTTTTCGTTATAACGAAACGTTATCAAAAATAATAAACACGAGGGAAACAATCGAGTTGAATACATTTCCCGCTCTCCTTTCCCTGTAATTCCTCGTTTTGTCGTATCTTGCGATCCCAATCAGTTCGTTAAAACGATTCAAATGTTCTGATAAGAGTTTAATAAAACGTATTTTCGCTTATGCTAGCATATCGGAGAGAGTCGACTATCTAAGCTGATATATACATATATAGAGTTGCACAGCTGATGCAACGAACGTGAAATTTAAGGATGGCGGAAACGATCCGCGAAGAAAAACTAACAGCTAAATTATAATAAATTACATACGCAACTGCGAGAAGGACGTTGTCTTGTTACCATCTGCGTGTAGAAACAGTCGCTCGTTTATCTTCCACGACAAATTATGTCTAATTACTAGGGTATGATAGCGCGTAATTACGTTATGTTTCGTCGTTGCTTAATCAACGTAAGTTCGTTCGCGGGATTCGCCATATTCCTAACGTCCTCGCCAGTCGAGAAACATTTATTCTTGAGTAAATTAAAGTTATTCGTAAATGCGTCGAGTAACGAACGCTCTTGTAAAACGGAAAGCGGAAAGTTGGCGTACGAAGGGAATTTGGAGAAGAGGCAGGGGACAAAATTGGAAGAAAACGATATCTACTTCCCGTGTAAACAGCTCTTTGCACGACCACGTACCAACTTTCAAGATTTTGCCAAGTTTCGTTTACACGTAACGTTTGCGTACCAATAAACGCAAACAGGAAGTAAATTAATTAGCAGCTAAATATTTTCGTTGGTTAAGATGCACCTTAAAATGAAGTAGCTGAAGTAACTTTGATGATGTTACTTGTGTCGTATACGATGATTCCGTATGTATCGAGATTTAACGAATAACAATTATTTGTACTGATCTGAAACTTTGTTAACGATACTGCATATTATATCCGTATATATATTCGTATTCAGGATATAAAGAAATGACACTTCATGAAAACTTACCACGAACACGAGATGGAACGTTGGTCCGATGTTAGAGACAGCCTAGAACAGAAATAATTTCTTTTATGCAACATTTGAAGAACAGAGAACTTATATAAAAATTGTAAACTTGTGCAAAATAATAATCACTATTTCTATGGTCCATCACGCTTATTCGCATAATAATTCCCATAAGCGCTTCTTCTTCGTTAATAGCTTCTTCCTATTTACTTCAAATTGACCAACGTTACTTTTATTTGAAACAATCGCGATACCTCAAATGTCGTTTCTATTTACGTTTATGTTCTTTAAGCAACGAAACTGAAAATTTCTAGGCTTTTTCTGTCATTTATTAACAAGATTTTTAAAAATGTCTAGCCACGGTAGCGTGTAGAGCGTTAAGAGTATAAATTCGTGGCTGGCGAAAGAAGAGTAAAGGATGAAGATGGCGGAGAACGGGAAGAGAGGCGCGAATTTACGAGACAGGTACGCGGATGGTTCCATGCTCTGCTTTCATCTGGAGCAACAACAATTCCGGGGATCCGGTATGCTGGACCTCTCGTCACTTCCAGACAAACAGTTTCGGTAGTTTCGCAGCTCGTTCACGCGGTATGCGTGTTAGCTAGCGTTCTTGCACACCGGAACGCACCAGATAACGCTGACCTGAAAAACTATGCAGCCCGCCATAGATCGTCATTATCTAGAGGAACAGCCGGGGAAAGGGACCAGGGAGAACAGGATGCATTTGTCCCGTTCTTTCCGGAGGACGCGAGAACCGTGTATCTCTTTCGGTGGAAGAGCGTTGCTTGAATATGCGGGATGAACCTGTACATATGCACACGCGTACCAAATATGTCAGAAGGTTCTGCGAGCAGAGTGCATAGACGCCGGATCCGATCCATTTATCTTAGATATTCCGGTTTTAGACTATCTTCAAGGCGAGTTTTATGGCAACCAAGAGAAAGGACGATATCGTTTTCAATGGGATCTAAATAACCGAGATACGCCATTTACCGACATAAAATCAATAATTGCACGACATTTTTTTTCGCAACGTTAAATCGCAAAAGATATTGTATCTAAAATTAGCAGTCGTATATCGACGGACCACGAAGACGATGAAACTGCGAGAAAAGCAAAGTCAAATACAAAAGTTTGAGACATTAAAAAGCTTTCGACGGGATACGTACATATATGCACGATCGAGTTATTCTTTCTTTGAATTATAGTTCGAATAATACATCGTATTTGCCATGCATACGGGTGCGAGAATTCTCACATATTTTATACCTATTTTCTAACGGATCAAAAATAACTACCTACTATACGCGAAACGTTGAAGTGGATTTTTATCAAGAAAAATAAATGAAACGATACCGTGCAACCAACTTCGAACGGATTAACAAGTTAATAGCGTTAATAGCGTTCTCGTAGCATTCTAGTAGCCGCAAATTCATTTAATAAAATTCGTCATTTTCACTTCCGCTCAATCAAACGAATGTAAATGTAATAAATGCGATATAAACTTTATTTGCACAAACGAAAGAATTATCTGTATCTTTGCAACCACCGTGCAATAATTTTGTACCTTCTATTTGCACCCCGTGCATTATAACTCTTTGCGCGGATAGATTCGATATTTATTTTCTAGAAAGCAAGAACATATAGAAAGAAACATTTGAACATTTGAGACGCGTATAAAATCGCAAAGTACTATAAAGCGCGACGAGGGATGATGTAAATTATGGGAGGGCGAATCTTCGAAAATCGACATGATAGAAAATATCGCGCGACCGGTTAAAAACCGAGACACGGGGAAACCAGAGATAAAAGAAGACGGTGATGAGAAGACGAGAAGGAATCGTTCGATTCTTTCAAAGTCGTTTAGCAAATACACTTTCGAGCTTTACTTTGCCCTCGTTCGAAGAACCGCCTCTCGTTGGATTGCGAGACGAGGCCGGAGAAAAGAGATGGAAACGGGCTCGCCACTTTGCTCAACGAATTTTCTTTACTCTGCGAGTGCGGCGAGTAGTCGTTTCTCATTGTCCGTGCACGCAACTTCGATCCACGCTAGATTTCGCACGCTTACGACCATTGCTGGGAAACGTCTCTCGTGCAATACCATCTAAAGAACCGCAGGAAAAGTATTTCCTCCAATTCGTAGTTGTTCGCGTTTCAGTTTGCCGGGTTGCTCTTTAGGAGATACACCCAAGTGTATTCGGGAGATTAGTGTAAAGAAACGAAATTATTGTTCGACGGTTGGATTTTGTTGGATCGCGGATGATTTATAAATTTAAAGCACTTGATCGTTATCGTGTGAATCTTGAAATTTCAATTATCGCAGATGATAGAAAGTATTTTTCGTAGAAGTAGAACGTTGAAACGGATAATCATTCTATTCTGTTTCCCAATTTTTGAATCGCTCCAACAATCTTGCTTTGCTCTGTAGATTAAAACTACGTTCTTGAAATTAACACCACCCTTTTATTTATTCCGAAAAATAGCCGAAATAAAGAAATTCAATTTAGCGTCGTTCCATGTTTCCGGACAGCAGTAGTAAAATGTACAATTATTTTATAAAAATTTAAAATATCGCTTTAAATCTACCTTAACGTTTGCATTTTTAATTACAACTCTGAAATTATTTTAAAAACTTTCATATTTCATAAAAACTGAATAAGAAAAGACTAATCTTTCGTCTTAAAATTTTACAATCACGCTCTCCCTAATTCACATTTTTCCACAATTACACACTTTCTCCTCGTTATTTCCATATCCCGTATTTCCCATCTAAATGATAAACAGACTTAACGAGCGAAAACAACGGTTTTAAACGAACGCGCTTAAATAACGCAATGGTTTCTGCGATTCCGGTGAGCGAGAATACGAGAAGAGAGGGAAAAACCACGAATCGCAATGTACGTGTACGAAACATCGGAGCAACTCCAAACACGCGGTTTCGTTCGCTTGTACATCTGTAAATGTGCCTGCCAGAATTTCTGTCCCGTTTCTTCGAATCCATGCACAGCGCAGAGATTGTTGCTGCGGTGTTTCGCGTCAAGGGTGCTCGGAGTTCGGGAGGTTAGATGGAAGGAAACAGAAAGTCACGAGAAGCTTTGTTTGGTTTTACCTGAACTTTGCGAAAGGAGAAAAATCAATTGCAAGTTGCAAGTAGCAAAAGTATCTAAAGTCGCGGGGAAAAATATATCGGCATTATCGTTTAAATGAATATGTTATAAAGTGTTGCGCTGAAAGGAAACAGATTAATAATTATCCGTGGTAATATGGCTGAATTAATTATTGAGATAGAGTGAATGGATTCGTTAAAGTGTAATTTTTATATTTAGCCACCCATGCACATTGCAATTCATGTTATATAAATGGATGCTCGTTTACGTACAACTACGGCTTCATTTATCATTCTCTTTTCTCGTTCACTTACATTCATTGGATTAACTATAGCTCCCTGCAGTAAAGCAAAACGATTATAACTTGAGAAAGGAAGGTCTCTTTACGTGCAACTGCCTCTACTCGCCGCTCATCTATTTTTCAGTTATATCTATCGTAATAACATGATAATTTATATCGAACTTAACGAAAATTGAATAAATTGGAAAAACTAATAAAAAAATATACGCAATAAATTAAAGCAATCAGGACCGAATAAACACCAAATAAGCAAAATTTATACGACTAATTTTTGTAACTTGTGATAAAAAGTGTAACTTGTGATAAATGATCGATAGATATATTACGCTTACATGATTCTTTTCGCAATATTTGTTGCAATATGGAAAGCTCGATCGAACAGCTGAATCTTATTCAACTAGAAAGAATTCCATGTAATATCAATTTAATCTAATAGCAACGTGTACGTTGCAAGTACAAACTAGTATCAAACCGCGTGTCTTAATGTCTTAATGTCTTAATTAAGAACAAGTTCTGCCATGGAGAGCTCTGTGATGGAGAGCTCAAGCTAAATGCAATTCGTCGGTCGAGGTCAGTAGTAGCTGAGACTTCCTTGAATATCTAACACAGGATATGGATTGTTAACCATGGCTCTCACGATAATCTGATGGAGCAAAATAAAATTTCGTCAGCTCTCTGGCTTCCGTGGCAATAATATCGACTGTCGGAAGTAAGTTACGACCACGGAATTAAGGCAAAACTAAAAGAGTACAAAAGATATAGAAGATAACGGAATTTGATCGTCTTACGGGCGAGTAAAATATTTCTTATATAAGAAAAATTAGGTATCTGTCTGTTTACAATAGGAAAATATCAAAATTAGGTATGCATATGATGCTTTCACATCCAGAATCGTATATTACAGGAGAGGAAAAAAATTTAGGTTTCCAACATTTAAACCGCACTGTACTATCGTTCGAGATTTCTCAGATTAAACAAAAGATTTGTCTGCTGAATTTATCTTGGCATACAGAAATAAATTCAATGTTTGAACTACATCGAGTTTGCTGCAACAGAGCAAAATAAACATTTACCCAATCCCTGTTATTAGTAACCTACAGCGATATCATTCCTCAAGCTTACCAACCACAAAATTGTTTCCTGCTCCGGGAAAAGAACACCGGTATAAAAGATAAGTAGCGAATTTTTATCTTTCTCAACGAGCGAACCGCTTGGCAAAAAGCAATTAACCTCTCATCCTATTTCCTTTTGATATCTTTGTCAACGCTCTAAATTATGGTCGACCATTCCTTAAGATAGCCTTCTCATTGATCTCCTTCTTTACCCGTGATATTTAAAATCGACCCACGTCGATATCTAAAAATGGCAGATCTCTAATATTTGTCTCGCGTTCCCCGAGAAATTCTCCGCATTTCCTACGTTTTGACACGATCATTCTTCACCAATGTGCCCATACTCGTATTTATATCGATTCACCGGCACGAAATAGCACAGAGTCTGAGCAATCCCATACATACGTTAAAGTTGAGTTCGTTTAAAGCTTAGATTACGAACGAGCTGAGATCGTTTAAATATCGAATATACACCAAACTGAGTTTTGAAATCTATTCCTGAAATTTAGTCCAATGAAAAATCCACTTGATCAAATTCGTCACATTCGTTTCCACAAAATTCTCGCAAAGCTTCGCGTTATTCAAACTCTATGGATTTAAGTTTTCCAGGGTGAATTTAAAAGTATGGATCTTGTTATCTCAATGGTCGATCACGCTATTATTATATATCACGCTGGTTCCGATCGATCATCTCATTCAGAGATACCACCGTGACTACTAAGCCCACGGAAAGTGCAAGGAAAATCCCCATGATTGCAGGCTTAAGTTACAATCGCAAGTAGTATTACGTTCTAGGCTTCATCATTTCGTTTCCTTGACCGCTAATGGAATTGATTTTCCCATTTCCACCTAAAAACTAGTTCAAGCGAAACGACTGCACCAAATCCACGTGTATCAAAGTGTCTCTATACTTTTAAAACCTCTATGCTTTTAAAAACTCTACTAACTAATAAAACTAATAAAATATTATCTTGCCTTGTACTTACTATTAATTGACATCTATTTTTCTGCAAAAAATCTACGAAAGCTGTTACAAAGTTCTACCAATCTTGATACGTTGTTTCGTTCTGATTCTTCTGATAGAATTATCTAGTTCTATGGAGAGCAGAATTTCAATGGAATTTCAAAGTAAATCGAAGAGTAGAATGATATTTGCGGGATTCCTAGAGTTCCCTTTGTCAGGATTTTCCACGCGTCTTGTGTGTAATTAAATTATTTGAACGTGCCTGTGATATTGACCGACGGGCACGTTTCAGTTTTCCACGGTGACGAAATCGGTCGCGCGTCGATTAAAAATTGTCGAGCATCCAGCTGCGTGAAGTTGGTACCCTCAAATGCCAATTTTTATAAAACCAAGCTGCATTCGGTTGTCCACGATTTCACCACATTCGTCCAATCGAAATTTTCGTTTATCCACTCTTCAAAAAAAGAAGTTATCAGCTTTTTAAATTTTCATTTGGTGATAATCTTTTTTCGAACGGTGGAGAAACGAAAATTTTGATCGGACAAATGTGGTCAAATCGCGAACAAACGAACGCAGTTTGGTTTTTGTAAAAATTGGCAAGTGGGGGGCGACGGGGTCAACTTCGTTCAGCTCGTGCACCGGGCATCGAAAACGCTGACAAACGTGGCAAATTATCGATCGATCGTGACAGTGGCTGCACGAGAATCAAGCACGCGGGAACTCGATCGTTTGATGCGGAAATATGCCAATATTAAACATCGCCACAATTATCGTATATCTATTCGGGTATTTTTAATTCGTTTTGAAGCAATGCACGGGCAAAGGGAAAACCTTATCGCAACAATTGCAACGATACACGTCCGCCATTTCTGTCAAGTTCATGATTTAACGAGTAACCGTGCTATAGATTTCTATCGAAACGACGATTCTTTAAATCATATTTAAACTCCATAATTTTCCAACAGTTCCGGTGCTTCGATTACTTCGATAAATTATGTTCTTCCTGCATCGATATTGCGTTAACCGTGTCTATAGTGCCTGCTTTGTTCGTTAATAATAATCGGTTTAACATACAAAGCGATCAACAAACATTGTTTATTATGTTTGCCGTGTTTTAACAAATATTGATCATTATGGATAGACGAACATTTGCGGACCATCGACCACGCATTCATTCACCATTAAACTCGTTAATAATTATGCAAACTCATTATCCCTAATGATCAATGCTTACCCAATATGTTACAGCCTGATGGCTTTAATACAGGATGATAACTTGATGATCTTAAATACTATAGGAGTTGTTTATGACGTGGCAGAACTGTTCGAAAATAAGTTGGATATTATTAAGCGAAACTATACGATAATAAGTATAAAATTTCCATTTAATACAAAAATTAGAAACTATTTTACTATTTTCTACTCCGCGTTAAATATCTTTGAGTCACGTACCAAAGTTATTCTCTAGCGCAATCAGCACCTTATTTATCACAATCTACCGGCAACTGAATTACAATATCCTGCGTAATAGAATTTCAGACATTCCAACGAAAGCACACGTAACATTCGCGCACATATCACTACGATTGTTCTACCGACGCGGCTCATCTCGTTTAATCCACTGTGAAATCACCACGTTCAATCGCTTTTAATCCAATCTAAAGAATCGAACAGATACAAAGAAAACAACACGATTTTATTTAATCTGTGAGTTTCAATTTCCTTTTCCTAGCAAATAAAAATCTTACTTCCCAAAACTATAATACTGCTATGATCTGTTCAGACGGATCATTTATCGTATCATTCTAAGGAGGTTACCGGCTAACTAACAAGTGTAGCCAACTTAATATACGTGTCTCGAGCTTGGATTGCCAACTTAACACGATCATGATGCAGCAGAATGTCGAAGTTCGATCGACAGAATCAAAGAAACAATCGATCTTTATCGAACTCTGGAATATCGATTTAATAACGAAAGCGATTGCAAATATATTCGTAACGTTGTGTATGGTGATAAGTGGACGTGCTGGAACGATCAGTATAATTAAGTAAGTAATTAATTGTTGAAATATAATTCAAAATAATACGCGATATATAAAGATACGACGAATAGATAGCGGATTTTTATGTAATTATCGTTACGAAAAAATTAAGCGATAATATCGTATATATATATATACATATATATTCGTGATAATATTCGATGGATAGAATCTCTGCTTAGATCCCCTTTTTCTAATTGTTTTCATAAAAATATCCGTTTGTACGGATATCCATAGTTTAATAATTACTAAAGAAGTACAAATAGCATATTTCGATTACTTTTCAAAATGCATCTGATTACTTGAACTATGTAAAAAATGGATACGTAACTTGTATAGTAAGTGAAATTAAATTGAGAAAATCTTGCAAAATCAAAATGGCGCATTGGGAGTGCAGCGGCTTTCTATCGAAAGTATAATACTTAAAAAAGGATCTGATCCTGAATTAAAACCATCTATAACGCGACGGTGGTACTTTTAACTCGGTTTCGTCGAACTTTTCGCGAAGATTTTATTTACGGAATTAAACAGCCGTATCGTTACTTGTATGGAAGTTGCGCGTATCGCGAGAGATTCGGAAACAGGAACAAAATTTCATTCCGGCTCAACTAATTCGGCCATGTAAATACAATATTGGCTGGTCGCCTCGATCCGTAGGGATTCCAACGAACCGCTACGCCAATCGACCTATTTTCTGTCCCCTGTCTTCGGCCGATCCTTTTCGCCGATAATGTTGCATCGCTATCGAAGCTACGTATCGGTTTACTTCAATGTTCGTGGAAAATGACAGGTTTCCCTTTTTACATTGTCCGCCAGTTAATTAGTTCCTACTCGCTTGTTACGAAAAGAATAAATTGACGATTTTTAAAATCAAGGCAGGTAATTGGCAATGGAGTTATCGATGTTCTATATCGATATTGTATATTTTACGAGACATAGAACGGACGAGAGTGAAATACGGTTCTTCTGTATTCAGTATTCACAAACGAAGTATGTTTCAAAACAAAGTTGATTGTTACCGATTACAGAAATCACATGGCTAATGAAGCCTGTTATTTAACATAGAAACTGATTTATTTATTTATCGAAATATAAACGATCGATACAATACACGCTTTAAATTCTGATAAATTATTTATTACATTTTGGCAGTTTTTTTTTAGCAGCCAGTTTAGTAAAATAACTTGTTTAAGTCAAGACTTTTGTATCCGTTGTATCTATCTATTTTACTTTTCTTCTACGGTTATTACATCCGTGAAAGCCTCGCCCGCCCATTTAAGCTTTCTAAAAATTGTTCTCATCGTAGTACTTATAGCTTTGCTATAAGCTACATCGTATATACCGTATATTACAACTAAAACATATCGCTTTACAGCAGTTACGTAACTATGTATTTTACGAATTGCAAAAATTCAGTATTTCGAAGTCGTACTGCAATTTCACCGACTCGCGTTCTGTTCTCTCTATCGTTAGAGGGATTTTTAGCAACTTCGATTTAAATTTCGATAATAATTTCGATAATTCTGTAATTATCTATAATAATAGTGACGTAACTAACAAAAGTAAATATTTTTATTCAAATAAGGAAATTTCAAACAGAAAATTACTAATTATTTAATCGTTTAAGAATGATATTTAAAAAAAACCGATGAACAAAATACATTGTACATAGATACAGATAGTTGTGTACGTAAAGGTATTAATAATTATATTTTATCATGTTACCATCATGATGAATCTCCATGGCATGAAAGATGAGAATGCGCTAGTAGAACAACGAGAAATGATATTTCTTTTTCACGATTCACGAATTTCGCGACATTTAATACAACACGTAATTAAGCAACGAGAGACATCTTATAACACGAGAAACGTCGCGATAATACGTAAGACACGAGCCGTATCGTAAAACTAATGTTGAGCGTGCGATACCGCGGCAGTGACTGAGAATATAACGACCTTTCCTTGACGTTTCATAGCGTCTTTGTTTATAGCCCCCGTTTTTGTATTGTGTTGAACCCCTGCTCGTTCAAGCCCCGTGGTGGAGAGCCGAGCCAACTCGTGATAAATATTTATACATTTTATGACAAGCTTCTACTACAGAATATATCATGTTTATTCGTACAAATTATTTCGACCAACTTTTAGTATTTTAAGATATTACCACCAATACGATAATTTTTAATATTACATCGCACAATGTGTAGCTAATACGCTATTATATCATAAAAATAATACAATTGTAAAGATCGTATTAGAAAAAGAAATCGTATTAGAAAATTATAGGTAAGAAAGGCATACATCTTTTTTATTTCCGTACGTGTTTATGTACGTACGATGATATTTTCCTTTCCAACTTCAAGATTAAACACTATATAGCGTGCACGTCAGCGGTCAATTAGGAAAATGAAAGTTCTATCGTGCCACGTTAATATAATAAATTCTTGAGCGAAACATTTTTGCCGTGCCGAGTTCCTAAGTATTTTGCGGCAATCGTGGCATTAGTATCATCCAACATTCCCAGGGCAACGCCACATTTATCAGATTTTCCCTGCAAATGGACCAATTACACTTGTTGTCACGATCGGAATTTGATTCGGATAAACTCGCGCGGTACGCGCACCTGTTTCAATTTGATAGTTAACCCTGTTCGTCGACGCAACTAATTTAAGCATGTAAATAGGATATTGGTCTGAGTATCGAACCCACAGGGATGCGATAAACTTACCGAACAACACGATCCATTCCTAACCTCTGACTTCCTTCGTTGAATCTTCAATTACGTGGATTATTCTAGTTTAGCGCTCTCGGTGAAACTGGCGTTAAGGCGAGAACATCGAGCATCCTCGACATTGTGTTCGAGTTTATGCCTGAACTTAATATTAGTCATAGGAAGTACAGAATGTGGAAAGGTGAGCTACGTAGCAGATTATGATGAATTTTTTTGCACGATGAATCGATCATGATGAAGTGTAAAAAATTAGAAATTTACACTGGATAGTGCGAGTAGTATGAATAGAAGGATAGTAAAAGAATAGTACGCGATAACAGAGAATAAAGCTTGACGAAGTATAAGTAGAGGAAGTTGAGATTAGGCAAAATGTCAAGAGATGAGACGAATCTGAGACGACTCGTGGAACGAATTGTCTTGATTGAAAATGTGCAAACGTTTTGAATGAGTAGCGATCTTTTTTAAATGAAAAGAAAGTAGATGATATATATAGTTCTATGTATCAATATTTTAACTATATGCACTTTTTTTTGAGAAATTTCCAAGCTGATAGACATCCTATAACTCTTGCATTCGACGCAGTATCTTTATTTATAAAAATCAATCAAAATTCTCGTCTAATGATAGAACGGATAATTCCATTTCACGATTAGTTTTTCCACGGGAACGAGAAAAGGCGAAGAGAAAAATTCTAGTGTGAGGCAACTTGGGAAAGAAAATAGAGAACAGCGAAAAGAGAAAGTAGAGGCGGCTGAGTCGAGCGCTTCTTCCTGCTTGGAGTTACAAAGGTCTCGCAAGTCGGCCGCAGCATTCAAAGGAAGCACATAAATCCAAAGACACAAATGACTCGTTCTAAAGTGATTTTATTCTCCCTGTTCGACGCCTGTCTCCTATTCTTCCTTCGAGCCAATCGTGCGACGAGCCAAGAACGAAATCCTCCTACGAATTCTTTCTTCTGCTACGAGCGACACTTTTATTTCTTCTTCACCCGTTTCCCGTCCCGCGAAACGAAACAAAGCTAGAGAGATGTTCCTGCTGCTCGATTTTCCAACGCGTAAACATGCGAACGTGCACATTCGCTGCAGTTGCTGTTTCGTGGTGTATTTCAAGATTAAGAATTTTCATCTTGATACAAGGACACATAGTAGAGGCTGTGAAAAGCTCGAGGAAAAGAAGGGAAAACCGAACAGAAGGTTGCCTCGAAGGATAGGCTACAAAGAATGAATGTAAGCGTTGCAGGGGTTTAAAGGGCCAACTAAGCGGAGGAACGCAACGAAAGAACTTCGAGAGGGACTTATCTTTCTCGGTGTTTGAGTTCTAGCAGGCCAAGTAGCTTGAAAGATTTAAAGATTCCTCGCAAGTAAAGGATTCACGGAAATATGAGAAAAATTTGAAACTTGCCATATCGATCATGTAAATCTAGTGTTTTTAACTGGAATATTTAGCGTCCGAGTTCTTTTCTGTTTAAATGATAAGACTTGAAAATGTTACTGTCTGATAGTTTAATATCTGTCCTGAATCTGTTAATGAGAAGGAAATATAAATTATCCCATTCTTAGATTTACATTAAACCACCTTCTAAAGACTTTCTCTCTCGGTAATCTCACTTAATACTAAAGTACCGATCTTGATCGATTAGTAGAACACGGATTTCTTAATTTTTCACTCAGTTGGGCACAATAAGTTTGTTCTCATTGAGGCGGAAGGAGCAAAGTACGAAACACGGTCGTGCACAAAAGAGAGTAATAGCTTACACGAACTCGAAGTTCTCCCCTATCGCGGAGGGTTATTCTAAAGGAGCTTTCAGCTTTATTAATACTGGCACTAATTTTCACCGACTCCGTTCTGTCTCTTTTACAGCCATCTGTCACCGTTCAACAGCCTCTGACGCACTCGACATCCCGCTGTCTTACATCGCGAGAGCAAACTATTCACTCTCTTTTTGAGTTCGCTTCGCTTCGCTTCTCTTGCTTTGTGATTTCAATTGGACCGGCTCGCGTACGAAATGTTTTCGTTTGTCGTGTCAAGCTTTGCCGATCTCCGTGTTTCATCGCGTGATGTGTGTCGTCGAATTACGAACGTGAGAATATTCGCAAACACACGCGCACAATTTAATACAAATTTATTATTCGCACGAATTAATTTAACAGAAATTTATTATTTGTATAAATCAATTTAATAGAAATGTATTATTTGTATAAATCAATTTAATAGAAATTTATTATTTCTATGAATAAATTTAATAGAAATTTTTTGTTTGTAACAAATTAATACAAGTTTATTATTTGTAAATGCAAGGATGTTTGTAAGCACATGGCGACCAATTCAATACAACTTTATTATTAATTACTCGTTTCCTCTGAAATAACAAATTATATTATATCACTTGTTGTATCACATAAGATTGAAATAAGTGTGTAGGAATAACGCGTTTAGGGAAATTTTCCGACGAAACACGACGAAAATTGAATTTTCTAACATAATTGTTTTCAGCAACGACAAAGCTTTCCTAGATAAGTTTTTGAAAACAATTTTGTATTCTATACGAAGAAGTGCCAATGATTGTTTGATACTTATACTTGAAGGGTTAAAATATTTAATATATGCTGTAAAATAGTACTTCCATAAAACACACTTACTCAGCTGATTCATCGCGACGGGTAATAGTAGTACCAACGCTGTAAGTCCGGTTCCATCGTTTCCAGTTAGCATTTAAGAGGAAGTTAAGATGCAATTTGCGGTCAAATGAGAAGCGGCCGATTTCACGTCGCTTCGTTTAATTCCCTTTTAAATTTTATGCCTTCCCGTTGAATCCTTTCTTTATTTAAAAGGCACGTTGATTTCGGTAACGTAAAATCATGCGTATTACGCGAACTGGTTAATAAAAGGTGGAAGAGCACATGCTACGTAAATGCAAACGAACTAGCATTTAACGTATCGGGAGCCCGGACATTGTTAGAATAAAAGACACCGAATGTTTTTCTTGATATTTTAATCATCGTTTCTTTTTATCGAAAGAATAAATAACGCGGAGATGAAATAAAAACGAGGAACACAGAAGAAGTTGAGAGAGATTTGACGAGAGAATCGTTGACTCGAAAATTTTCATCAGTCCGCGTCTTTTGTGCGGAATTCGGCTGAACAATGCTGTAAGATTAAAATCTATCGGCATCGAGATGTATGAAATTTTAATTTTTATCAGTTACCTATCTTTTGTAAAATATTATCATTGCCGTCGTGAAATTTTATAGCGATTAATATTGCTTCTTACGCACAACGTATAATTACGAATTTGTTACGTTCTCAAGTGAAATCTCTGAAAAATCGTTTCATATTTCGTTCTGAAACGTCGAACGAAGGAGAAAGGAGAATACTAAAGTACAAGGAGTTTCTCGGAGCATTTTACGGGAGTACTATTTCTGCAGTGGCCATAATGGTTATAGCCAAATATTTATCCATGAAACTTTTCAGTAGTATAGCCTTTTATGTCTCTGGAAATATCTTTGATAAAAGTTTTCCTTGTAGAAGTAAATATTTGTTCAATTTAGAATATCAAGCTTAGGTACTCTTAGAATCGATTTGCAAAACAAATTAGCGTATTATAAATTCATAAAACGTTCGTTTGCTGCTTACCATGGACAAATTAGACTTCGAATTTGAAAGTTCGAAATAGAAATTCAGTTCTTAGATTAAGGACTCGACTAGTAACTTTCTAAAGGTTATGTAAAATTCAAAAGAATATTCACAAGGAGTATGCATCGCCTTTCTTAAGCTTTCATCTCTCTTTTTCAGCTCCTCTCTTGAAAATATCTCGAGAAGAAGAAGAAACTTTGCCTATTGTGCTAGCCGTAAGCAGAAAGAAGTATCCGTCTGGATTAAATATTTTAAACTTCGTCGCTCCTGAACTTCAGACATTCTCGAGCCAAATCAACGTGACGAGCAGTTGATGGTTCGTACAATATACATATATTAAATCGGTGAAATTTTGTTTCAATATTTTTTTCGTCATAGACTGCAAAACTTTTTCTCTTATCTTAAACACAAATCTTCGTCAACAACACGCTGAAATAATACACTGACTCACGAAATTCTATAACATCTTATAAACGTATAATATGTGTTATAATACGTTTAAATATACGATTATTATTACGATTATTATCAGTAAAGTTCGAGATAGATCTAAAAATGTACACGCGTAATACAAAAGTTATTGGCTTCAAATTCGACCAATTTAATCATGGCAGTAGTATTTCGTTACAGCGTAAATGAAATATCAAGACGTTTTATACGGCACATACAATATACGGTGACGAACAAAAGTATCGAGACAGCTTGATTTTAATTATAGCATAGCTGCAAATAAATCGAACAGAGAACTCAATATTCGATTATTCGTTTACATATAACGACGACATTCATTTGTATTTTATTCGGCCTCCTATCTCTAAAAGAAAGTATTAACAAGTGTAAAACGAGTCGTAGAATCCAAGAAACGACCGTTGCAGAACCAAAAATAATAACAAATTTGTTTAAAGAAAGATATTCATATTCCATTATTGGGAATTTAATTGGGAAAGAAATCGCGTCGTCATTAGAAGCGTAATTGAACGATTTTCTAACACAGAAACTGTAGTAAATGCTCGGTGATCGGGTCACCCAGAAAGATTGAACGAGCGAAAAAAGAGGAAAATCATTAATATTGTGAAAAATGATCCCACTGTCTCTTCCTCGGTGGTCGCAACGATTAACGATGATTTTAATAAGGATGTCCATCCCGTAACTATTATATTAAAGTTGCGAGGCGGAAGCCAATAATAACTAAAACACAATAGAAGCGTTCTATGATATAGGCGTGAATCACTATACATTACACTTTACACGCGGCACGTTAATTACTATATATAATATATAATATACTACTAAAAAAACTGTTGAGAGTATCAAGGTTGTTAGTAGTTACACAGAGCGAACAAGAGTAACTCTCGACCTTGCGTTATCTTTCTCCGCACAGTGGTATGGTCTGCGTTAGGTCAGACAGACGTTACCGCACCGCAACATACAAGTCCAGCTATTTGCCTCGGACTTGAACATGTTCCGTCTTTCTTACGAATGTTCCTACAACCTGTCATGGTCACGCGAAGCAACACCGCGAAATTGAACCTGCCTTCACGAGCAACATAATCGCGGTTACGGATGCCGTTTTCTGGATATCGTGATGAAACTCGATCGAAAAGCGCTCGAGCGTGGATACTGATCGTGATGCAGGATAAAAAGTGTTGGCGAAAATGTTGGAAGGAGGAAAGATATCGTTGCCGAGGGAAAGGAAGGAATCGACTATAAACGTAGCAGACGCAAAAAGCACTGCCTCTACTCTCCGAGTACGCCATATATGTCCAAGTATGCGCGCATCCGTGGCCGATATTACCAGCGCTCACATCGCGATCGATGCTTCAGAAAACTCTATTTTTACGCGCGCTACTTTAATGCTTCATTTATTTTTTACACGAAATGATGAAATCGAGGGTTAGTGTTTATTGGAAATTTATGATTTATGCGGTGAAACGTGGCTTTTGTTAGTGGCTCCAAACGTAGAAAGTTGTTATTTTTTCTTCAATTTTCTTAAATTTTTTCTCATTGAAAATATTTTAATAACTACCAAACTTGTTTCTATGCCGTTGCTCGGCATTTATCTATTGTATTATTCGGATATCCCTGCTTGATAGTATCGCGACAATTTCCGTTTATCACCACCATATGTAACTACGCCAGGGTTGCGTAAACAGGGTGTGAGAAACTCCTTAAACTCCGGAGCTTATCTCGCGTTGCTTCGGAGATAGGCGAGATTCCGGTAGAAGCAAATAAGTTTCAGGCGTGTTACGCTCATTCGAAACGCACGGCCGAAAAAAAGAGTAACGCGCGCGTTCACTTTGAAGAAGTTTCGAAAGTGTCTACCTTTTATTAGCTTGTGGTAACTGCCGGTTTATGCGCGTCGTTAAAACGTAATGTTGCACGCTGGTCGAGCTTCGTAACGCGCATGTAGGTACGTTCGAGCACGGTATCCCGATCGTAATTTCTCCCCTTTTCCGCTTAACTGAGGTTTCATCGAGGAATTCCTTCGACGTTTTTGCAACTTTGATACCTTTTCAAGGGACGAAGTAGACGATCGAGTACTTGCATTTCAATCAGCCATTCGCAATCTGCGCGAAACACTTACAAATATCGAGAGAACGAAGGCGTTTCGATCTGCACGATCCTGCATGGATGTCACAAAATTTGCGAGTTTAAATTTGTCAAATGCAAGTGCAAATAAACATGTTTTTATATGGCTCGGAAATTAAAATCAACGAATCGCTATGTGGCAGGAATTTTAAGAGCGATTCGTTCCAGTCGAACTGAATTTCCTCAATTACGTAAATTGAACGAAATAAATTTCTTGCGCGTACGAATTATATTTAATCTCCGTATAAAAATGTGCGTGTTCGATATCGTGTTAAGTACGCTATGTATTATCATTGATACGAACGTGTTGCTGCAAATTGCGCGCGATATAAATCGTACAGCGGGGCTAATGGTTTTAGCCCGAATAAACGTTTGCGGAAAGGAGCTTAACAGAGGATCGAAGGACACAAATTATAAAAATCAAAATGAATCGTTTCAACGGTCGCGATATAAATGTTACTACTTAGGTATCGTTTATCCTGAAAGAAGGGGGTGCTACGATAAAACGTTATTAAGACATTAAACTACGCTATTATATACGATCGATCTGTCGTCACGAAGGCAGAAACAAGAATTTCGGAATCTCTATGTTATAATCACGTAGGAACACGTTATTCGTGTGAAGCGTTTGTGAGAAGTAAATGACTAATTCGTTATAGGTTAATTTTCCGTGAAATATGGCTTTATTAAATAAAAAGCGAGAGATTCGTAAAATAAATTGTTTCTTTTCATTCGTGGTCATGCGATTTTATTTGCAATTGTTTTAATCAATTTGCATTGTCAAATTCTACTTTCTACAGCATTGACGTTATGAAAAAGAATTGCAACGTTCCGTTTAGTATTCTTCTCATCGATATTTCATTATTTTCATATACATATAAAAGCCATCGACAACTCCAACGAGTATAAAACTAAATCGTTACTCTTAGTTCGAATTTCATTTTAATAAACATAAACATTTGCGTTTGATACAAAAGATTTTGCATTTACAGATATAGCAAGTACTTATCCCTTAATTCCGATAAAATTAAAAAATGTGGGAATTCTTTGAAATGCCCGCACAGCGATACTAGCGGTTCTACAAACTCTTGGAAACAGATTGCATTGGTTCTGTCATCGGATGGCATGTCGTTTGAAGCGGTTACCCATGATATCCAAATCTCCGTATTCGATTCCATTCTCGTCGAAAGCACAAAGATCAGAGGTTTCAACCGCGTAGCTAACTGGCCGCGAGGAAACTTTGTATTTTCCAGTTCCCTGCGATATCCATAGTTCTACGATGCGTAGGACCTAATACGCGAATACGTGGCTATTGCGAAAGAATCGTATTTCGGTCGTCGAACCAACTATGAAATTTATATTTCATCGTCACTTATAGAGGAGAAGTTGAACCAACGAACGCGACATTTTTCGTTGGTCAGAGAGTTTTTCATTAACTTTTTTCTCGTCGTCTCTTATTTTGAGCAAGTTTTATGCTCTTCCGAAATTGAGGTGTATAAAATTTGAAGTTTCTAGAAGCGTATTAAGAATGGAGAATATATTCTGTAAACTGATGGAAATATAAAACTTACGGAGTGAAAAAGATTGATAATATTCCGTGCAAACATTCCCACAAAGGTAACGAATGTTAAGCATAACTATCCTTTTCAAATATATCTTTAATGTTCGTACGTACATGTTCTTGACAAGCGAATTAACGTAAAGTGTTTTCATTTTATTAGCGGGCTTATATATTCCAAGCACACTTCGTCACAAGGAAATTGAAAATATCGAAGTAATTTAGTTTTTTGAAGTTTTTACGTATACCACTTTCATTCCTGGATAGTCATCTATCTCGGTCGATGTCCATTAAATCTTTTGTCACTTAACGTCTGTTAGACGATTAACGCATTATGGCTCGTTCCAGTTTTAGGTTAATTAAAATTTGCTAGATCGATATCGGTGCGAAACTTAGAATCTCCAGTGTCTATTACTTTTATTACTACTTACCAATATGCGTACATCGTAACAGAGTCAATAGAGATGAAGGCAATTCGTTATAGTTACTCTGAGTCTTCTTATATTAATTTAATATCGTCAAATGTGATCTTATTTCTCACTTTCTCCATTCTCATCGATTCAAGGGTTAATATGTGAATGGCGTTCGACAGTTTCACGTAAAACATCCGAACGTGAAGAGGACAATTTTCCTAGCTATGGCTGGAAATCGAGGGTAACAGGTTCCCATATAGGGTATTAAGAAGTTTATTGCATAAGACACGCTACAGGCAATATCCAACGTTGCTGGAGGCAGGCTCGATCACAAACAGACTATCCAAGAGAGTTGCCACGCCGGTTCAGATGTGGCTGGTTTTATAGCTCGATAACGGCTTCAGGTAAGAGCACTGTGTGAATCTCCTTGTCGCTACTTGTATGCATACGAGCAGCCACCACGTACCTATGTTTTATGGTGCATAGAGAGAAGAGGTTCGATATAAGAAGGAGCGGAGTTTCGAGACTTTTGAGAGATCCTCCACCACCTTTCTTTTTATTCTTCGTCTCTCTCTCTCTCTCTCTCTCTCTCTCTCTCTCTCTCTCTCTCTCTCTCTCCTCTTCCTTTCACGGGAATTTTCTATGGCAACGATGACGCGTGAATTTACAAGATTGATTTTACGTCGTCTCACGGAAAACTATAAAACGAGGTTCGCGCGAGAGACGTCGTTCCGGGAAACGTAATGGGAGTTCGATAATTCGAAGGATTTCCATTTGAGATGCTCATGAATGTATGTATATTGCATAACAGAGTAACAAAAACGAAACACGCGGCGAATCCGTGAAACAAAGACGCGCGAACGAATTAATTTGTCCCGATGATCGATCCTCGTCGAGGGAAGACGCCAAGCAACGGGATCGCGTTTCTCGCTGAAACTTTAATTGCTTGCTCTTCTGTTTCATCGGAATTAGCATATCGCGGAAAAGTATGGAACGCGGTGGATCGTTCGGTGGTGTAACGGCAATCGCCGGAGGGATGTCGCGCGTGACGAAGAAATTGCTATGGCGGCAAAAACTTGCACGGTCGATGATTCCCCGTCTTCGATTAACCAGCGAGAGACCATTTATATCGATCGTGAAATTAATTACCGTCGGCAAAGTTTAGTTTTATGACGACGCGGCTGGAAAGAAGCGGTCCTACTTCGCGGACTAAATCTCGCTTAGATATTACGTTCGGTCTATTTGTCAAGCAAATGCAAAAACACTTTGTCCCTGTTCTTCTCGCCAATCTTGCTCTCTTGCTGCGTATGATCGTTCCAGGGTTGTTAAGTTGTATTCTTAATGGACGAACAAAGAGTTTAAAGAACTTTGATGTCTATTTTTTGTTCTTGGAAATTGTTACGCGGCCTTTGTCTTATTTCAGTCAGATCTATATAACAATTACCAACGATTAACAAGTTTAGATAGAAGCGTTTTCTGTTTTAACGCGATACAGATAGATTTCTTTCGCAATTACTGCTTAAAAAATTGATGTTATCTTCAAAATAACAAACTTGTAAATCTACGCGATGATAATCGAAAGATGACACAGAAAACAAGCTTTCTGCACAGTGTACGCTGGTAATTTCGCGATGGTCGATCGCGTGCAATCGATCGAGGCGTCGAACGAAGGTTTATTGAAATACCATCACGAATCGAGCAGAGAAGAAGCTCGCGGCTGGAATTCCAATTTCGACCCTTACAGATGACATCGTCCCTCTTAACGATTACGACTACGCCTAATTACGTCGCCGTCAGCACATTCCACGATCTTCTTGCGGCTCGAAATCAAGCACCGGCGATTGGCCCGTGCTAGTTGCGCGAGAAGGGAATACGATCTGGTAATTGCATTTTCCCCGTTTTTTTTTCTGCAGCAGTGATATCTAAGTCCCTCTGGACTTTTCGTTTCACGCAACCAACATCCGAAGATCTAACCGGATAAATGTAGAAAATTTTACCATACAAACTTACTCGATTATACGAAACTTCTCTGACGAAACGATTTAATTTTCGAGTAAATGACCCTTTATAGATTTTACGGAACTCCGAACGAGAAAATATCGAATGGAAAAACGAACTGAAAAATCGATCAGCTTCTTCTTATCGATGAAATTCCGCAGTCGATGAACGATCGTGGTTTTCAAAGGATGTAGGTTTTATTCAAATACGATGTTCTCCTCAGTCTACGAAATAAAAATAAAAAAATTTCAATCCATAATCTGTTTATAGCTCGAACTGTTTCCAATTCGCTGTAACCACTATGATGTTCGATAAAGGAACATTTGCTGGAAGAGAAAATTACGGTAAAAAAATATCTATAAACGTGGTTAAAAGATAATTGTAAACAGAATGTGATATCTACAGAGGAATAAAACTTAACGGGGCGTATGTATTATGAAATGTAATAAAATCTACGACGTTTTAAAATTGAAAAAACCGGAGAACAACGCGTATTAAATCGACATTATGACATGACATTATGAATTTGACGCTTTTATAACACTGATTATATCGTATATCGATAGAATATAGCTCAAAGTTTTTAAATTCACGGATTTTTTGTTGCGTAACATAGATTGTAAAATTGGAATGTCGACGGTGATATCGTGTCAAAAATTGATTTGCTTTCAAACTAATGAAACGAAACGAAATGAAACGAAACGGAAACTAATTAAGGTTAGGCAACAAGAGTTCCATTACGTCAAGATACAAGGTACATAGACATCATCGTACACTTGGATTTTCGATGACATCATTCCTGCATCTCCAGATACTTGCATCTGAGTGGATACCTGTGTTTAGCTATCTACGTGCACTTTGTTGGGTTCTGTTCGTTTTATTTCGGTTACATCGATCCGTCTATTCTACGCTAAATCGGCTTGCATCGATCGTTAATGCATATTACACATATATGTATATTTGAAGAAGGAATTTTTAACTTGTGTCAATTTGTATGTAAATAGCAATTTTAGATAGCCGGGGAATTGCATTTTTCATAACAGTTTGAGAGCGAATAAATTTAAGATTAAAAATTATAGAAATTTCTACAATATGAGACGAAGCGGGCCAACGTTATGACGATGTATAGAGAAGAAAGTTGCTCGATGTTATGATATAAAGGTGATACGATCTCGTTTACCGGCAAATTCCAGAATTTCAAAGAAAATATCGCAAGAACTTATAATAATTGTTACTCGATTCAAACTTCATAATTATTGCGTTACTCGATCTAACGACTGAGAATGTATTCAAACACGTCCGCTTTCATCCTCTGTTCGCTGCTGAGCATTAGGTAAAATCCATTGGCGGCGTCACGTAGTTTTCCTCGTTACACACTCACTCGCATTTCGCGAAAACGACTAGGAGTTCCGGTTCGAAGTGGCTGGTCGTGTTTAGCTACGGGAACCTCGTTCACCCGTACTCTTGTCTCGGGTTAATCTGTCTATTGTTTCCCCTCGGCATGACGTACTTCGCATTCTCGGTAGGTGCGTCTAGCTGCGCCGTTTCCCACCTGTGAGCATTCAGTCAGTCTCGCCTCTGTTCGCTCGCGTTTATTTATCTATAGAGACCGAAGTGGAGTCTCGCAACTTGGATACAATTATCCGACAACCTCGCACAAAGGAATACTTCATCGTGATGCTGCTTACATCACACCTGTGTACACAGTGATCGATGTAACTACTTAGAATCGTATTTTGTCCTATTGATGCTATTACGTAGTTGCTAAAAATAAAACTTCAGTTCTATGCCATTTCTCCGGAACATCGCGTATTCAAAATTTTCACACGATGCAAAGCATCGTAAAAGTAAAAAAATATAGTATTATCCTATTTAGATACATATGGAAGTTTCGAACCTTGTAAGCATCCAATATAGAATTTTCATACGTGTCGATACATCGTACATTAATAATTTTGCAGTCAATTTCTGCTAACCTAATCTTCACGCTATCAAAAAATAGCACGTTCGATATACTCTCTTGTCTCTCGGGTGAGCTAACAATAAGATTACACCACTACGGTATAACCACAAAAGCCATCAAAAAGCCATAAAAAATGTTTGAAGTTATTAACGCTGGAAATTCGGGTATAGCACGACGCGTAAACAAATCGAGGGTGGTCGATCCACGTGATACGCGGAAATTTTACTTTATCCTCTGCTGAATTATTACTTTTTTTATTTTGTTGCGCGTAAAAGAAAAAGGTATAGTTAGCGTATGTTTGCGTAGAATAAACATTTTGTGGAAAAACATACTAGGGTGAATAAGGGAGAGAGGAGAGAGAGAGAGCAACGGAGAAGCACTTTGGACGAAAGGGTTGCACTGGGAGCGATCTTGAGGCGAAAGGATCAAAGAGGCAAAAGGAATTCAAAATGGATGAGCGACAGGATTCTTTGTACTCTTTTCTGGTGCATCGGCTCTGCTGACAGAAGGTTGCAAGGATTAATCATTTCCCTTGAGAGTTCCCGGCGTGGCAGACGCACGGTAACACAGTTAACGTCAGCTCCACCTGAAAAATTGGAATACGCTCCTCAACGCTTGCGACGACAGAAAAATTAGGTCATTAGAATGGCAAGAATAGAAAAATTCGTCTCGCGAGCCGTCTAATTAATAATCTCTCGTGACTAGAATTCTTGTCCTTCTGGAACCAGCTGTTATTCGCGTTCGCTACTAGTGCCATCACCTGCTGAATTCCCTTGTATATTTCGTTAATATGCGTATTAATGCGTTTCATCGTGCTTCCGACATCTCCTGTCCAGCCATTTTAGACGAGGATTTTTTTAAATTCACGTAGAATAACACGGAACGTGCTTTGATTTTTGGAATAAAATAGAACGTTGCTAAATTAGTGCTTCGTGTACCGAGTTGGAAATTTCAACTTATTTCTACAGCCTGATACACATGCTACGTATCACGTACGACGATTATCAAATTACTTTGCAACTAGTTTCCCATACTGCAAAGTTATCGGTGTTATCGCGTGTGATACGTGTGTAACAGAATTCTCAGTTTCATGGTATACGAAATGGTATATAAAAAGAAAACGGATAAATACATTATGCGAACGACAAAAAAGGACAGGATCCGACAGTTGCGTACTTTTTTCAAACGAAAATGATGATTTAATCAATTTCGGATGGATTGAAAACAAAGAATAGGATAAACTGATCAGAGACGAACGTTACTGGTAGAATGAAAATAAAGGTCGAAGTTGGAATAGGCAGAAATAGATGGAACGATTCGGAACGGGTTCACTTTCTTCGGAGTTTTTTAGTGGAAACAAGATGTTTTCTGCAGCTTGATGGCAGGTACAAGAAGGGAAGGGACGTAAGGTAGATTCGCATAAAATCACAGCTATGAGTTTTAACTTTTCAAATCAAAGTCGAATACATTGGTGATAAAAAATTGTAGGACATCTGCTATTTGTATGAAAGTTTTAATCGTTAGATCGATGCAATTTGAAATAAAAATTTTACTATATCACTGGTGACTTCTTTTTTTTACCAAATAAGGTATGAATTAAAATAAATTCTTCTATAATTATTTCCAATATTTGAAGCAAATAGGTAGTAAAACTGCCGCAAAATTCTCGATCCAGAGTATATATCCAGTGTAAATAAATGATTCTTCGATTCTATCAAAGATGTTTAATTTTCAACATTTCGAAGATTAAAGATCTCGAGGAGTCTATTAAGAATGAAAATCGGAAGCAAACTTAAACACACGTATGCGCTATGAAACTGTTTTTCCGATACACGGAAGCTCTTAAAATCCTCCCTCGTAAATTCTATGATGTTGATGAACTGCAACACGGAGGTCTCAGCTCGAGTAACCCAGATCCGGTGGTCGGTTAAGAGCGGTGGAAAAAAGGGGTCGCGTTATCGTAATCGACGTTTTTCGCGACAGCGTTGCATGCGGCCGCGTACTGCTCCTTTAAAGTACATATGTCAGTCGCGTTATCGGTCGAAACGAGACGATAAAGCGCGTCTAACGTCTCGCAATTGGCTCCGCGTTGGTGACGGACTTTCGCTCTCGGAAATATTTTCTGGTCGCACGAAGGGACGCGGAAGACCGCGAAGTAACGCTTGCACGAAAAGACTCGCGCGAGTAATTAATTTTGCAGCGTTTAACTTAATTTACCCTTTAATGCCGACAGACGGCTGGTCGGAAAATTTATCTGGGAATGCGAGCTTTCAGCTTAATCGCTGTGCGGATTCCGCAGCGGTTACATCCGACTGCTTCGAAATTGCCATCCCCCTCTGGAATTCCTCAGTATTTTTTCCCAAATTTTTTCAAACCATTGGTAGCTTTCACTGGAAACGTAATTAAAAAAAAGAACGTACAATTTTACCTCAGTACGTTTTATTTCGACTGTCGTGTTTAGGGATTTTTAAGAGAAATTTAAGAGTGCAAAAATCTATTAAACCCGTGTAGCGCGCAAAAATATATGTAATATCCAAAATATACTATTCGTTAAAATATTTACTGGATGAAACAAAATTTTAGTTAGGTCCAATTCGTTTAGCCGTGTTCATAAAAATATATTATAATTTAGTTACGTTGCTTTGGCGCGACCGATTCGCGAAACAACGTTCTTCGCATGTTATAATTTACTCGTTGTTATTCCGAGATTTAATTTACCATTATTGTACGAGAGTGAGCATGAAAATCATAATCGTTAAATCGTCGTGTCGTTCCGATTTCCAATGGCGATTCGGTTTATTTATCGCGTTATCCGAAGTCGTCAAAGCAATCGTCTATGCACAGTCGGCCGTGATTGGAGTTTATTGTACGAAGCGTTCGATTTGCGAATATTTCGAATTTCTATACGAGGGGCACGTAGCCTGCATGGGGGAAAGATTGCTTCGACGATAATTGCTCGCGTGCTGGACGACAATATTTATCGCATTATGAAAATAGGTGAGACAACAAGTAGCATAACGATATGTTGCGCTCTATATATACGTATATACGTCTGTTAGATAATACGTATATCGATTTTCGGCCACCCGCATATCACGAAGGTTCTGGAGAAAATGCCGAGATTCTTTACTTATTGTCAGTCCTGTTGCCAGAGGGTTCGTCGCTCTCCCCGCTTTGCCGTCAGATCCTTCTGGAAAACCGTTATCGCTTTCCACGTGTCACGGAGCACCGTGACTGTGTCCCCCAGTCATCGACTCCCCGTGCACGCGATCCTCGGCGATGGACAACAAAGAGCGCCAGGCCGCTTGTTGTCACCCCGAAACTCTTAGAACCGCGCTAGTCCTTGAGAGTATCGCCACTCAAAGCCGCTATCGAGATCGACGACAGGTTTACGGATTCAGCTATCGACAACACGCACAACACTCTTGAAAATCAATCGACATCGCATAATGTACGACGCACGACATAAGGTGCGTCGACTTTTGTCCCTTGACACGTGTATCTCCTCCATAGAGGAGTCGACGTATCGATCTAATACGTAAATATATTTAAATACTAAATTTACTAGATTTTCGTTCTTCCGTAGTTACGAATAACTAGAAGAAAACGTAATAACTCGATAATAATTAACCGTTGAACTAGAATTAACAGATTGTTAAATTGTAATCAAAATTTATTCAAAAAAGTAATTATTATAGTAGTTGATTTAAAACCATCGACCCTCGTACCTACATTTTTGTATTTTTACATATTTGAAACATAGGCGAAAGCGAGGTATTCATAATGGGCTAAGTATACGCGTGTGAGTGCATAGAACAGGGAGGGAAAGCTCATTCCCTTGGAAATGTGACAAGACGAATTAAATATTAAACTGCGAGGTCATTGAGACAACTGTTCACAGCATTATTATCGCAATTCTTAAAACCACAATTTCCCGGCCTGCACGTAAATTCCATGAAATATTCAGAAATGTAATCCGTACGAAATGAGAACTGTAATCGGAGTAAGATTCTCGCCACGTGTAACTGCTCGTGTAAATCACGCGAAATGTTCAACGCCGCGATAGTAAGACCCTGAATAAGTGACGATGGAAGCGTTTCCAGTGATTAACATTCTACCGTTGAACAACGCGATGTAACGCCGAGTACATAAGCAATTCGAAAATTGAGAAGATTACTACTTGGAAAGTTTCTTGTTGCGCTAATTGACGATTAACGTTGTATTTAGTCAAAATTCGTGTTAGATGGACCTTAGATCTGAAAGGGAAGATTCCTTGCAAGTTATATGAAAATAATAGAGAATCTTTCATATACGTAGAGTACGTAAAAGCGATGATTCTAGAAGAAAAGTGCGAGTGAAAATGTATGTGAAGTTAGAAAGGGCCAGAGCGGTTTATAGTTTCGTTGATTCATCGTTCTATTACGCGATCTACCTTTTACAGTATTCGAACATTTCTATATGTCGTCCGACTTTCCATTGTTCGTGCGATATCACGAACAAGCGATTGAACAAGCCTAAATTTTAATTCATCTCAACGCTCGATACATCTGAAAAGATGTCACCAAGAGAGAGATCTAGAATGCTTCTGATCGTTGGTTAGGGTGGCAGCCTGTTCAATTAGAAAAGTCGTTTACATCGTCGCGTGGTTAGACCAGCGTTGATCACGGTGACGAGCACTGATTTAGATCTCGGGGCACGATATTGCAGCAGACTGTGGAACAACTGACACCGCACCGGCAGGAAACAACGTTCGGGCTAGGTTCACCGCACTCCACGCTATCCTCGCTACATTCTGACGTAACGTATTGCGCCGAGATACAATCAGCCCCGGCATTTGACACACACCCGTGTCTCAAACGAGCAGATTGTCGTGCCTGGAAAACGATCGAGGCTCATTGTGACCCGACCAAGATATTTCGGATATGCAACTCGCTTCTTCGAATCGTGTCTTACGACCGCCGTCGCCCGGGTCTCATCCATTTCGCGATTAACATTCATCTTGACGACTATCTTTCATGACTCTGTTGCCTAACTCGCCGAGCCGTCGTATATCGAGCTAAACGCCAGGTCGTATACGGTTTCAATTTGTCGTATGCAGGGGTGGTTACACGCAACTAAATTCAACTGTTCACGTGCGCTTGTTTTTAGATACATATCGATCACAGAATATTTCCGAAATACGATTCCATTCATAATCCGTATATCTGAGATCGATCCGGTGTAGTTATGTACAATACAACTTTATACTTTGCGTGAAATACGATGATCTAAATTCTGAATTAAAATTTGACAAAAGTACGAACGTTGCGTATGAACGAGTAACGTTTGAGTGAAATTTTCGTAATTATTTACAAGGAGGTACACCTCATTGATTTCGATGATTTTTTAATATGCCGTAGAAATCAATATTTCGAACAATCTATTTTTGTACGTATAATCACCGCTCGACCTTAATTTTCGTACACATTCTGCTGATAATTGCGCGTCAAATTCAAACCCATACAAGTTATAAATAAAAGATAAGAATTAGGCTCCACTGAGACGGTCGGCAATTGACACTAACGTACATCTAATTATTATTATATACTCATAATTATAGATATTACGAGTAACGTGTATGGGGAAAAGTTGTTCTTGACATCGAGCACCATCAAAGCACAAGATGTGCTGTTTTGTAAATAATTAGCGAAATATTTAATTTTAACAATCGGCATCTCGCAAAAATTGAAAAATTACCGAATAAATCATACCTGTTACCATCCTAAAATTCCAGTTCCTGTATCAAATCTTCACGAAAATTCGCAATTTTTATGAATCGTTAGCTCGCTTTAAGTAAAAACAGATTTAAAACGATCGTTTCTAAAAGACCCTTCTCGTTAGCATGTACATGAATAGAAATTAACCGAAGCACGTTCTTCCTCGAAGCTTCCCTCGAACTTTTCGAAACTAAACAAACTTCCCTTTCTGTAACTTCTCGCCGCATGTACGCCGTTGTATTTAGCTGCATTCTCGCAATAGAGGACGAAACCGGGACAACAATAACTGCGTGATAACTCGCTGCTTTCTTTCTTTATCTTCTTTTTTTTTTTCTTTTTTAAGTCTATTTTGAATCGAAGGAGTATGCGAACGTACGACGTACAATATGCGGACAAAAGAAACGACTATTTCCAGGTCAGATATTCTCGGACACTTATTTTCGCTACCTTATTTTTATGTAAATCACGCTCGGAGAAAAATTTAAGGCACCGAGTCTCTTAATCGATTCCAATGGGTGAACCTCAACGCCGATAGCGCGTCTTGATGACGCTTTAAGGAGCTTTAATGAACTTCGTTCAGCCGAGGCATTGGCTGCGTTCGGAAGAGGGCTTTGCGCGTCGTCGGAGAATCTTCGATCGTTCTGGAATAGTTTCTGACGATGAATTCTGAATACCAAGAATCCGATGGTCTTTTAACGCCTTCGTCACCAGAAATCCGAGCTTCCTATTCACCTTCCGTCATTTTCATTTATCGAAAGTATTTGTCGACTTTTCCATATAACGTTCTGTGGAATTTAATTAATCTTTTTTAGTACTTTAACAGGCCCATACAACATCGAATTATAGTATCGGCACTGGTTCAGGTTCAGGTTGAAATAACACGTTGCTTTAATCGATTCTTTTGTAAAATATAACTCGAAGCGTCGCTGTTCGGTATAATAATTTAATTTGTCTATTTCCACATAAAGTAACTCTACTCCGCGTAACATGTGTAATATTTTAAACATTTACGCCGCTATTCTAAACGATAGTAAACCTTATTCATCACGGAATAATAGAGGTTCGTACGTTTTACACGCGAAATAACTCTGTTTTAGTGGATAGCGCGTAAACGAAACACATTTCTGCTCTTCGCCTCTATTTTCTTATCTTTAATGAAAATATTTCTCTCATACCCGTTTCCACGGAGCGAAATATCCTCGCGGTGTAAACGGTTAAGTAGTTGAATAAACGCTCCTCCACTTCTAACACAACAACGATAGATGTTCAACTTTTCATTCGATTTAAACGATACTTACGTTCGTACATCGTATCTTCTCTATTTGCATTTCGTTACCGAGTCATTAAAAAAATCCAATTAATCCATATCGACTATTCCATTTCGCTAAAATTCATATTTGGTGCACGTGCAACGCGATCGCGTGTCTTTAAATCGCGCATCACGAATTGAAATCGGTGCCGATAATCGGTGGCAGCCGGCAAAGAACGTGTGTTTCACGACTAAAAATAATGCAATCTCCTTCCAAATAAAAATTCCTCGTTATTAATCCACCGTGATGTAATAACAAAAGCTACTGGCAGACGGGCTAGTCCAATAAGCTCGCAGACAAAACAAATGGCAAAAAACAAAGGATGAAATAGAGACAATTGGTACTTGCATCGCACCGTGCATATAATTGTCTCATGATCCGACCTTTGTTCGTTTCTAGGTCATCAGGTCGCGTCGTTTCGATCGCTCTTTTATCCCTCGTGTAGCCTCTCGTAGTTGTAGGAGTACGGCGTAAAATTTGAATCAACCAGCCGGTCGCGCAACGAGTTCGAAGAAGAGGAAAGCAAGCTAAACGAAGTTGAAAGTCGACTATCTTCGCTTACGATTACGATCGCCTCGATACGATCGTCTCTCTTCCTACCTTACGTCGTCGAGTTATACGGGCACGTGCAGCTGAAACAAGGGTGAAACAAGCAACGCCATTTATGCTCGATAACTGGCAGTAACGTGAGACGCCAAGGTGTTCGAATTCTTGCGTGAAACTCTTTTCCCACTTTCTTCTCTCTCTTCAGCCCGAATGAAAATTTCGAATATCGACCGATAGTTTTTGTAAACGAAGTGTTGATGCAATGGTAAAGGTACCAGCGATATACGTTACGTTATATGCGTAATGGTATTCGTAAAGAATAATTTTTTATTCGTACATTTTCTGTTTCCTTTGCAATTACGTTTCATCGTACCGAATCCAATTCGAATCGAAAGGCTTTGCTAATAGCACGTTCAGCCAAATGCAACATTTAATCTTAAATGTATTATACGTCATTGTACGTTTCGTTTCTCGTTACTCGTTCACTGGAATTTTCATTGAAATTCTCGCGTTACGATTAATTTAACTCAACTGGAGTTTTTAAATGTACATATGAACGCGAATTCTTTTCAAATTTGTGACGATTATCCATTGTGGAGGGAATTTCTACATTTTATAAATATATATGCGCGTAATTATTCTTTGGTCATAATTCATTTCTACGATGAATTATTTAAAGACTCGACAAAGTGAACATGTACGTTTATTTACGTTTTATCGACCAGGCTAAAAACTTGGGAGGAATCAACTCGGAAGAAACGAACGGTCCGAAAGAAACGATCAACGTTCGAATAAAAGGAGAGAAAGGTTCGATGTAAAGCGTTTCGCGGAAGGTCTGAACGACACGGTAAATATCCAACCAAGTCCACCAGTAGGAAGCGCTGTACACAAATTGCACCGCATCCATTTCCTTTACTCTTGTTCACGAAAAATGATGACAGTTCTCGCATTTCTTTATCCGCGCCTTCGGTCTCCGTGTCTGCTCTTTTCCTTTTTTCTTTTCGCTCTTTCGATCTCTTCTCCGTCTCCTCCTCTCTCGTCGCGACGTTTGACTCCGATCTTTCGCCACAGACAATCGAATAAAGCTTAAGAGATAAAACGGAGGATAAGTAAAAGACAGAGGAGCTTTTTTCGATGAAAGGATCTATTGAAACACCTCGACGTTGATCCTGGCTGTCGTCGGGAAGGAAACACTTTTACGGAAATGTCATCGTCGACGAAAGGAACGAAGTTTCCAACGGGATTTCTGACTGAATTTGACGAACCTGATTCTATCGCCGATGTCTTTCTTCCTTACTTCTTCTTGCCTCGTCTTCTCTTTCCCTGTATCCTTTTATTCTCTTCTCTTTGACTGCAGCTGAGTGGAATCGTAAAGAGAGTTTTTGAATGGTCTGTTGAAATTCTTCGTTTCGTTTTCTGTTTTTCATGCCATGATTTAAGCGAGAAAATAATGGTCGCTTTCGTGTTACGTATAAAGAAGATTATTGTAACACCTTTAATGGCGGAAAAATAATACAGCGGCGTTTGCGATATAGTAAAAAGGAAACGGAAAAATTAATTATTCGTTTATTGAAATTTTTTAAAGAATTATTCCGCTCTACCGCGGTACGTGTATTTGTCGTTAAAACGAAAAGTATTTAATCGTAGAAGGTGAAATATAAAAACGAATCTTTGGTCCTTCCGCCGCGTGGAATAAACAACGTACTGTTAAAACAATGGAACACATGGTACATTCGAAGGAACAAGTAGCAAGTAGCAACTCTGGGCAAATTTACGAGCAAAATCGCGCATTGTTTGCCAAAACGGTATCAAATAATCACACGTGACTAATTTCTGTTGATAACAAGCGCAAGACCGGCGCACCTGGAACTAAGCTGTAACTGGCTGACGCCAGTTACTTCGAACAATGAGCGAGAGATCGCTCGTTGCCGATTTTAACGACTCTTTTGCACGTGCGACTAGCCGCTCGACTACAAAATCCACCGTCGAATATGGCACAGTTTCTATTCGCGCTCGAGACGTAGCCGCGTACGACGGTCCCGCCGATAAACTTCGATCTTTAGCGAAACATTCCGCGTCTGTAGGCACCACTTCTCTCGCGGAAACCTGCATAATTTATGTCGAACGATTTCACGACGAACTTTGTCCTCGATTTACGAGACGGATGGAATTTGGAATCGTTAGGCACGCGGAACTGTGTCAAACGCGGTCGCTGATTGCATCACGGTGCGGCGTATCTCGTTGGTTCAAAGGTGACGCTCACTGAGAAGATACGCTTCAGGCTCTATGCTCGGGTAAAAATATCGGAAAATTGAGAACTACCGCAACAACCATAAAATTCGTCCTTCTTCCAAGCATTTTTAAAGCACTTGGAAGGTACACGCAATTGCACCGACTTAAAGTGTCGTAAGTTTCGCGCGATCGCATCGATGCGTTCAACGAACAGACAAATTTTTCTAATTTCAGTCTGCTGCTTCGCCACCGTTTTATATCGTTCGCAGTAACGAAAGAAATAAAATTATTTGACAGGATGATTTCCGATTACTCGATACTGAAAGAATTGTTTGACACTAAATTACATAATTTTCCGTACGTATGGTATGCTTGTCCAAGGAAACATCGACTACAGTGTGAAGAATGAAAGTTAATAAATAACGGCCGTGTCGTTTGAAATTACTCGGATCAGGTTTTTTTCGGACGTTGAACATCTATATAGAAAAATAATGCGGACTTTGCAATTTCACTCTTGCCTGTGACATAACTTTGGCCGATGTCCAAGGGCGGTTACCGCTCCGCGGATGACGCAAAATTCTTGGATTCGCGTCCTTCTTTCCTTCTTTCCATCTTCCCATCCCATTTCGCTTTCATTTGTTTTCATAAAATCGCGTTACGATTCTCCGCTATTCGATATTCGAAAGTCCAAGGTCTCATTTTCGCCAGCGATACGTTATAAAAGCGTCCCTATCGCAAAACTCTTCCATCGTATTGCTGTTTTATAACAAATTATATTTCACGTTTAACGTGAAATACGCAAAGAATAATTAATACGAACGAACCAGAGGAATCATAGAACATATACATAGTTTTCGTATTTTCAACCCGTCGAGAGTACCTTTTCCATGAATATATTTTATATTATGACGTCTACGTACGAGGAAGGAATATTCTACCTGAAAATAAATAAATCCGACAAATCTCACTAGACATAATGGATTTTTGATAAACTCGAGCTGTTTGAATATTCTTTCCTCTCGTGTATTTTTAAAATGCATTACGGCCTATATGTTTTCGATGTTGGTTTTCCACATTTCGCTAGCAACCGATAGATCCGAATATGAAATTATTGATTTGGCAGTTATTTCTCTGAAACAGAAAACCATACTGCTATAGCTGTACCTATTATATCGTATGTACAGTACGACAAAGAAATTGCATCGTCGATCAAACGTTGTTCGTTATTGGTACAGTGTCAACTCGCAGAATAGCATTCTTGCCATCGTACAACGTTCTCTTTTTCCAAGACTGTTCTTCCATTTCCGGGCGTCAACTCAAGGAATCGAACACACAGCGGTGAATTTCAGATCTTTCCAAGCGAATTAGTTTTTATTTTCTTTTTCTGTTTTTCTTCAAGCCACGCGTCGCGACGTGAAATCTCGTTGCGGTACGACTGCTGTTGGTTGCGTTTTTGCTTCTTAATTACGTCTCGTTGTTTCGTCAAGTGCGAGACGAAGCTGGATTTAACAGCGTATCGCGCAAGGGAAAAAACCCAATTCCATGTCTTCTACGTTAGTTCGATTCGTTAAACGTTTTTGACAATGGAAACTTTAGAAATCGAAACTGTGAAACTTCACAAGGATCTGTTATCGATTTTCTCCATTCTCCAGGTGATCCACCCTGTTCTTAAAATAACTTCGATGATAGACATTTTAAATATATGGAGAATAGTTGTACAACGATGGGACAGTTTCGGTTATTTGGTCATCGTTGAAAATGCGTCATCGTCATGAGAATTCCGATCGAGTCAATTACAAATCAATCTTGTTGTTCTTGTTGAAACAATGTTCGTCACATTTAAGTACAATGAAAAATCCCTTTTTTATATTTTTACACGACACGATGAAAATTAAGCACGCGCAGTGTCGATTTAAGAAACGACGCCGTTTACATATTTTACTAGTTTCATCAGGTCGATTCGAGGCTAGTTTCTATCGATCTTCGGTTAAACGATCTCTATCGTTTCGTATAATCCGTGCACAGAAAGTCAAATAATATTCGGTTACGATATAAACTTTTTTTCGTTGACCCTGTATTGTTATTCGATCTTATTGATTCTATTTTTATTTCGCTACATCTGTGCCTCGTATCACATCATTTTCCTTCTTCGTTCCTATTTCCTTAATATTTCAAATCTCTTTCTCACCCCTCGAGTTTCTCCATTCTTCTCTTCATCCAACTCGCATCAATCCAAAATCATTGCACAGCTGGCCCCGCGATCGACCAACCCAACGCTCGATATTGCACGAGGAGGATTCTACCAACAGATCGCCGTTCAATTCCAGTTCGAGCAACTGTCTGCGTTGGTGCTTGAAAAGCTGCTAATTACCATCGATTTGCACGCAAGCTGGTGCAACATGGCGCACGTTCTCCGATGGAGAAGCACGTCTTCGATAGGAGATCCCGTGGAACCAATTCGAGGACGGTCGAGAGGCTGGTCCGGCTCGGCCTGTAATCATTTGGCTAGCAATTTGCGTGGTCGACGAGGTCGCCAGTTTACCATTAATGGCCTCTATATGCGTGTCAACGACGTAGAACCACCAAGATATTCCATACGGTAGACGCCATCGAATTCTCTCGTTTCCCCGGTGTACTTAGATAAAACGTAAATTACGCTGTTCGAGAGGTGCAGATTGTAGCGTATTTACGCGGCACGCTTCAACGGGGCGCAGAACTTGAAATTACGAATCCAGTCGGGTACAACGAGAACGCAAATTGCGAGCATTTTGCGCGAGAGTTTATCGCGAGTTTGAAGCAGCACCCCGAACTCACGACCCGAGTTGCGTAGCCCGCTCTTTGACGATTCGTTTTTGGGCCACGAGGACGAACCCAGACCAGAGGAACCATGTTGTTCTCCGTTTTCGACCGGCTGGTGGTTTTCCCTCTCTGCTGCGGCTTTCGCAACGCCTTTGCATCGCGCAAACACGGACAGCAATTGTCTCGACCGGATGAAAGAATTTTCCACGTCGCTGAGATTTTGGCATTTTCGAATCTCGCGCGTGCAATAAGATCAAAGCAGGTTTTCGCTTCCCTTTGCCTTTTTCTTTATTCGCGTGAGAATTGAGGTACAATCGTCGATACCTCTAAAGAATATAGACGTAAATATAAAAGAATAAGTAACCTCTTCTACGAAGGTTCTTACGTCGAGAGCTTTCGAGTAGTTTCGATAGTTTCGATAGTTTCAAGTTCGATGTTAAGAACCGAGCAAGCTCAAACGTATCTTTAGCAGTTGCTCCAACTTTCGCGATATCGTTATTCGAGAGACAAGTCATGGTCGGAACGTTTCCTACGAGTTACTTCTCCAACCTAACACATTCTAGTATCGTACTTAAGTTGATGGAAGAAAACAGGGGTTTATAAAAAAAGTTGTTTCGACGCAGCACATACCTAATACTTAATATTACATGTCGAATTCGCAATTTATAACATATGTAAGTGTAAATCTTCGTGTTCTCTTTGCGTTGTATTATAGAATATATAGTTGGACGAAAATATTCAACATGTACGTATTAGATTGTATACAGCATCGCGTCAGTGCATATCGTATAATACCGTAAGCTGTATACTAACATAGGAAACGTAATGCTACACCACACGCTAACTAGAAAACACAATATCATGCCACGCGGAATTACTAATAAATCGCTTTAAAACAACGTACAATCTCGTAGTCCATTGTTTGTCAAAACAACACATCCACGAGCGTCTGGTATCAAGAGAGAACACGCTCAGCTTTACCATGCCTCAGATCGATGCGAACAATGATACACGCTATAGTGGAATAAATGCATAGGCAGAGCAGGAGAGGGGACGATCTTTACGGCGGACTTAGTTGCTGCCAAATCTCTTCCTCTGCCAAAATTCTCCTTGTTTCCTCGAAGATTCCCTCGTCCTTCTCTCGTGGACGGTTTCCGCGAATGTCTGAGGAAAAGCGCGGATTTACAAGACCACCGCAGTCTGGAGCTAGATTCCGGAAGAATCGGTAGCGTATCTACGCGCTCTTCCGGTCTCCCATGTTCTTTCGTTGCCTCGGTTCCGTCAGCTAAGTATGCCCGAGGATTGAAATATCGCTATGCCGCGCTGGAGGAAAGCAACGTCGGGACGATTTGGCGACACGCCAGTTCCTGACTTTTCCGATTACTCATCGATCGTCCAAACTAACGCAACCTTGTGCGGATATGGACAATTGGAGCAAGCCTCGAACTCAAGTTGTCGGCCAAGTACGCGTAACGAGCTGGAAAAATTCACGCACTCGTGAAACGCGTTTCACTATATATATTCCACCATTTTCGTTCCAAGCTCCTTTACCATGTGCTACGATACAGACGCTTATTTGATATATTTTTTATAGTCGTAATAACCGAAGGATACTTTTGATTTTATGACGTGGAAATCTGCGTATTATGAATGAGAAAGGTCGTCATGTTGGAACAGCTGACAAAAATTTTGCGATACTTGTAAAAACTTTTACGAATATGCGTGCGTATAACATTTTATTCGAATCTTTCTGACCGTTGTACATGTTATTTTGAAATTTCATCAGCACCGTAACGAGACACGACTGACACGATTAAAAGAAGCCTCGATATTCAATAGGATTGTCTTTATCGCTTATCATGTGTTTTAGATTAAGAACTATTCGCGCTGTATACTAAATGTAGCGTCTATAAAACATGCGCGTCTGTGTATGCTTGTGGTAAGTATAATCGATCGTATCTCGTCAAGGTGTTAAGAAAGTTGAAAATGTTTTATCTGACGTACGATATACGCATTAAAACTTTCTACGGTACTAGAGTATTACATAGAATATTATTACAGCGAAAGGTATTTTAAACGTTTTTAGCTTATTTCGTAGCAAACTCATTTTGGAATTTCTATAAAGTTCAATTTTTAATTCTCTCAAAAGTTCACTGCATTTAGCGCACTAGTTTCACTCCATTTAGAAGTTAAAGTGTTTTTTATTGCTCGGCCTTTGTTCTACCGATCGTACCTTTTTCTGCTTTCCAATTTCAATTTCACGAGAGTTTTCTTCTTTCTGTCGTTGGTTTTTCATTGATGTTTCTCTTTTCACTTTTCTACTATTCGCAATGGAAAGTCGATCGATGTAAAACAAGAGTAATCAAATGGTAAAACAATTAAATCTTCGATATCGGAATGATTAAAATCTTCGAGTTTTCAATTCCTGATTTTGCTACGGTTGTCACATTTTTGTGAAAATTTCTTGCGAAAGGCTGCCACGTTGCAGCTTTTCCTCTGTCTTTTCGCAATATACTCGAGCTAAACGATATTCGTTGCTCGTATTTTCACCGTCCAAATATACGTCTCTTGCTGATTGAAAATTTTTCTACGGTAGTATTTGTACATAGGATTACAAAAGAGCTGAAAAAATTTATCATTTCGGTAAAACTACGTACAAGATTTATAGACAATTGGAACGTTTAGACGTCGCCGTTTATTTAATCCCTGTTTTAAAATCGTTTCTACGACAAGGCGTAATTTATCGAAATATAACTAGATTGATCTTTCGACGCGATAGTCGAAGAACGCATGCTACAGAAATTTTATTTTTCGAACGATTTATCGAATGCAACGAACGAAAAATCGGATATAACGAGATCCATAGAGCTGGCTAATTTCACCGATCTGGTTCTGGCAGATATCGTCGTCAGATATTACGTACTATCGTTTGCCAGATTACGTGAAAAGCTCGGACTTATCTTTTTCTAAAGCTACGGAGATTCCCTTGCACGCTGTTCCATCTTTCCCATTCTAGTAGGTATCCTAGCTTTTCGTTTGCTTCTAAGCCGGATAATACAATGATTTGTCGGTTAGGCTTGTTTCCCATCGTACGGTTATCTTCACGACGTTTGTGCACCGTTTTGGCCACTGTACAAGCAGGTCATATCCGATTTCTGAAGCGATATTGATTCATGAAAACGTAACTCTCTCTGTTACTACCAGGGATCAAATAGCGAATACGAAACATCGGTTGCGTTTCTTCTTACAAACTCAATAAAATCATTTTGTATTCGAGAAAATATTCATTGCTTAAATACCACATCTCGTCGCCAAGCAACGCACACGTAATTTGAAAAATATACTTGTGCAATTTTGTCAACGCGACGATTTATATAAATTTAAATACTCTAAAGTTTACTTTAAAAAATGATCCTTTTACACGGAATACTGGTGTGTATCACTTGCAACTTTCAAATTGCAAAAATTCAACTTTCTTCGAGTTCTCTTACGTTAAAGGATACGTATCATCCTTTGAACCGTCGATTCAAGATCGTTATCACCGCGTTATCACTGTAATCACGTAAATATGTAAAATTTCTAATCGAAATAGAGTTTCACGCGAGGGTCTTGCCATCCGCCATATTCATTAGTTTTCTCTCATTCTAAATATCCGGTTGCATACGATTTCGCGTTATCGTTAAATTTCCTATAAACATAATCTTACATTTTAATTCAATGGAAAATTATTTTTCGACAATGGCGGAAACGGATACAATACATACGTAGATGTGCGTAGATGAGACGATCTCAGAAAAATGATCCGGTGTATACCGTGGATAAAATGAAATTACCAAGTGGACTGCAATGACCACGGCACCAATTAGCGTGGCATTAATTGAGTCGGGCGTCGCCGGCGAGTGACATATACATACGAGTTCCGGTTCTCACGTACGTCGGTTCGTGTGCATAATAAATTTCCGCTGCGTCGACCTTTCGGCTACAGCAACGGCGCTAGCAATACCATTACTGTGATTATCGTTCGCGACCATCGGTCTCTCCATGGACGTCCATCGGTCCGCGCCACAAAATCTTTCTATCCGACGATATTTATCCAGCTATGAAATTTCAATGTCAAATAAAATCTTACAGTTTACGAAAGGTGGGGAGAAGTACGGTCGATTTGCTTTTCGAATGGTCGATTATCGAGCTTGATTTTGTTGATTTGTCGAAAGATAGCTAGGAAAAGTAAATTTTCCAACTTTCGCACGGAAAATTATCGATTTATTTAAGGATAAAAAAAAGTTTAGATAGAAAGATCTTTGCGATTTGTGCGTTTCTAGTAAAACAGTTGCTGTATAAACGAAGAAAAAGATAAGATTAATTTAACGGAAATAAAATTCCGACGAAACGACCGACACAACTTGTAAAATCGTTCGATTCCTATGGCATTCTAAAGATGGACTCGATTTATCACGAACGTTCCAAGTTGGTATGTTCCATGTTCTGGTTGTTCCGCAATTTTCCGTAATCGAATATCGCTCGTTTTCGCTTATCGGTTAACGCTGGTCTCACCCCTTTTCTTCCACCGTCTTTCACGATCTTTCACGATCTTTCCGCGTGTACACGTTTCCTTTTTCCGTTAGTTTCGTCGCATCGCTTAATACCGTCGCTTCTAGTCACTGTTTTGTTCGATGTGTTACGATAACGTTGTTTGCGTTAGGATTATCTTGTTTCGCCCCGGTTTATAGGATACCAGGAACGGCCGGTGCTTTATCCAGTTTAGCGGCAAAGCGGTCCAAATAAATTCGGTTTAGTCCGATGGGACTCTCTATTCTTGACATTCCGGTAAATTATCCTTAACGTATGGATAGATGCGTTCCATGGTTAATGCGAATATAGGTACACGTATATAGGTATTTATCACATGATATATAATATATCATACATCAACATATTTATCTTATAAGTAGATAGGAATCTAAAAATGTGAAAATTTTACTTTATATTACGATTCCGTATTTGGTTAACGTACGCGTAAATGCACGGCTTCGAATTCATCAGCCTTTAACCAGAAGCTGCGGAAAACAGTCGTCCGCGTCGTATGCACGACGTTCGCCACGTTATAGGAAAAGTCAATGGCGCGCGAATACTTTGGAGAGACGCTGTTGGAAGTTTAATGGGGTATCGATGATCAGAATAACGGGAAAGAGGAAAGGAAATCGTGGTTGCTGAAGCGTCTACGGTCGGAGAAGGAAAACTCGGGAGAGGCAACGGAAGAAGGAAAACAAGCAAAAGGAGCCTAGCACGAGAGGGAAAAAAACCCTTACGTATACTTCGTATGCTTAACCGATTAAAAGGTTCAGATTACTCGACGATCCCATAAAAATAGTCGAATTCTTTTAGATTGTTAAACATCGTATAAACGAACAAGGTTGGAAAACATCGAAGGTTTTCCGTTTTCAGTTATCGATCGCAGTAAAAATACGTACATATATATGACTTCTAAGTCACGCTGTAGAGAGGTAACCTGTTGACTTGGTTTTGCGAGTTTCTCGATGAAATTTAAGTCGGGTAATCAATCGAAGAGATTACTTGGTTATTGGAGAAATTGTTTAACTCGTGCCACACTCTCCGTTAATCTCTATGTAATTTTTAACGCACGGTAACGACAAATGCGAATCGAGCTAATCGAGTTTTCTTCGAATGGAGAATACTCGAGTAATCGAGGGTTCGCGCAGCATCGTAGTAGGTATAACCTGCGCTTGAAACAGATGATCCCTAACTTTTGACCGGAAACGTATACAAGGAAAACACGTCCGTTTCAAGCGAAAGCATCAGTGAATTGAATGGAGAGGATCAATGCGTCTGGAAACAGCGGGCGTTGTGCAAGCGTTGCGTGCACACAAGCTTCGGCAGAGCATCCATCACGTATGCAGAATCCCTTCAAAGAGGCATTGTTACTTGCCGGAGAGGATCGATCAAGTATCGTCGATTCAATGAACAACTGATTAGCAAGCCGGTATAGCGTGGATGTAGCCAGTCCGAACAGTTATTTATCGCGTGGTCGCGACGTGTTTCATAGATACTGGGCCAGGGAAATATTTCTTGCGTGACATTCTATTATTCCTTTCCAAAGTTCTGTAATATATGCGTTGAATTTTAACGTTAAAAGATAGTGGTTACCCTTTATCGAAAATATATATCCAAAGTAGTTGATTTATGCGTAAAATTTAAATATCTGTCAATTTTGAAAAGACGCGTAATATACGCGTGGGTGGGTTCATTCATTCCAATTTTCTGTACAAAAGATTAACTTTTCCCTTGTCCGTTTTCCTTTTTCTTCGTAAACACGAAGGTATGGTCGCCGTGATCGTTTTCTCAAGATCGTGCGAATATTCGATCTTTGAAAATTGCAAACAACTTCTCCGAGTCATTTCACTGTCATCTCGAAGTTTCTTAAATCTTTGGTTTCGAAGATTCTGACAGGTATTCGATACATCGCGAAAAAGTACCAAGAATCTCTAAAAATTTCGTCGATCGTTCTCCTCTCTCGGTCTTTCGCAAAGCTATAAACTTTCATATCCAGGCTAGTTTCCATCATTTTATAGATACAAAAGTTGATCTTCCCAGTGAACTAACAGTTCCACTAAGGACACTTGGTCTAACTTTAAGGAACGAAAGTAGCCAGCCACATTGTTCTATAGATCGACGAGAAGCACGATGAAAAGAGTAGCGCGAATGAAATCGAGTGGCGACCCTTGATCCGTGCAAGAGCGAACAACAAGCGCAGTTCGTACACATCGACGCGAAATCTATTGTCATGGAAGAGCAAAGGCCGACTAGCTCGAGTATCGGTTTGATTCAGCGACGCGTCGTCCGAGCGTGTCTGACAACGGCTAAAAGTTATGAAAATGAAATTCAACGGTGAGATTTTCGTCGCGTTTCATCCGAGCGATAGAAAGAAGAAGAGAGAGAGAGAGAGAGAGAGAGAGAGAGAGAGAGAGAGAGAGAGAAAAGAAATCAAAGAAATCGGAATGACGAAGAAGCAAGGAAAGGAAATGAAATTGGATATTGCGAGAGCCCGGAGATTCGAGGGTCGACTTGAATAGCTAGTGATCACCGATCCCGAAGATCGTGGCCCAAACTTCGTACGTTCTCGTGTCCAAGTTCAATTTCTTACGCGTGCATGCAGCATTCGTCGACCTATTGTCACCGAGTAGAGACGCAATATCGTCAGCCCCGGTGAAATATTACGTTGCAGAAATAGCGAAGGCACCCGTCTCACGGCCACTTCTTACTTCTTCGGATAGATGCCCGTTACCCGACTGGAAAATTCAGGTAACCGTCTTTACTCCGGCTTCGACGGTGGAATACTTTTAATCTTGGCGTGCGTCGAACATATTTTCGGATGGAACGATTCGATGGAACGATTGAACGTAATTTGGATTACGTGAATGTTTAGGCGTGTTGATTTGTACGTTGCTCCGTGGCAAATACCAACGATAATAATTTATTGTACAGCATAGGAAATTCTGAAAATTCTCGCCCCGGTTATCGAACGATCTCGTTCGAATTATTCCCCAGATTCGACTCGATCTTTCGATCGATCGATTCGTTTTCTTCCTTTAAGCTACAACCGTCGAGCGATTTTCAGCAGATTCCTCTCGAGAAAATCCCTCTACCACAATACAAATAAATACAAACGGTAATAAAGTTACAACAAAGGCTCAATTACAATACTGCGTTTAACTTTAATTTCAGAAAGTTAAAATCAGAAAGTTTGGTCGTATACAGGGAAACGCACTCGTGCTTGTGTAGAATAAACAAAAGCTTACATTATATGGAAAGAACGCACAGTTGAGAGTAACCAACGAGAAAGCAAAGTTGGCCAGATTGCTTACGATGTGAAGTGGTGAAATTTGTTTTAAAGATTTGCAGAAACGCTGTTTGCTATTACGCGTATCTATTTTATCCACTTGCACTGTCTGAAACATTTTATTTACTTAAAACATAAATACAGCAGTTATAAACACAAGACAAAGATACATATAACTTGATTACATCGATTCGAACAACCAATCGATCAAACAACGAATCGCATAACCAACGACGTCCGTATATTGTATATGCAATAAAATTAATTCAATAAAATGATTGCATTTCTGAAGTTTAAATTTGCAATTTTCCACGCTTCGAGTCTTCGTCCGCAGCATGCAAATAATTACCGGCATATCACACAGGTAATGCATAATTCCTTTTGCCATCGCATATTCCATATTAACACGATAGTTTTCATTTTGGCTCAGCTTCAAAGGAAAAACCTGGCCGACGTTAATCACGTTTCGCGTTCAGTGATTTCAATTAATCGTATCGAGTGATGCTGTTTCTGCCCCCGTTTCGGTTTCATCGCCGTTCAGCTAACCCCGTTGGACCACGGCTTTCGCGCTCGTATTTTCATGGGATTTCGCGGCAGCCCGGGCACGCGGCTCAATGATATTCTCGATTGCCGCCCGTTAAACGCCGCCTATAACCAGATGAACTTGACCGCTGTCCGTAGTTTTCACGGGTCCGTTCGATTCGATCCTGGATTAGATTTTGTTGCCGTTTATCAGAAAGCTCTGGAATCGGTCGTTTCGTGGTGACGCGCGCTGCGTAATTCCTTGTTCGAACCGGTTTCTTCCTTTCGTCGAACGTTGCCAGTTTCTTGTTTAATCGGCGGAATAATCGTGGAAAGAGTCAGCAGACTGAAAAACCTAGCGAAATAAGTTGAGAGTTTTAGAATTTCGATTTACTACTCTATCGATTTGGTATATTTTAGCTTTCGAAAGTAGGTAAGTAAGATATTTCTGAGACGATGAGAAAGCTGATCTTACGATTAAATACGTTAAATACGTTAAATACGTTAAAGATACGTTTCACGTGTAATGCCGTTGACAACGTATTGAACGTTAAAATTTACTCTTTTATAAAACACGACCTTTCGCAGATTGAACTACTTGTCAAAATTCAGGCTTTTCTAAACCTTGCCACTTAATTATCGTACCCGGGAATTTAATTTACTGCGGAAAGCAGTAAACCGCGAAATAAAGCTATAATCGTGGCCACAAAACGACGTTAATAAGCGGAGTAGAATTTTCAAGAAGCAAAGTTTGCCTCTTAAGAAAGCTGTTGTTGTAGCTACTTTACTCGAAATTTCGCGCTGCATGTGTTTGGCTTGCAATCGCAACGACTTTGAGTACGAAGTTAGCTGGAAAAGGGTGTAAAGGTAGCTTTATAACGGTTACAGAAAAAGCATATTCAGCGAGGAAAATTGCAGGCATAAAGGAAATTCCGAGATCGAAGGTGCACGATATTATATAGAGAAATACACGGACGTAAGCAGCCGTTCGTCGGGAGAAACGGACGAAATTCTCTGAAAAGAACAATACGCCGGGATTTATCAGAACACGTTTCATCGTCCGGAAATAAAATTATCGAACGTTGCCTTACTTTTACACGGAACTTACACGAACGTATTCCCAAGCTTTTCAAAAATAATTTCACGTAATTTAATCGAACGTGAAATCGTGCGACGAACGTTTCAGTTAACTTTATTGTAATTTTGCTGGAAAATTGCGAAATAAATCAAACAATTTGATATACGAAAGAAACTGCTGGAAAACCGTGGAATAAATTTTTGTACAAAATTATAAACGCGTGCATACGTTGTACGTGAATGGATGTTTCGATGATACCAATCTGAAGTTTATTTAATCGATTTTCTATGAATGTTTTACACAGCTTTCTATGAAACGAAAAGATACGGATAACGGCAAGCAAGGTTAACGGCATAAAAACACGAAACAAAAACGACAATTTCTAATGGCTGAAAAGCTCGCTCTTAGATATAACGTCGCTTACTCTTTTATGACGTAAGGAAGCGATAAATATCACGTTACGAGCTAGCAGCTTAGAAAATCTGCTTTTTTTCCACGTCACAGCGCCAACAATTCGAGCCAGAGCTCGAGTTTATTGCGTTGCGAGATAGTGGATGCCAGGAGTACATATATATGATAAACTGCGGCTTGGTTCCCTATTATACGCTCTTCTTCAAGATCGCGTCTTCAATTTTGTAGATTTTAGAACAAAGTTTCTTCGAACTTCGTAGCTATTTCGTTCAACGAAATAACTCGAAGTAACACCAACAGGACATCCGATCCGATTACAATCGAATACCTTAATAAACCGGACCTAAGATTGACCTCGCGACCTGCTTCTTCTCCTTTATTTTCTACTTTACCGAAACACACGCCTATATTTTGTTGGAAAATCTAAATCTTATAAAGTTACTTGATTTTCTAAATACATATCGGTTTTCATCTGATCTCTCGATTGCAAACGCAACAAACAGGTTGCAGCGATCGGAGAAACGCGACGCAACACAGATTAAATCTCGTTCCTTTTGAAACAGCCGCGTATAAATTTCGATTCGTAATTCCGTTAGCGATTTTACACTACGTTCGAGTTTTCGATCGACCGACTAAACCGAGCCAACAACTATTCGAAAAGTAGATCGTAATGGGCCGATCGTATGGATCTGAATTCAGGATTCCTCCGATCAGAGACGAGAAAGTTGCCTGATTGTATAAATCTTCTCCGATGAGTATCCATCTGGTAAGCACGCGATTATTTTTTCTAGCTGCAAATATATATATATATATATATATATATATATATATCATTTCCATTAATTCGAATCGTTTCGAGGGGAACGATCGGATCGATAGGGGTCAAAGAGAAACGGGCGCCGATGTAATTGCAAAACGCCCTCTCTCGCATCGCCGCGACGAGCAGTGCGTGAATTACGACTTGACCGTGATTTCGTCGTTTTTCCTCGATTTCGGATGCGTCGCCAATTTATTATACGCTCGGTGAAATGGATCGAGCCCGAAGAAAAGCTTTCCATCGAATGGATTCGTTCGCCGACCGTATCTACCCACCGTATTTTATAATCTTTTTGCTCTCAACGCGTTGCGTATGGTACTCTCGTTATCAGTTTCCCCATTCATCCCGCAATTCCTCTCTTCTAATCCTCATCTTACTCGATTGTTTTTATTCGTAATAAGCGCGGCGCTTATTTTCATTTCGTTTCATTCGCTCGACCGCTTAAACGCTTGAAAGTTGATCGAATAAAATTTTACCGAAAAATTCCAACAGTTCGATTATCGAATTAAGGTAAAACGAATCGATAAACATCGTCTCTGTTTAACCATTAATCTGTTTCATATTTAAATTTTAGCGAAAGATATTTTTCAAATTTTCGCAAAATCGACCTATATATAAAATCGAGGATCCTGAAGCAAAAAATATACGGATGTCGAGCTTTTCGCTAACGTACTATGAAAATGGATTTCTAAGCAAAATTGAAAAGTTTGTCAAAGGAAATGGTTGCCGGTCACATTCTCTGTCGTAGTAGTTCAGAATTTCAAAAGAACAAATTTCAAAATCGATTCCACGTGTATCGAGTTTTTGGAGTCAGCGTTATTAAAGGTACGATAAAAATCAAATTTCATCTTCTGATTAACGATTGTGCGATCCTTCGAGTCGCGGGTTATAAATTCCAGCCTCTAGAATCGACGCTTCTCGATAGATTTAGTAAAATTTCGTTCGTACGCAGTTGTTTCGGTTACTTGATTTCTGTAAAACCTCGGAAAAAGTTCGGACGATGATTTTTATCGTCGGCAAGGATCGACGCTTGACACGATTTAACAAAATTACAACTATTTCGTACCGCGATAATAACAATTTAATAACAATGTACCACTAAAACTTGCTATTATTCGTTCTTAAACCATTTACCAGAATAAACTAGTACGCAATAATACCGTGAAACTTTTACCATGTTTAATATTCACTCTACACAGAATATAATACTATATCGTAAAGTTATAATCAATTTATTAAACGTAACACACAAGCCTGTAACCGTTATTCTCACTAGTTCGCTAACTTTTATCGTTCGAATTTAGCCCGTTATAAAATTATGCAACTTACAGTTTAGTTAAAATTCCACGTAAAACGAGAAGATCGATCGCAATTTTGACGTGTATTTTACTTACGGTGCTATTTATTTTCCTAAAAAAACGCTTCGACAATGGCCCGCTTTACGTAAATGCGTTTCGTTTGGATAACGCGCGCATGAGTTGCAAAAATAATTTCGACGCTTCGTGTCATTATCGCGTGACATTAATCCTTGTCACGACGAGCAGAATGCTCTATCTATGGAAAATGTTGCATCGAACAAATTCATAATAGGAGGATTTCGGTCGTCGTATCATCAGGCTTTCACGTCGTTTTCTGACACGTATTCCCGAGATGATACGGAAGCGGCGAAAAAAGAAAGGGGGACACCGTTAAACGTTGCACCATAGAAATATTTCAGTCGATTTGAAACGATTCAATTATCTCGAAGCCTGCTCAAAACCGATCCTGATGGAAATTGCGCGCGAAAGAAATTTTTTAAAACGCGGATCGACCAATGTTCCCGGGATTCGCAGTTTCATCGTAAAATCGAAATGAAGCTTTCACCCAATATAATCGTTGCATTACTCGGTGTTCTACAGGTGGAAATTGTTCGCGCTGAAACGGGTATACGTATTTTTTGTATAAATCTCTGCAAACGATAAAAGCTTCGTTTAATTTTGTAACCACACCGCGTCTAAAAATTACTCGCCTTTTCTTCCGAGGGTTTGCAACCGAACGGAAAAGTTATATTTCCCTGTCGACGATGTCTCATCTTTCTACCGTTGCTTACATTTTTCGTTACATGTATTAATGTAACATGTATTAATGGCTATAATTTCTGAACGTGTTGTTAAGTATACGAGAATAGTATAGAAGCATCGACAAGAAGATTGCGTCACGAAATACAAATTTCTGTTATATCGTAGCTGGAAGAAGTTACGACACGACGGTAGAAAGAGTTCAAGTTCGCAGAAAATATGGCTTCCGTTATGCAAGAAAGTTGCAATCGAAAGAGATTTGTATACAGGCAAGACATCTTGCAATTACGCTCTCTCTCTCTCTCTCTCTCTCTCTCTCTCTCTCTCTCTCTCTCTATTCCCTCTTTCTCTGTGATTACGATAAAGCACAACAACGTCAACTAAGGTTTCACCCGGCGTACGTTTCTCATCAGTCAGAAGATGAAGTTGGCAGGTGGCTGTTATTGTTACTTACACAGCGACGTATACTTATTGTAATATTCATGCTCTGAAGGTAATTTCATCGCTATGCAAAGCAAGAGTGCGTGAGTTTCGAAGCGACAAGAGATAATGCGGTAGAAAATGTTTTAACCATACCGCATTCTCTCGTAATTAGAGGATCATAAGGTGTTGCATACCTTGCAAAACAAGGTAGTAAACAAGTAACATCTAGCATGTTTTTATCGTACGATTTAACAACAGCAGCTATGCTAATTCCTAACTGATGTATTACATTTAGCAAGATTACGATTTAGAAAATAATTACGTACTATAAAACTTGAAAAGAATATAAGATCGCGTGCGTGTCACGCGACTTTCGGTCGTAATTTCCGGCGGCGTTCTTTCGAGTTCCCAAAAATTACATCGTATATGCCAATACGCGGACTTCGACTGGAAAGAGTTACGTTTCATACCAAAAGTATCCTAGATAATTCATATTTAATCGTTTAATCTTCGTTATGCGAAAATATTCTCAAGAATAAAAATGATCGTGAAATTATTATCGCATATCTGCGATATTACGCTGACGAGAGGAGTTTAAAACGATTAATCGTTGGGTTGAAAGAACATAAAGGCGATAATATTCGTCGCTGCGATTGAATGCTCAATGAGAATCAAGAATCGGCGCATTCGTAGAACATGATGAATGTGGAAACGAACATAAATCGACACCGTGAATTCTAGCGAAGGAAACACACGAATAAATCTCAGGAGATTTATATCGATGACCATTTGGCGATCGTTGGATAATCGTTGTCCGGATTTATTACCTTTAACTGTAATGCTTATTACGCTCAGACATTTGCCGCGATTTAATCTCGATTTTTTAAGTATTTTGCGAAACGTCCCACGGCTTTCGAACGACTTTCAAATTCTTTTTGGTAACTGTAATCCTTATTGGCACGTAAAAATTGTTTCACATACTATAAATCGTTAAATAAAAATGTACGAAACAAATAGAAAAGAGATTCTTATTCCTGGTCTTGGATATGACACACAAAGATAACTCGATAAATAAACTTTCTCGTTATTTATTTTTGCGAAAGAAATCAAGGACGAGTTATGTTTGTTCAGGAAGAAGACAGAAGATGCCAAAATACGAAAGAAACTGGTCTGCCAGAAGCCAGTTCTACGGCCCCGCCTTTTTGTATCGGACAATCGAGTAGAGGTGAACGAGAAATAGCCACGAAATCGATATGTTACCGCCAGTACAAATTTGGACAAAATGTTTTTGCTGTCCAACCAAGACCGCCGAGACGATTTTATGATTAAAATTTGTAAAAAACTTTTCATTCTTTCAATGGATTTTATAATTAATTCGTCTTTGCGATCTTTTGCGCATTTAATAAATACGTTAAATGAAACGATCGAATTAAACAGCGAATAATAAATAAAATGTCTAAATAAAATCTCCAATTTCATATTAATTAATTATCACGTTTTTATAGTACTTGCACGATAATGGAAATACTTCACTCGATTCGTCCAACGAGCAATCACGAACAACCATCAAAATATTTGATCGCGTTATCTTTTATCCGGTTGTTAGGGTTCCCACGGTGCCTGTCATAAAAGGTCACGTACAACGAGGATCTAGGGAGGAAAAAGTTTCGGGGTGACGAACGTCCGTAAATAAGAATCGAGCGCATAAACCACTTCCTGACCCCTCTTCTTCGGCAACCTCACGACCTTGCGTCGTATATCCTATAAAACAATAAGTCGAGGGAGAACGAAACTTTCTTTCAAACCGCTCCCCGTTCACTTTTGTTATCCTTGGAAGTTGAATTACATCTCGTAGCTATCACGAGTACTGGAAAAGAAAAATAGAGAAGAACGTTCCCCTCAGGCGTGATGGGTCAGACCCTTCAAGAATAAACATATTCTCGGTCGTGTCGCTCTTCTTAACCCTGCGATGCTACGCCTATTACGCCGCGTTGTTAGATATTTATTCGCATTTTACAACTTCCAAAGTTTACGAGTTTATGATACGGGCGAGGAAAACGCTTTTTACCAATTGTTCAATTTCATTTTATAACTATGCGATTGATATTTAATTTTAGAAAAAAAAAAAAAAAAAAAAAGATCAAATCACATACTTACGTACCTGTAAGAGTTCCCTCGTTACAAGTCGTACAAGCAAGTAACAGCAAATTCTTTCTCAATTTACGGAGTTGATCAATGTGGCGTTATGTGAAATTTAAAGACTAAACGCGAAGAGTTTAGTACTGGTTACAATATCTAGTGATGGAAATGACTCTCGGCTTACATAGATCTTCGTAAAAAATATAAATTTGCATAAATATTCGCACAGTCTAGCTACGAGAAACAAAGAATCGGTGCAGAGACGTCAGGAACTTCATCTTGCGAACGTAACACGATTGTGGAACGAGGCAACCGGTGCTTGTATACTAGGATCGAGCCTGCTTTCACTCTCGGAGGAATGTCGCTTCATCGAACGAAGCAATCGTAAAACAATCGTAGAGAAAGCGACGAAAGAAAGACAGAAAACCAAGAGGCACGCGAACGTTAACCGTGTTCTGTCCCAATCGTGTGATCTCTGACTACCTGTTAACCGCTGAAGAAGCGGGTAGTATACGATATCGGCTGTTAAAAAGCGCAGGTCTCGCTGTCGCGAGAGACTGGCGAAAGAAATTTGCATCGTGAAACGAGCATCGTCGCGTGCGAAAAGATAGGGAAGAGCGTACGACGGGTGAGGTGGCGAAAAAATATTTATTGCCACGTGAAGCGACTGGTAAGTGTAACGACCTCCGGCTACGTTACGGCAAAGAAGCTCGTGATAAAGAAAAGAGACGTACAGTTTGGAAGTGGCGGCATTTATTACGCGGTTTAAACTCCCGTGGAAACCCGTATCGTCCAAGTCGTTAATATTTCATTAGGGAAGCTCGCCTTTTTCCAAGCCGCGTGGTTGGAACTTAATAACGAGTCTCGCGTTCGTCTCCACACATGCGCCACTCCAGAGAGAGAGAGAGAGCGAGAGAGAGAGAGAGAGAGAGAGAGAACGGTCGGCTATATATTTTCGCAGGTGGCCCCGTCCGCCTACAACCACCTACCATAACCCTATATTTCGATAATTCTGCTCGTAAATTATGCCGACGTTCCAGCGAAAACGTGCTTCCTCTGTGGCTAATAAACCGTCGATGAACGTTCGCTCGTTCGATAGATCGAAACGAACACGGTCTGCTTTCTTAGCTACGTATTGTTGCCGGCAGCGATTTCGGCGATTCGAAGAATGGTCTTTGCGGGGTTGAAAGAGACCGCGAGCAAACTTCTCTTCCGAATTTGGCTGGTTCGTTTGCCAACACCGAAATTAAATTACCGAAAAGCTTTTCTCCTGCCGAGACTTTGATTCTCCACTTTTTTGCGATTACGAGTTTTCGAGATCGTGCGAACTGCGCTTCTCCTTTCCATCGTCATCCAAAGTTTTACTTTCATTCAAAGTTTTACTAAATACGCGTTCGTTTCTTAAACTCTTGAGTGACCTACCGACGGTACGTAACGGACGGAACGTAAATACGAGGCAAGGAGAAACAAACGTTTCTCATCTCGCTTCGTGCACCAGAATCACGATAACCGCAGTGATCGAATAACGCGACGGCTCGATATTTGTTGGTGTTGGTACGCAATTCAGAAGGAACAGCATGAATCGTGGTTATACTGTTTGCGGTCGCCGCTAGAATTAGTAGCTCTTGCGGTCACGCGAACGAAATGGCTCATTCTACAGGACACAACAGGTCGTTCCACTCGTGGTCGCAGGTAAAATTAATGTGACTCGCGGTCGTAGATCTGCCGTTCGCTTTTGATCTGGAATAACCGGCAACAGTGATAAGTGTTTTGGTATGTTTAAATTCGTCCGCGAAACGTTCATTGTTTTCCTTTCTCGCAAAGAACGTCTAAACGCACAACACCGCTTATCTTTATTCGCGATTAACTCTAACCCAGGAAAGAATGGCTCGCCTTAATCGAGCCTAAATACGCTTTGGCACGCGATTTTCAATGGTGCTCGAGCATGCTGCAACAGATATCGGTATCTCGAACTCGGGTCGAAGTGTGAAGCGAACTTGTACGATCTCGAGTCACGCTAAATTTCGCTTGTTACAACGAACCGCTCCGTTTCGTTTGCCATTTTGTTGGCTTCGCCGCGACAGATATCGTGTAATTAGTTAGCGACTGGAACTCGCAATCAGTTAAACGACTTCCACTTTATTATAGTTTGAATTTCGCAATTGAGATTTAGAGCGTTTCTACCAGGATTGCGTAGCCAAGAAACACGTAGAGTTTTCCTGTAAATTCTCGACGCATAAATCATACGATAGATCGTGTCGCTAGCTTAATCTCAGAGTATCTCGTAGCACAGCAGTACAAGTAGAATTTTCATTCTACGAATGGCTTTGAATGGCAAATCGATTTCGAAATGATCTAAATATATCGAATAGTAAAAACAAATATTAAACGATTGAAAATAGAAGAAATATTTCGAGTTTTCAATACTTTGTAAAGTCGTATTTTTCAGCACGTTTCGAGCGTTCTTCTCGATTCGGAAATAACAATTATCGTATCATCGATTCTCGAGGTAGTAAACGGAGAAGAAACGGCGAAACTATGCCGGCGTACAATCAGTTCGCATCGGTGTACAGTGTGTACGCGATGCAGGCGCCGCGTGGAAGGAAACGAGGATTCGCAGCGGCTTGGTCCCGCTTGGCAACGATAGAACGGAAGGGAAAACAGGACGAAGAAAGACGTTTCGTTCGTCCCTTTTTCCTTTTTCTCCGTTGTAACGAGGGCCATGGAGCGTGACTTCCTCGTTTGCTTACGTTAAATTCCACGGCAACGTTGCCGTTGTTGCGTTGCCGATAGTTAAATTTTCCCGAAACTTGTCTTTGCTTCCCTTCGCGACGAAAACGCGGCAAACTCGCTTAACTAATTGATTACTTCGCTCTCGACGCTCTCCGCAGTTATTTACAGCTGTTCCAACTCTCGGCTCGACCTTTGGCCATTTCTGATTGTTAGCTTCACAGCGAATCTTCGCCTCCGAACTAACGAACGAAAGTCAATGCAACGTCGCTAGCTCGTAGTGGAGGGAAAGACGAAAGAATCCTTGATGAGAAGCAAAGTTGAACTACCCTTTTGTTAAAAGACTGAAAAATTAACTCGTTTGACTGCAACCAACCGTCGTCGAGAAACTTGTAATTTCTTTAAGTTTTTCCAGCTTTTTAAGCTAAATTATAAAAGTGTAATTTACGACTGTTGGTTTGCATGGCCGGGTAAACGATGGAGGGTCATGACGGTTGTCGCAGCAACGTTGATCTTGGATCTCTAAAGTAATATTATAGGGGATAAGTTTCACGGATGACAAAGGGCCCGATATCCTAGACCTCTTGGCCCGTTTTCTACGGGATACTTTTTTTTAAACTATACGTTTGTCTTTTTAATTTGTTTTCGTATAGTTCCAACTCGCGTTACAACTTAATAGGTTAAAATCTAATTGTAAACATTCCTAGAGATATTATTCTAGTCTATCGTAACGCATTTTTCTTTTTACGAAAACTGTGATCGAGATGAAGAAACTCGACGAGCCAGAAGATCGATCGTTGCCATGATATCGCACCTCTGTGCCTACGTTCTACCCGCATCTTTGGTTAATCAGTTCAGCCGTACGACCTGGCGCTGTCCTTGCGATCGATCCACGATGAAACGCATTTGGCAACGATTATAACTCCTCCATTCGTTATCTCTGACAATACGTTCGAAACGCTCTCTAAGACGTATTGTAGTTTCGTGCTTCGAAGTGATCGATAAGACGTAGGAATTACGAGGAAACTGACGTAAGCGGGATATTTCGTGCTAACATCGCTTCGCCTGCTTCCTCGCCATACAAAAATCTTTCGTTGAACGTTAAGAAACGTTGAAACGATTCGATTTAGACGGTACAGATTCTTTTGGAAATTCAGAGATCGAAAGATCGCTTTAATGACGAACCTGAAAGATCTTTGGATCGTATATTTAGCTGAAACTTTAAACTATAATTGAAGTTGCAGCGTCAAACGAATATTTTATCCAATTATCGATGAAACTCTAATCGTTTCGAAACGTTTCCAGACATATTAAATATCTGATAACATTTGACGTCGATAACGGTTGCCATTTAGAATAAAAACTATATTACGTTAACGTTTCGAGGATTTCCTCTTTATTAAGAGAATAAGATTAAAGAGAACGTGCAGCAGCGTGGACTTTGGAGCGCTGGTGGGCCACCGTTTCGCGATGACTGCTAAGCATAAGAACATATTTACATACCTGTAGAAACACTCCGTTAGCGTGCTTACCGAAGAAATGTTTAAATTAACTTTTTATTCTATTATTATCTTGAAATGAAATTGCAGTGTAATAACAGCAGAAGGGCAATAAAAAGAAAAGAAGGACCAGGCGAAAGTTTGATAATTGGAAAGGTCGATAAGCAGATAAAAATAACTTTTACGTTAATCGATGCCTTTGTAACGATAATTAAAATTTCACTACGAGCAAAGATGGCAGAGATTCGAAGAAAGAGATATAGATATATCTCTCAAGAAGCGCGTAGTAATCCGAAAATTATACGAGAATATTAAACGTTAAATCGATCGTTCCAAATTTTGCTTTAGCCGAGTATGTCTAAGTTAAGATTCGGTTCTCGGCTAGGTCGATTCAACGAACGACGTTCGTTCCTCTTTCACGGGACAGCTTTAAAAAAAATCCAGCTGAGAAAGTTTCTTCCTCACGCAACATCATCTCTTTGCTATGGTAATGCGGGAGGGATAATTATGGTCGGGCGATTTCGAAGCGCACGGAAACTTTGCACTTTTAGCTCGTTAATTGCATTTTAATTCGTTCGCTGTCCTTAAAGCAACCACGGTTTCTTGGGCCGTAGGATCGTGGGATACGCTACAAGAGAAAATTGTAATTCTCCCCACACGGACATCGATGCAGATACGGCGAAACGATGCACGAGCAAGCCTTTTAGTACGTTTAGTGCGTTTCCTTCCGCCTGAGCGTTTATCTTATTAACGAGCCTCCAGAGTTTACCGCGACACGCTCGCAATTAAATTTATTTTCCCTTGAATGCACGCGCTCCAATCAGCGAGATAACACGATTACTCGGACGTTATCGGATACTTTCGTGTGTTTTAAACGTCAGGCGACATCACACCCGAACAATATAAATATTAAAATAACAACGGACGCAGAATTTCACTGAATCGCGGATAACGCAAACAAGCGTATGCATATATTGACACGATTGTTTGCGAACGACAAAATTCTTGTCTCCGTTTGCAAACGTAAACGTACGACGAATAAAGTCAAGTCGCCTCGGTTGTCGAAAGAACGATTCTGTCTGTCCTCGGAATAATATCGAAAGTGTGTACGAGAACCCCTTGTCTGTTGCTTGTAACATCTTAGCTTTGCGTAAACTATAAGCGATACGGAAAGCGTGATAATGAGAAATCGTGTTAATCATTCGGGGTTGTTAGCACCATCGAATCATAGCGATCAGATTCGCTTAGTCATCGAGGCAATTGCTGAATCGATCACTTCCCATGATCATCGATCCGACGAGAAGTAACGAATAGTCGCTATATCACTTAAATTAGCCCAGTTTTAGCCTCTTTCACGGACCGATGCCTCAGAGGCATTCGATGGTAATCTGTACGGTCCCCTAACCAAAGAAGCGAGCTTACGGTGTAACACTCTCATTTATAACTTTTAATCGAGTAGGAAACTTTCTGTCCGAGCTGGGCCAATCGTTGTGACGTGCACCGCTATTTCGCTAGAATTGTTTAACTTGGATCGAGTATCGTCCACCTATATGCCACGGTCAATTACTTTGTTTATCCCATTCGTCTATGTAGTTCGAATCTTTGTTTCCTTACCAAAGTCTAACAGAGAACTTTGGAACTAAATATTGATCCTTCGTTCTATTCTTTACACAAAATTTTTCCTATTATTTATACGTAATCACCATCTGTAATGATAGATAGATAGATTCAATTATTTGTTGGCAACGCTTATCATAGATCGAATGTACCGTATGTAATTTCACGCGCATACGGTATAGTACAACGACAAACAGAAAAAGTAGCGTTTCTTGAATCAATGGTCGCGTTACTAAACGAGATACATTTTACGTCGAACGTTCATCGAGAAGACCACTTTCGTACGAGAATTCGTGTTCGTTTCGCGTTAATCTGACTTGACTTTGATCCTACGAATAATATGTCGGTTAGCTCGAATCGGAGATGCCGTAGCAGCTAGCACGTTGCTTAGGAAAAGACGAAAAGCGGAAGACGATTCATTCGTTATATTCTATCAGTGGTACATGATACAGAGAAGGTACATCGATCGGAAGGGAAACGGGAAAAGGCCGTCAGACATAAAATACGGTCAGCGAATTTTATGTACGACCGAGCAAAGGATAACAAGGAAACCTGAAGGAAACCGTCTGTCGACGTTTAATTAACGATGCATAATGTTCCGGGATTTCTCCCGAAAGTTTCTAACAATATCTTCAATAACGTAGAAAGATTGTGTTTCAAGGCATAAGAAACAAATAACAAGTCGTTGTCGACATGACGTTCGAGTGTTTTCATCGTGTTCGAGTTTTGTAAGCCAAGTGAAGAATAATAAGGTTTCTGTACGGCGGATAACAAACATCGATTTGCAAGTTGGAGAGTAATCGTAGAATCGATAACAAGATCGAATTCGTAATATGGAAAGTCTTGAGAGAGGGAGAGAGAGAGAGAGAGAGAAATAAGATGCAATGCCAGAAATTAATAAGTATCGAAACTTTCAGCTTTCGCTTATTAACAACGTTTCGGTAAAATTTTCTCCTTTCAGACGGAAGAATACGGAGTGAAATACGAAAGCATTTTATTTGTGATTAATTTCAACGACGGATATCTGCGCTGCAACGTCTCTTCGAAAGGAATATTATTAATTATTTTACGAGGATACTTCGCTACGTAGTCTATTATAACGTTATCTGTAACATCGAAAATGTCGAGTTTCAAATATATTCGATACCGCGATATAGATTGATTCGAATTTATTGTCTCTTTGTTACTTGTTTCGAAAGTCGAAACTTTCAATGTTCGACTGTTATTTGTTTCAAATTCTATATCGCTGTTCGATACCAAACGGGTTTCTCCATTTTTCGTAACAAAGATAAGAATCGAATTTTTTTCGATCGAGATTGCCTCGTATGAAATTTAATGCAGTCGCGACGAGACCAAATCTTTTCCCTGATGCGCAATTTAATATCGAAGGAAATGTGCACTTTAGACACTTTGGGGAACACTCGTGCATATCCGTGGAAGCGGCTAAGTTTTATGGAAAAAGTAATATTCGAAATAAGATTTTGACCCTGAAGAAATCCGAAAATCTTGCGTCGTATACATGCGGTAGACTTTCTCGTTTGAAAGAAGTTTGAAACTCGAGAGACGTTGATTCTAATTTAAAAAGTACTTTGTACGACTCCCGTTGCATGGAAGGATACGAATGAAACTTGCTATGAATTCCGCATCTTGATGATATCTGAAAATTATAAGAGCAAACGAACAACTATTTGTGTAACGTGAAATTACGAAGAATTTGCATTTGATCTTTTTGAAACGCTCGATCGTCTCGTCTTCACCGCCTTTTGAATAAAGTGCAGCGCAGAATAAATAATTCGCTGATCGAAACATCAATCTCGATCTCACAAACGTACCGCGTATCAACAGCTGCAATTACGTTGCTGGTTGCACGATGTACGTTGGATAGTGCGCGTGTTTACACAGAGTCAGACGAAGACCGATATCTCGAGCGCGAACAGGATTCAAGGATTCGAGGATTCGAGGATTCAAGCTATGTAATCGCTTCAAAGCGGTTAAATAAATGACGTCGTTTGTACATCCGTTGGATGAGGATCCACGTATAAGTCGTGTTCCATCCCTGTTCTCGGAGAATAAAGGAGTTAAGGGGGTTCGCCTGGTTGACGAAGACGAGCGGTTAAACGTTGGACCCGTTGGACAGCGAGGGAAAGGGAGTTCCGAGGGAGGAGCCGCGCACGATTGTCATTTCCTCGTGAAATTGCATCTTTGGTTACTCTGTCGTTCCACGGAATGACCGTGTGTGCACGGTAGCTCCACCAGTTTCCAGGACAACGTCGGATTTAGTTGGAGTATCTGGGATAAATGTCCTGTAGCCAGAACTAAAGCCTGCGACGAACGACGCTTCATTTCGCAGTCGTTCGCCAAATCTACCATCTTTTTCATGGGAGTCCCTGCGTTCGAGTAATTCCGGTTAATGAATTTTCCATCGGTTAGCCACCGATTCGCTAACGCTGACAGATGGTAGCGCTTATCCTGCCCGAGCTTCCGTCTACGTTGCCTATTCTTAGGATTCTTCCGTCCGTTAAAATGGCTAGCGCGATTTCTTCGTTCGACCGACGCGCTAGGTAATGGAAAAAACGATTCGTCCGTTTGATAGCGTGCAAGAAGTCGATCTATGCGCTATGGAAATGTGGATTTCTCGATAAAGAATTCGTCGCGGTACGTCGAACAAGTGTACTGGATTGCGTCGGCTGAACGCAATCTCGCGAAATCTCTTCAAAGCTTCACGATTTTATAACCCTTTTGTTCGAACTGTTTCGACGTGTAAACAATTTCAAACACAGGCGGGATCTTTCGACGTCGAAACGAACTTTACGAATCTTCGTACGATTGTTCGGCTACGTAGAAACGTTCGAGAATCGGATTCTTCCCGTTGCTAAAAAAATATCATTCACCGTCACAGCGTCCAACGATTTAACGTTTCAGCGGCCGAATCTCGATCGAACCGTATCAAAAGCTGTTCGTTCGCGATCGACCGTATCACGGGCCTCTCTTTTGCGTCGGTACGCGATCGATTTTTCCATATCTCGTTTTCGGTTTCACCGACTGGTTGGTCCGATCGTTGATATCGGGGCGCGTCGGTCAGCCGCGAAATCACCGAGCACGAGCCACATTTATCAAATCCTAACAGAATATAAATTTCTATTCACTTATCGCCGTCGCGTTCGAAGTTTTAGGGTCGAAATCGACGCGATCCTACACGTTTAAACACATATTTCGCCAACATTATGGCTTTAATTCGCACAGTTTCGTTTCGATTTAATTTTATCCGTCATGAACGTCGAAGATCGAAACACGATCGACCTTTATCGAGTTAAAATCGAGTTTCTCGAATTCCAAAACTCCGATGTTGGGCAGTTTGGAAGCGTCGCGGCTATTAGCACGCCGATATGCGATGAATTGGATTTCGTTGAATTTATCGCTGAAATATTCGGACTAGTAACGAAGAACGATAGTAAATAACGTAAATACTTGCTTACCTTTTATTCTACAAAACGATCGCACTGTATAAAGTCACTGTGCGAAATTAGCAAAGTTCTCGTTCGCTGTATAAAATTACTATTCTGAAGAACTGGTTTCCCATGTTCGATGAAGATTAGGCGCGTAACGAATGCAAAACCAAGGACGGTTGTGCTGTAAGATAGAGTTGTAGCCGTGGGTTTACGGACAAGACGATTTTTATATGCCGGTATCGTATACACCCTATCTATCGTATATCGAAGGAAAAGGAGTACGGCGTGCCATATCGTGCGTATCTTGTCGCGACCACGAGAGAACGAAAGAAGGAACGACGAGGCGTCTCGCTTTCCCTCGCGAAGCTATAAATCCAGGCTCTCGATAAAGTCTACTCTACCCGTACGTACCCTTTCCTCTCTTCGAATCCTTTCTATGTGCCCGCGGGAAACCACGCTGTGATCTTTCCGACATTATTTCTCTCTTCTCCGTTCTTTTTCACTCCATACCACATCCCCGTGTTACTTCTTCAGCTCTGTTTGTCTTTTTCATCTTTTTCGTCTTTTTCGTCTTCTTTTTCGTCTTCTTTTTCGTCTTCTTTTTCGTCCTTTTCGTCTTTTTCGTCTTCTTCGTCCTTTTCGTCTAGCTTCCATACACCTCGTCCCTCTCCCGGTCTTCTCGTCTCGTCACGTCGTTTCTTTTCTTTCCCTATAAAAATATTCCGCCGCAATTTATTCGTTTGCTGGCCCCGGCTCTGTTTTTCCTCTCGCACTTGTCTTCATTTTCGCCGTTACGGTTATAGAGTCCCCTCGTTTCCGGCCCAAGCGATTCCTTTTTCTCTTGTTATTCACACGACCAAGTCTCCTCTCGTATCGACTACCTTTTGTCAAGCTCGCTTTCATTTAATTCTCCTTGTTCCTTTCATTTTATCCCGTCATATTTTGTTTCATTTGCTTTTCAATTTGTCGTTCTACGTTCGTTTACTCTACCTATATTCCTTTCACTTTCTTCCCGCGTCTACTTCGTTTCGTCATTTTATCGTTATCCTTACGCTCGCTATTATTCTCGTCGCTTCGTCAAACTTTGCACACGGTTTTACGGTACGGACACAGTTTGCTGTTTTTGACAATTAGAATTTCAATGCTAGCTTGACTTCTCGACGTTCTTCGATTTAATCGTTTATGTACTGGAAAACTTGAGATTCTAATTAGAAGTTGCAGCGGCAGAGTTTCGTGTCGCCTCTCGTCAGTGATTGTCGCGTCGCAAACCCTCCAGAACTTCGAACAGAGGCTGTAGAATCGCGGCTTGCTCTCCCAAGTTAAGGGAACACGTGCGATGTTCGGCTTTTGCCTGACTTTTCGCTTCCTTTCCTACCCCGCTTTCTCTAAACGATCCCATGCACCTTCCATCGCGTTTTGGAAAAGTTATATAATATCAGAGCATGTATAATTGAAACTTTGTAAACTAGAAGAAACCGCAAACGAGAAAAGTACCACGAAGCAAGTTAGTTACGAGTATAAAATGTTATTTGTACAGCACTACGTAGAATTTTTCGTACATCTCTATCGTTAAGGTATTTCCAAATCCTTCTTGTTCGTTCGTTACTCATCGACTTTTGCCTTTCAGCCAAACGCATTTCCATTTCTTTCCACTCTAGCGCCTTTACGCTTTGCAATTGTTCGACCGTTCGTTCCCTTCATCGGCTAAATTGCCTCTTTTCTCGATCCTGCCTTCCTACCGGACGGTATTTCAGCGTCGCCGATGCTTCAACTAGCTTTCCCATACCGTACAGAACCGCCTGCCGGAGTTTGCCTTTTCCGTCGCACAGATTCCACCGCGTTATCCTGCGTACGATCGATCGTTCTCATTATCGAGAATCACGCTGCCAATTCCGATGCGTTCCACTCGATTTTACAGCACAGCGCGCGAGAGATCCGCGATTAACGATTTAGCGCTGGTTCTCGAGCAGCTTTTCAGCGGTAGCGGAAAATGATTTTTCAACGAGTTCTTCTTTCGAGCGAGCGACCGGGCAACAGCCTCCCAGCGAAACACAAATTTTTCTTTCGCGCTCGATTAAACCGCGATAACGACGCTCTTGTTCGTAAGTGTTTTTAAACAATCGCTTCGAACGAAGTATCGAGCGGAGATAATGGAAATAAAACAGCGTAATTACGTGGACGCCTGGAAGAATCGTACGGTGTTAATGGAAAAAGCCGTAGCTCTTCGTCCTCTTATTTCGGTTTAAACACGCGACTATGTCCTGGTCTCGTTACAAATTGATATCGCCGTGTCGGTTTGCTTTCTCCTCCGCTGGGTATATTTGCACAGCTAAAGACGACGATAGTCCGTGAAAGCGCGTTTTTAGCGCCTTTTTCAACGAGTTCGACGAAATGCTCGACGCTTTCGTTGATAACTTGTTTACGAAAGCGCCTCGACATTCTTCGTTTGGAAAATTTTTGTGCATCAGATAATAACCGATGGTCCACGAGGAATGCGTTAAAGCCAAGTCACGATTGTGAATCGCTCGATCGATTCCGTCGAAAAGTTGCAGACGAATTTACGGGTCTTCGATAGTTCCGAGTCTCTGTAGCGGAAAATTCCTCGGGCAACGATTTTTTGGATGATTCGAAAAGTTGGAAAGCCGAAAGTTTTTAAGCTTTAAAAAGCGTGTAGGACACGTATATTCTGTTAGGGATTAAAAAGAGGTTAACGAAAATTACCCCTGTAAACGCGTTACGTTATCACGCGTCATTGCATATCCATAATATAATTAACCGTTTAATTAATCATCGTGAATTACCATAACTCAGAATCGATGATTCACAGAATATACATATTACTAGGTAAAATAAATAAATAAATAAATATATATATATACATATATATGTCGAAGAGAAAGTATGACAAGTTGCCACAATTGATTTAGATAAGTTCCATCGTTTACGTTTTTTAACTTGACGTTCGACTCGCGTAACAAATCGTTTTAACCAGCAACCGTGAAAACCGCTGTCTCAATCGATAAAAATCGATATATTCTTCGGCCGGTTGATAACAAACTGTTTTACTGTAACTACAACGACCACCCAAAATAACTACAACAGATTAAATCACCCTGCAATTACCACTTTGTTACGTTGTATCCCGATGCGACGCGGCGATGCGACGGTGCGGTGGTGCGACGGTACGGCTGTGCGATCGCCGCAAGAATAACCATTAGTCTCCGTTAGAAGCAAACTCGGATCGAACGCATCCATTACGTTCGTTTAAGCTACGTAACTGTTTGATCTCGAATCGGCATGGACAGGCAGGGAAATACAAATTTCAAGCCGGCACAGTTTTACGTCGTCGACGGTTTTATACGCGGCAGCGGCTTGATCTTACCCACGCGTATCAATCAACCTGTTACACGATCTGCCTATCGTGTCCCTTTCTATGTCCCTTCCTTTATTTTAGATGAATTCGAATTCGAATTTGCTCGCGAAAGTATTCTAACGCTCGTAGTTACTTTCTGCCGATATACGATGGACTTTGTAATAATATTGTATATAAAGGCACGCAGTACAAGTACATATACCGTACGTATATCTGATAGAGGACGTTAAAGTATCCAAACGGTCAATCGTCTATTATACGCAGGAATCTCGACGTTTTTATCGCTTGCTGCGTGTTTAAGTAATACATTTATATTAAATACGCGTCGTCGATGAAGATAAGTAAATAGCTAGTGGTATTAGATATCGATGAAGTAATCTACCAATCCCAAATACCTGTCTACTTATTCTCATCGCCATAGTGAAATTTCACGATGTAATGTGATTTACACGACACGCGCGATATACGACGATATTACGATTTTCTTTGACGAGCGATCGAATATTTTCGCGAATGCGTGTAACGTGTAGCTACGCGTGCTCGTGACCGATTTTCAGTTGTCGGCGTGAACCCGCTCAACTAGAAGCAAATGGACACCGGTGATATTCGGTATAAAGGGAATCGTAGCAAAGAAAGCAAAGCGTAAACAGGCTTACTTCCTCGCGGTTGAATGGACATTTGTCTACGGAAACGGCTTTGGCCGGTTTCCAACCAGCGGCGCATCACGGTCGACCCAGTCTCGAGATCCGCACCAGTCGATACCGTCCGATGTATAGTCGTGCTTCTATCGCTCACCCGAAAAAACAGACCGAGAAAAAGGCGGAAGAGAAACGGAGAAGAATGTCGTTGCGCTATGTTCTTCACCCGGAACTTCCTTCAAAACAAATCGCGTAATCCCGGTGTTTTACGAACGAACCGCGTTGCAACCAACGCAACGTCTCCGTACTCCAGGGATGCGCAGTACGTACGTATTTCTAAATGCTTCAGCGAACGAAGACGTTCGTTGTCCGTGCCGTTGTCCGCCGTGTGTTTTTATGACGACAGCTGAGATATATTCCTGCATCTCATACCTACCTGCTGCTATCTCGTACGCTTTTATCTCGGCAACGGTTGCTTTGCTCTTTGTTTTATCGGACAACTGTTATCCAACGTGAGAAACTGGAATCTTGGATTACATTGGCAAATTAACCAGAACCAAATAGAGGAAAGTACTGATTTTTCTAACCTGTTTTTTTTTTTTTTTTCTAAATTTTTCTTTCGCAGTTTCTTCGTTGCTTTCGACGTATGGCATAAAATGAAAAAATTAAAATTCTCTTTGTTCCTTTTGTAAAAAATAAAAATAAAAAAATAATAAAAAGAGGAAGTAATTCTATTTTCACAAATATCGTATTTCAATAAATAGCCCAATAAAGTATACTCGACTATTGCTCGTAGATACTCTGAAACTTCCCTTTTTCCGGCGTCCGAGAAATCTCATTTACAACTGAAAAAAAACCAACGGACCGGTTCGTAGGGTTCAAAAACTCGAGAGCCTCTCCTCCTCCATAGATCACCTCCTTCCTTCGCGATTTATCGAACTTTAACCTGAAACAATCACATCCACCCTCGCGATAGACCCTTTCCACCGAATTATCCTGACTGTTGTCAACCGCTGTCGAATCGTTCCCGAATTTCATAGCATCAGCATCGTTTGCCATAGCAGTAACCGAAGGATAAAATTGATCAAAGTTCGACTATTTGGTCGTCTCTATCTCCCGAGCAACAGAAATCTTCTCCTGTCCGGCTCGCGATATCGGATAAACGTAGATATGTATATAGGTTTCGATAAATAATCGTCTTGATAAATATTCCTATATTCGTCGAGGTAACGCCAATACTCGAATCTTTAAAAATAACCTTTTGAACCATAATAAATATCGTTCTTCCTAGTAGATTCTTTAACGAACAAATTTTCGACAACGTTATTGCTATAGACCATCCGCGATTCCATCGAAAGCTACGAAAGAACGTCGTCGACAAAACATATCTTTGTTCTTTGTCAACGGTGAGATCGCACGATTCAGATACCTCGCTTCCGACGAAAGATAAAGATCGAACGAAACGACTTTCGTAGAGTGCACTTGGTCCAAGTTTCGGATCGGCCTTTGAACGTTCTAACCTTGTTCGCAAGAAGGGCAGAAAGTCACGATAAAGGGGTGTCAAGCCGAGATGTTCGAAAAAGGGCGCGCGTTTACCGAATCGCGACGGGCAAATTTTCCTGCGGTAAGTTCGGTATTGTGCTGGCAGTCTCGAATTAAAGAGAGCGAGCGGTCAGAAAGTGGGACATCGATTTTGAGATCTCGACGATTCGGCATTGCTCGGTGGTCACGGGAACTTTCCAGGAAAACTTTGCGCCGCTTATAAACGCGAAAACTTCGAAAGGCCAGCCGAATCGCTCTTAACCTCGTAAATACTTCTTTATGACGTCCCCTCCCCCGCCCAACGAATCTGTATTTTCATTGTCGAACCGTACACTACCCGATTTTTCATCCAGCCTCGTGTTAAAATAACCCAATTATAAGTTGAACAACTTTCACGATTCGATGTTGGTCAAAAATACGAATGGCAGCGCGAAGGGATCTAAAAAATACGCGGACTGTTCCCTTTTTCCATTTTTCAAGCCCTTCTGCACAATTTTTGAGCGGTTCTACGTATATCGTTGGAAGTTGGTGTCGAGTGTACGGGGATAGTAGGCGATAAGATATAGCTATATCTATATAGATATAGGTGAACTTTTGTGAAACGATATAATGCCAAGTGTCTTCTTAAGTACTGCGCTTCGTCAACTGCGATCGAACCAGCTGACGGCTGTCTCCGGATTGATCGGCTTCGTACGTCCTGTTCAGGATAAAGAGATCTCACGCGTCAAAAGTGACGCGCACATTTTATTTCTATACTCCAACAATGTAATTTTACGAAATCGAGAAATTCGCAAGAATCTCAAATCGAAGAAATCCATCATAGTTACATATACGAAGCGATAAAGCTATGTTTTCTCTGATTCTCTAGCAAATCTGCTACTCGCGAAAAATGAAGCTAGGTGTCGATAGCGTGAACCGATCAACTTGATAAATCGAAAAGCAGAAAAAATGGCATTGTAAATGTTATTCCTCGAATTTATCTTGGAACTTGTTATTATTTGTGTGATCCTCGTATTATAGAACGAACTCGCAAAAGTAAGTACATAGTTTGTTTTTTTTTCTCTTAAATCGAACGTTAAATCGTGTATTTGCGTAATAAAATTGAGAAAATGATAAAGAGCTGAGTTTGACTACCGAGAGGCTCGTACGTATAATGCTCGTAGCTACCTTATGTCACGAAACTTCTTGTGCGAAGACCAGCGATACGTGTATCGATTCCTATAAACTATAACGATTCATAGGGTATAGTGCAGCGTGTACACGAGTGTCGGACACGAGTCGCGTCGTTAATTGACTCATCGCGATGTTCATCATTTCCGATGAGACAGTTTCAGCGTAGAGCGTCAGTCGCGATAACACTAGAGAATGATCAACACCATTCGAGTATGACAGATAATTATCGACCCAGACCCTTGACATAGTACCGCATTTACGAGTTCATCGGTGACCAGGTGTCTCGAAAGCAACAGACATTGGTTAGATGCAGTTGTCTGTACACGGGTAAACAGATACATCGATACGTACAGCATCGTAACGTATAGCACGGCAATTTGCTTGTATACAGTTTATGTTACAGAGATCGTTGTCATTTTCACGGCAATCGAGCGATATTAACGATCGATTTTCGAATTAATCCAATTAACGAGTATCTTCTAAATTATCCTTTGTCAGAAATCGATACGAGCGTTCTGTGATTTCAAAGATACAGATACAGAAGAGAGGGAACAATTTTGCAACGACTTTGATATACTAATTACGCATCCTAACAATTTTGATTGCAGGTTAACTCGATTCCAAGCACAATCGCGCTCGCGTACACACACGCACGCACACGCATACACAAATCTGTTAATTGCATCAAGCTCCCTGATTATCCTCGCGTTTAAATCGCATTAATCTGCAGCAGCAAGGGCAGCGACTGTGATATTACCGCATCCTTCCTGCTGACCCTTTCGCACAGCTAGGGCAATAGGTCGACCTGTTTGGAGTGCTTAATTTGTAAAACGGTTGCAATTGGTCGCTATTCAACCTAGCGAATTCGTTACACTGATAAAGGGGCTGTCATCGAAGTAACGGACGATTCTCAACTTTCTAACAACTCCAATATTTCGCACGCAAACCGTAAAACTGTGAAAATGAAAAAGAATCACCGTGAATATAAAACCTACAAACGAACATATTCGTCGATAAACGAGACCGTAACTGGATTTTGACATTTATTAGAGAAATTTTTTGTAATAAG